>JANAVB010005598.1:7481065-7930743 GCA_029216955.1 Iris pallida | reverse complement strand
ATATATATATATATATATATATATATCTTATAATTCCTTGTTTCGATATTGCTCTTTTTTAGACAGCTTATAAATCAAAAATAAAATCCTTGCAAATTAATTAATGACAAAACAATACTTAAAATTGAAAATAAATTAATAAATTCACAAATTTTTGGGGGGATTACAGATAGCCTCATGACTAGTCGACGGCTTGGCTATCTATCCGTGTTACGATAGTAGATGTCTTAATATCTTCGAGAAGATTAGACAATTGCTACTTCGGATGTGTATGCCTTAACCTCTTTGCGAGATTGCTTGTACTTGTCTAACAAATTCTTAGTTCTTCAATAGTAGTTCGCGGAAAGGCATTTTCTAACTCATCGAAATTAAAGTCCATAAAGAGGGTTAGATGATACCTTATCGAATGCCATAAGACAGAAATTAGCAGTGCTGCAGGGTCTGTCCTCCCTCGATTTATTGGTATCACTCTCGTGCCAGATGCTTGTGTTGCATACTTTCGACCAGTTGTAGCTTTCTTGCTTGATCTTGATCTATCATATGGACTGCTTTTCTTTGACAGTAAACGGTCCTTCTTCATATGTCCTGACTTCTTGCATCCAAAACATATTGTTTCTTCTTCATTGCTTTCGTGGACGTCTTTCTTCTTTCGGTTTGATCTCTCAAACTTTAAAAATTTTCGAAAGTTCCTTACTAGCAGGGCTTGCTTATCACCACTTGATGATTCTTTGTCAGAATCATTGCTTACAACTCTTTTAGCTTGTACTTTAAAGGCGATAGATTTTCCTTTGGGGGTTGCTTCTTCAAATTCTTGTAGGTCCAACTCATAGGTCATTAGCTTGCCTATAAGTGTCTCCAGAGTCATTATGGAGAGATCGTTTCCTTCAATGATTGCAGTTACCTTTGGGTTCTAATTCTTAGTTAGAGCCCGTAGCACCTTTTGATCTTCCCATAGTTACTGTAATCATTACCAAGAGATTGCAAAGGATTAGTAATATGTAAAAAATGAGTAAACATTTTTGTAATTGATTCTTCGGGTTTCATCTAAATAATTCATATCCCTGTATTAGTCTGCTGATTTTGGATTCCTTCACTTGGGAATTACCTTCATGAGTTACCTCAAGAAGTCTTCAAATATCATGAGACGTAGTACAAGTAGAAACACGATTAAACTTTGTCTTGTCAATTGCACAGAATAGTGCATTGATGACACGTGCATCTAGACTAGCCTTTGTCTTTTCTTTGTCTACGTATTTGTCGTGTGGCTTGTCTACAAGTACACCTTCAATCACTATTGGTGTCGGTTTCTTATAATCGTCAATAACTATAGACCAAAGATCAAAGTCAAGAGACTTTAGAAAGAAACTTATTCGTGTTTTCCAATAAGTGTAGTTTGTTCCATCAAATAGTTGGAGTCTATTTATGGATTGCCCTTCACCGTTGACTATTGATTTTACGGCTGCCATATATACTTCCTAGAATATTATATAAGAATATAACCCGCTTTAATACCAATTGTATGACCGTTGAGCACCTCTAGAGGGGGTGAATAGAGTGTGTGTGAGTGCAGCAAAAATAATCACCAACGAAAAATGAACAGTTATAATCTATAGCAGGAATAAAGAGACAGTAATTTAAATTATAGTAAGAGATAGAAGATCAAACTCAGTGAACACTGCGATATATACTGGTTTTCCTCTGAGAGGACTAATCCAGTCATGAGTACTCTTGCCCACTGTTAATCCACTATTTGTAAGCTAAATGAGAGATTATCGTCGCTTTACAACACCGTGCTTGGCGATAAGTGCACGACCGACTTCACAACATCGTGTTTGGTGACGAGCGCACGACCGACTCCGAAAACTGAGATGTTTTCTGACTTGCAACCTCTTTACAACTCTGTAAACCAAAGACTCTAAATCAAACAAGATATTACTGGCTTTGGCTAAGAGAAGTATAGGTGAAATGTAAAAGCTTTAGATCACTGGAAAAATACTTTAGGAATAGATAGAGAGAAGAGTGAATGAGTGATTAGAATAAATCCTTCTCTATTTATAATATTTTTCCTGACCGAACTTGGGCAGAGTTCGGATGCGAAGATCCTACAAATTACGAACGTTGGATGTAGATTTGGAGGGAACTATTTTTTTTAAATTCTTAGACCGAACTTAGACCGAACTCGGTCAGAGTTCTGTCAAAATTCTGCTAATCCATAATAGAATTTTTGGGTCCAAATTGCATAGGCTTTGTGGGCTATTTGGATATGTAGATTTGAGATATAGGTAGGCTTTTTGGATAGGTGGAATGGAGATAGCCTAAGCCAGTAATATCCCGATCGATTTTATATGTATATTTTCTAGACTCAATAGAAGTCAAATACAGAAGCAATATAAATGATGACTCGATCTGGATTCTGATATAATTGCCTTTGGATGATGACTCGAAAGCTTTTTGTAGATGCAGTACATTCTTTGATATTGATTTCAGCGACCTGAAATATTAGTAGTCGTTTGTATATTTTGCGTATCGACTTAAGTCATCGTTGATTATCAAAATCAGGTGTGACCATTTAGGCAATGGGCCAACAATTAATTCTTAAAAATTAGTACCAAATATGTATTATAGGTTAGGGTACCCTAGAATAGGTTCTACGAACCCTACTTGGACTAGTTATGGGTCGATGGAATTATTTGGATTGATTTGAATCCAATAAATCTATAGTTGAGTCTTGTGTGCCATTTAAAAATAAATAGCACATGAGAACTCGATTGAGTGGCACACCATTGGCATATGTGTAGTAGGCTCAAAATAGATCAAAACTTTTTATTGGGTCAAAAAGTTTGGATCGGGTTTGAGCCTCAAATCGGAGTTGGAAAATACATCAAAATTACAGCGATGGGTAAAATGACGACTTTAATGCCAAAGTTGTGCAAAAAAATATGTAGTACAAGAGAGCACGTTTGAGTGGAACATAATATTCCAAAATGAAGGTGCACTCGTCTAGAATACGAATATGGAACTTGTTTCGAGGAATTGGTCAACGTTGTGCTTCAAAAATCAAGGCTATGGCAAAATGCCTATATAGCCATAATTAAAAATAAAATATGGCTTAATATATAAAAATCATATAAAAAAAGTCCCAAAAATCAGGTTGCTTGCAATCTACCCACCTTAAAAGAATTTTGTTCTTAAAATTTAAAATAATGCTCACTATTGAAGAACCATGCTAACGTAACTAGGAATAGTTCAAAGGTTACACTATGTCACTACGGTCTCTCCTAATAAGTCGAGTAACAATCAATCCTAAACGATTTTCTATGCAACGTCCCCACCATGAAACTATAAATTGTTATCTCTGGTCGCTCATCCTGGTGCTACAACGATCATGTTGAAAGATTGTTCTCCTTGACCATCAAGCCAAGAACTTAATTACTAGTCCATTAACCTCTATATCATCAATTCCTTTTAACTTTTGAATCTACCGACTAATTTTCTCAAAGGCCTTGTCCTATATTTTTATTCAAGCCTTGAATCTAAAATCAAATAATAATAATAATCTTCAACCATTCTAATCCTCAAAAATTTAGTTCATCGATATTCCTTATAATTCTCAAAATTTTAGAAGCAAGTCCACTCTTACCTTAGTGTCCTCAAAAAATTTAGTGATAAAAAAGTTATACAATAGATCATCTTCCAAATTTTAAATTATCAAATTCCATAGCTTTCAAAATTCATTATCTCAATAACCATGAATATTCTTCTGAAAATTCATGAAGTCAAACGCACTAAAATATCTCACTTTTATTTCACTCGATTTTCTTTCTCAATCACTATTAAAGTGCGATACCTTTTAAATACAATTACCTTCCTAATTTGATTTTCAATACAACTTCTATCTACCTTAAAAAAATTATAAACACAAGGTTATATCTTATATGAACATCCTCAAAGTTTAAATTAAATCTAATCTCCTCTATCTCAAGTTTATAAATTCATAAATACTTCTTCAATCACAATCATTAATTCACCACCAATAAATCACCTTGTGCCTCGAGTACGTCTACCCAACTTTGGTCACAGTACCCCATCAAAACATGCTATCATAAAAATTTATAACCCATGCCCAGTAATTGTAAAAATCAAGCTCTACATATCTAACAAGCAACCAAAGTTTCATAAAAAACCAATTTATACAATTACCCAAGGAAATCTAATAAATTCTTTGGAGCACGATCATTCGTCACTTCGAAATAGGAAGGGACGTGAAGCAAAGACATGAGAAGCAAAGGAGAATAGTTGAGTACAAATTTGAAGTTCAAGTGTCACGACCCGTACCCTAGAGTAAGGGCACAAGACATGGGTATGTCCAGCCTACGCCGCAGTGTCGACGGTAGAACGCTGTCCTAGATCACATACATCTAACAGTTGTAAGGTACCTGTCCAGTTTATACACTACGAATGGAGGTGACATAAATAAGTACAACTCAATCACAACTAAGAAAGAAAGTATGATACGATAGAATAGATGAAACATAGAATCCACAGATGATAGATACAAGATAGAGAGAGATAGCTGAAATTTAAGATAAACATCTCCACAAATCCAGAGTATAAACTCTAATATATACAAGTGTATCTGACATAACATGAAGATAAATAGAACTAGCCTAGCTAACTAGCCTAGTCTACAGGGGTAGTATCATCAGCAAGTGTTGGGTCCTCCTGGGAGTCCAGCTCAAGTGTGTCGTTTATGCCTGCTCCGTAATAAGTGGGACAGAACTCCTCAGTGTCGTCTGTAAAATTTCAACAGGTCCAGTCAAGACTGGAGCGAGCACAGTATATCTCACGCAGTTCATAATGTGACAGGATATATAAATATGCAATAGAGTAAGATACATGAAACGCTACAGAATATACATGAAGTAAAAGAGAGAGCTGTAATGTAAATAGATACTATAAATAGAGAACTAACAGTGAACTAGTGATTTAGAGTACAAGATGAACATGTGAACGGCTTGAATTTGTACATGAGTAATCTAAGAGTTTGCACATGAGTATACTACTTTGGAATTGTTCACATGACCATTCATACTCCCCCGTGCCCCAATCAATGCACAAGGATCCAGACAGGTTATGTTATTGCGCATGATATCACATAAAGGCCCATAATAGGGTGCACATGATTGTATACATGAGGGCTCCGTGAACATAAGAGTACATGAATCACGAGAGTGCACATGAATGGTGAAAGCACCGGAGTATATGATGAAAGTGAAACGCACATGACATACTGTAATCCGGTGCTCCAGAGGGGAATAACATCTCATGAAGGGATCCATATAGTACCAATCCATGTTAAATATCGTGACAGCATCAAGTAAAGTAATCTAGAGCGTAAATGTAAATCCTATCAAGTATGAAACGGTTGGAGAATGTACTCGCCTGATATCCTGAATGTCTGGAAGAAAATACTGCCTGAGGAGTGGTGTTTGGCTCCTAATCAGAACAGTACAAGTCACAACATGTCCAACTAATAAAATAAGCTACTATGATGTAGTCTACATGATATTAGGTCAATCCTAGACCAAAGTCAACCCTGGTCAACTTCAGTCAACTAAATAGTCAAAGTTAGGTCAACTAGGTCAACCTAGATCCAATCAAGTCTCACTAGGCCTAACCTGTCTACCCTAGCAAGTATACACAATACACAAGGCTATATGACCACTCATGTGCATATTTACCATATGCCAAGACCACACAAGGATACCATAGGCTATGTTACCTAGGTTATATGCCATAGGCCCTTATAGGCAATACACACACAATCCATATATTCATATACACACTATACATATAGGTAACACCTATATTGTATTACATTATCACATTAGTTATATATATTGTTTATATATACACATGGAGAGTTAGAGAGGGAAGAGCTTGTGAATGTATGTGTCATAGAATAGGCATGTACATACCAATGTGTGTCCAACATAGGCATGTGTGTGTGTCATTAGGTGTCATAATTGTGTGTGAAAATGAGTGAATAGGCAGTTAGTGTTTTGTGTGTGTGTCCTTGTAGCTAGGATACATGTGACAGGGATATGGGAACATGTGTGTATGGGTTAGCATTCAATGTGGTTCTAAGGACAAGTGGATACATAAATGGGTGTATGTAATGTGTGTAGCAGTGTTTAACAGTGTGTCAACTGTGTTCCCAGGAAAATCCCAGATTTCAGTGTCAAAAGTGAGGGCAAAACAGTGTGTACATTTGTGTATATTAATCTCAGTTTTAGTGTACCATACTATGTGCATTTGTGTGTAGAAGGGGACCATGTGTGACAGTGTATCAACATAGTGTCTTCAGGAATGTCAGTTCAGAATTTGTGTGTGTGTGTGTGTGTCATGTGTGATACTCATGAGTGTGTGTATAGGTTAGCATAGGGTTAATCCCAGGTTCAGTCCACAACAGTGTATTCAAGTATCAGTTAATGCAAATCCTAATCAATGTGCCATTCGAAAATGCAATATGAAGACTGAAATTGAGACATAACAGGGACATTAGGAATAGTGAAATGGAACTCAATTTTGGGAAACTGGAAATCAATTGCCAAAACCCAATGTAAATTTGAACACTCATTCATGCTAACACAAACCTAACATGATATCTAATTGTAATAGCAACCTAACATATTTAATTACAAATCAAATGGAAAACAGTGAGTTGATATGAATCTGAACTTAACAGTAAAAAGAAAATGCAGTATATGGACTTGGTTTCAGAAATGGGGATTCGATCACAACCATCCAACTAAATCATGAAAAACTGAACCCTAGAATGATTCTCATTCATAACAGCAACCAACCCATATTAATTTACATGATATTAACTTCTAATTATAATTCGAAAATGGAAACAGTGAGTTAGTTCACTGATACTTAACAGTATCAGAAAATAGGGATTTCCCCTTTCAACATAGAAATAACAATTAATATGCTAAGTTAATGGTTGGTATTTAGTGTCGAACATGTGTACGTGTCATACATGTAGTATCGTGTCCAATAATAGGACACAAGTGTCCAGAACCACACGAATACAACACACTGAACTGGACACAACAACAGTGAACCCGTGTACGAGTCCTAGCTCACTCGACACGTAGCCATTGGACACGAGACTTTGGGAGTGTCGTGTCAGACATTGCCCTAAGCTCTGTGTCCAAGGACATATGTCCACGTGTCCTAGAACAGCCGTACGAACACGCGAGTAGCAGGACAGCCCGACTGCACGCACAGGGCGTGTCTACGAGTCCAACACGACACGAACTGGACTCGAATCCAGCTCAGTCTCAAGGAAATCGATAAGCCACATAAAACCCTAATTTTCTATTCAAATACATTTCAAAAATAATGATGAAAAGCCCACTGTGGCATTTCATCGAACACTACTAAACCTAGGCTGATACATGTCCGATACGGATACGTAAAGGACACGACTCCACACGAAATCTATTCCTATAGTTAGATGACACCTAGGGCTATGCAACCATGCTAAGAAATCAGGGAACTAATGGTTAAATAGGAAGTTACCTATAGCATGCTCCTTCTCAAGAAAGTCCAATAATGGAGATCCTTCCTAGCTAGGTCAAAGCCCCAATAGAGTCCAAATCTGAGGTTCACCTCCACCAACAGTAGGAGAACAGTATTTAGATTACAATACAAGAAATTTGAATGAAAATGGATGAGTATTGATCAAAATAGAAAAGGTTGAAGGATGAACCAAACCTTGCTCGTGAGAAATGGAAGAATGAACAAAAAAGACAAGTAATTTTTGGGAGACATTAAATAGGAGGGATCCCTAGTGGCCGGCCCATTTTTTTAGGGTTAGGGTTTTGGGAAAACAATCCATGGCTCTCCTATCATCTAGTCAAATCAAGGGTCCAAAATCTAGGTTTACACACTAGTCTAAGTTGCAACCTAGTTAGCTCTAACTAACCATGACTTAACCAAAATAAATCATGACTAACTAATACTAACCATGGCTAACTAAGACTAACTATGACTAATCTAGGTTAGGTCCAATCTAGGTTAGGGCTAATCACAACACATGGCAACTAATTAAATAATATTAAAATCACACCATCCCAATAAATATATATTAATTTCAAATAAATTCAAAATGATAAAAATACCCTCAAACTAGAAATGTGGTAGTGACAAATCTACCCTCCTTAAAAAATTTTGTCCTCGAAATTGAAAGTCGAAACTAAACAGATGAGAAGGATAGACAATCATACCTCAAGGTCCAAAATGATAAGAGTATCGCTCGCGTATATTATCCTCTCGCTTCTAGGTAGACTCCCCTGGAGAATGATGCCTCCATGTGACGCAAACCAAGGATATCACCTAGTTTCTCAGTACCTTCTCTCGATGACCCAGAATCTCCACTGGCTGCTCTGGATAACTGAGAGTAGGTCCCACCTTAATCTTCGAGTGATCGAGTACATGGCTAGGGTCAGCCACGTACCGTCTCAACTGTTATACGTGGAATACGTTGTGGACACCCACTAGTGCAGGTGGTAAGTCTAGCCTGTATGCCACATCACCGACTCTTCCGCTGATCAGAAAGGTCCGATGAAGCGCGGGCTAAGCTTCCAACCTCTACCAAAACGTATGGTACCACGAGTCGGAGATATTCGCAGAAAAACCATGTCTCCGACCTAAACACAAACAAGGTCTCATGTTACTAAATAATCAAACATGATCAAACAACGAAACAAACAACAACCTACTTCTAATCCTATCTCTAAACTATACCTCAAACTCTAAGGGCCTCCGGTGGCTATCGGCCCAGTGCCGATGTCTGTCCTGCGCCACGCGAAGTCTGTCCCAGATGAGCTTCACCTTCTTGGCTGCGTCAACAACCATCTCTAGTCCCAGTAAAGCTTGCTCGCCAATATCATCCCAAGATAAGGGTGTACGACACCTACGCCCGTACGGAGCCTCTAAAGGTGATATCTCAATACTGGCCTAGAAACTGTTGTTGTAAGCAAACTCTACCAAATGCAGGTAATCCTTCCAGGAACCTCTGAAATCCAAGATGCACGTCCGCAGCATATCTTCGAGCGTCTGAATAGTCCTCTCTGACTGTCCGTCCGTCTGGGGGTGGTATGCAGTACTAAACTTGAGCTGAATGCCCAAGCTAGTCTGCAGACTCCTCCAGAAATGGAAAGTAAAGCGACTATTCCGATCCGAGATGATGCTGACCGAAACCCCATGAATCTTGACTATCTGCCGTATGTACATCTCTGTAAGTCTCTCTGTAGACGTACCCACCTTAAATGGAAAAAAGTTGGCCGATTTGGTCAACCTGTCAACGATAACCCAAATCGTGTCTTTCCCTCCTGGTGTACGCGGCAATCCAGATACAAAATCCATAGTGATATGGTCCTACTTCCAATCCGAAATGGGCAATGGCTGCAATAATCCTCCGGGCCTCTGCCTCTCTGCCTTGACCTGCTGACAGACCAAGCACCTAGCTACGAAGCGATCTACCTCCCGCTTCATCCCGTACCACCAAACATGCTCCCTCAGATCTCGGTACATCTTGTTGGCACCAGGGTGTATAGAGTACTGAGATCTGTGGGCCTCCTACATGACCTGCACCCTGAGCTCCCCACTGGGCACAAATAACCTGGAACCGTGCCTCAAGACACCATCCTCGCAAGAGAAAACTCGCCAACCACCAGCCCTGCTCGAACCTGCTCTCGGAGACACCGCAAAGCAACGTCCTCAAACTGCGTTGACTTGATCCTTTCTACCAAGTCTGACTGAATCTGTAGGCCCTACATCTGTATCTAAACTCCGGGCACAATCACCTCAATCCCTAAGCTCTCCAAATCAGCAACAAGTGACGGTCCATAGTCAAACACATGGTTGTCGGATACCTACTCAAGGCATCGGCAACCACGTTGGCCTTTTCTGGGTGATACTGAAGTGAGATGTCGAAGTCCTTCATCAGCTCTAACCATCTGCGCTGCCTCATGTTGAGCTCTTTCTGTGTAAACACATACTTTAAGCTCTTATGATTTGTGAAGATCTCTACCCTCTCTCCATACAAGTAGTGCTTCCACAACTTCAGAGCAAAAATTATCGCTACCAGCTCCAGGTCATGGGTAGGGTAGTTTCTCTCATGGGGACGTAACTGCCTGGAAGCATAGGCAATCACCTTCCCATGCTGCTGCAAGACACAACCCAGCCCCTTCCCTGAAGCGTCACTATAGATAGTGAACCCTCCTGAACCTGAAGGCAATGTCAGAATTGGAGCTGTCGTAAGCCGCTTCTTCAACTCATCAAAAGTTGCCTGACACTCCTCTGACCAAACAAACTCGACATCCTTCCGGGTCAGCCGAGTCAACGGCCCTACAATCCAGGAGAAATCCTGTACGAACCTCCTGTAATATCCTGCCATCCCTAAGAAGCTCCTGATCTCTACCACTGAAGTCGGCGCTGCCCAAGCCTCAACTGTTGTGATCTTCTTCGGGTCCACTGAGATCCCATCTCCAGTCACCATATGACCCAAGAAGTCAACTCTATTCAGAAAGAACTCGCACTTCGAGAGCTTGCCATACAGCCTCTTCCTCTTGAATGTCTCCAGAACCACTCTCAAGTGCTCCTCGTGCTCCTCCTCAGTCTTGGAATACACCAGGATATCATCAATGAACACCACCATGAACTTCTCCAACTACTGGTGGAACACCTTGTTCATTAAGTTCATAAATATCGTCGGGGCATTGGTCAGCCCAAACGACATAACCAAGAACTCAAATTGTTCGTACCGCATCCTGAAAGCAATCTTCGGAATATCCTCCCCCTTCACCTTCACCTGGTGATAACCTGACCTTAAATCAATATTGGAGAAAACCCGAGCTCCGCTCAACTAATCAAAGAGATCATCGATCCGCGGCAGTGGGTATCTGTTCTTGATCGTCAGGTTGTTGAGTGCCCTGTAGTCGATACACTTCCGTACCAACCCATCCTTCTTGGGTACAAAAAGTACCGGTGCACCCCAAGGTGAAGAACTCGATCGGATGAAGACCTTGTCCTGCAGCTCATCCACCTGCTTCTTCAGCTCCACCAACTCACTGTTGTTCACTCGATAGACATGCTGATAAATCGGTTCCGTGCCGGGAACCAAGTCTATCGAGAACTCTACATCCCTGTGTTTTACTTAACAAAATGCCTAAAAATTGGCTTTTGAAAGAAAACGAGAAAAAGTACAAAAGTACAAGTTGTTCTGGGAAGTATTGCTATGGAAGTCTGATCTGAGAGCGATCACTTTGTTCCTTGGACCATACGATGATGATAAAGAAAACTGCTTGAAGAAGACGAACAATCGGAAGAACTAAGTCACCAGAAAGGTATCGAGCAACGGCACTGATGGCACGGTCGAATACTTTCCTGCTTTGCTTCATCCTATTCTTGAGAAGAAGTTGAAGAAATGCTTCTGGGAATATCACTCTAGAAGTATGAGTTTTCTCAGAATCTTCTCTCCTATCTCTCTATTGATCTCTTGATGCTGTCTATGTTGAAAATAAGTCTATTTATAGACTTGACCCTTTGTGCGTAAAAAGCAACAAAATCGGGTCTCTACCTGAGTAACTGTCACCCACGATGCAAATCATCCTCTACGCATGTTGACACGTGTCCCCTGTAGAGTTTTAATCTCTATGCATGGTGACATGTGTCCCACTACTTCAACAAAATGGGGAGAGCACGTACACACGTTCCTCGATAAGTGTGGCATGAAAGCCACATAAGCAAACTACGTTCTCATGTAGCCAGGAAAGATCGGGCATAAAAATGACCCAAAATATACTTCCTACGTAAAGTAGCAGACTGGCGTAAAATAGCTCAGAATAGACTTCCCGCGTAAAGTGGCTGAAAAGAAGCCTTGAGCGTAAAATTAGCTCAAATAAACTTTACGCCCACAAAAAGCCTTTAAGCGTAAAAAGCTCGAATAGCTTTCGTGCATAAAAGAAGCTGTCTTCTGAGCGTAAAGTAGCCCATCTGCACACTAAACGACAAGCATTGGGTTTGGTGAAAAGATCTCCTCGGCTTCTGTATACTGCTGTCAGAAAATTATTCTGTCAGATCAAATCACTCGCATTAAATACGGCCTGACAGTCTGTCGCCCACGCGTAAAAGTGGAGGATAGCTCTCGCGTAAAAGCTTCTTACGTAAAGTAGCTCGCGTAAAGTCTGAGTTTGACTCAGTTTGAATTGCGTAAAGTTCTCAACTTCTTTGACTTGGTCTATGAAGTACTTTTTATGCTTCTACAAGACCCCCTTCAAAGTTTTCAAATTATTATTATTTTTTAAATTTGAAATACTTTGAACAGAAGCGTAAAATTTGGGATTTCAACAGTCAGCGTAGAATTCGGGATATCCAACGGTCATCCGCGTAAAAGTCGGAATATCCAACAGTCAGCGTAAAAGTCGGGAATTTGAACCGATTCAAAATTCTCTATAAATAGAGCTCTTCGAATAGAGATAGAACTTTACTTGTCTTTCGTAATCCCGATCTCTTTTTACTCTTCTTCCTCCTTCATACTCTCGCTTCGATTCGATGGCCCCCAAGAGCAAGACCGCCACCAGCAAGGGCAAGAAGCCCGCCGCTTCGTCGACATCCGAACGTGCAGAAACCAACACCCCATCTTCGACGACCCCTCGACAGTCCAACCCCGCCTGGCTCTAACAATGAAGGATAAGGCACTGAACTTCGGCCGCGAGTTCGTCGGAGAAGAAGACCCGAGCTTTTCACTTCACGCCCACGTTATGTGTTAGCGTAGAAACTGACATAATTAAATATGCCCACGTTATACGTGTCAGCGTAAAATTAAGAACATACGTCCACGTCTATACGTGCCAGCGTAAATTTTAAAATACACTCACATCAATATGTGCCAGCGTAAAATTCAAATTACGCTCATGTCTATACGTGTCAGCGTAAAATCTAAAATATGCTCATGTCAACACATGCCAGCGTAAAATTCAAATTACGCTCACGTCTATACGTGTCAGCGTAAAATCTAAAATAAGCCCATGTCAATACATGCCAGCGTAAAATTCAAATTACGCTCACAACTACATGTGCCAGCGTAAAATCTAAAATACGCTCATATCAACACATGCCAGCGTAAAATTCAAATTACGCTCACGTTTATACGTGTCAGCGTAAAATCTAAAATACGCTCATGTCAACACATGCCAGCGTAAAATTCAAATTACGCTCACATCAACATGTGCCAGCGTAAAATTAACCAGTAAAAGACTTTGCGTAAAAAACACAGAACTTGTACACTTTAAAAGTTTTTACCAACTTTAATAAGCGTAAAGTTTGTATAGTCAGAGTCTTTAATCTTTATGCGTAAAACTCATATCAAATAATCTGCGTAAAAATTTCAAATTAGATTTTCACTAACTTGATTTTTTTTCTTTTGGCAGTGGATTTGTAAATTCACCCACTTGCAGAAATATTTGGCTCATCAGCTGGTATGGTGGGCTCAAATTATTTGGAGAACCTGTCCCATGTGGAGTTTTCCCAGTCGAATCCGAAATATCCTGCAGAGAGACGACAGCTGATATCTGCTCAAGGGGACATAATGCTATTGTCCATAATAAATGGAGAATTGTTGACATCGCTGGATGGCCAACTATTTGTAAAGCCAGCTTTCTTATTCGGGGATGCGATAGACTTCAAATCACAAACACACCCCAAGAAGGAGGCTTGGGTGTTCAAGTTTAGAGATAGAACAATGTATCTCCCCGACATGGATAGAGATTATTCCCTGTCTGTATTTGTCCATGCCATCCATCCCCGACAGATGCTGTGGAACCTGACTCCAAGCAGTCATGGTAGGCCGGGCAGAATCATCTTCAAGAGAGAGAGAGAGCAAATGACATGGGCTACCACACCAGTACTCCCAGTGGTGGTGTTGTCCCCCTTCTCCGGTCTCTTGCTTGGATTCACTCCGAGTGGGGATTCCGCTCTGATTCAGCCAGTGCAGACCCAAATGTTCATTAATAAGTTCATAAGGGCTGCAGTATTATATCCTCCGGCCAACCCCAGGCTACCTGGGTGGCTAACTCCTTTTAAACAGAACTGGATTCAGATTAGTGTTTGGATTATGAGGAACTTCCAAACGGAGCTAAAAGACATCGGCCTATATGAAGCAGTGGCCTCCACTAGTCAGGGTATACCACCGAACAGTAATTTGTTCATGGCTCTGATGGAGATATATATCAGTTCAACAGGAACTTTTGCGACCTCAAAAGGTGAAATGTATCTCGCACTCCACGAGATGTAATTCATCTCTAAGCTGCCAATGGAGGAAGCCCCATATGAAGAGTATGTTCCCTCCAACCGGGAACTAGCAAAAATTAGGGAGAAAAATCCTCAATTGGTTGAGGTATATGAAGAGTTGATGTGCCATTACATGATTTGCACTACTATACATGAAATTGGATCTCATTTGGCGTACATCAACAAGTGGACAACATATCTCTTTTACCATAAGGATAAGATATCCAAAGATGATAAAGAGAGATTTCAGGAGAACAAGGCTCCAACCATCAACACTGGTTCAACAATCCCTGCTGATAAAATACGGGATATGATGGTTGGCTACAAATTTTTGAACAAATATTTGTCCACCAAGACTGGGGAGTTCTCTGCAGGAACCGAAGCCTTGAGTTTCCTCAGATATGGTAGCCAGAAGATCTCTAAGAAAGCCTTGCTGGCAGGCTTTCTTTCTCTGTGGTTGAGGAGATGGGTTGTACTGGGGACCAGTACAGTTGATAGAATCCACCAAAACGTGCTATGGCCAGCTATCGGCAACAACCTGCTATCGACAATGGTATGTCGAATAAATGCAGGTTTGAGGACTTTTGGTGAGGAACTAATCAACAATGCTCCTCATCGGAACGTATTCCCTAGGGTAGAAATGCCCTACACTTACTTGATGGGCTGGCTGTTGCATCACAACTGTAATTTGTTGCCACCAGGCCCTGGAGATGATGCGGAGGTCTTCCTCCAGAAGTTCAGCAAAGCCACATGGACTGCCACGACAGTGGCAGATACCCGAGCAGTATTAAATTATTCTTATGGTTGGAAAATTTTCTGCACAAGGCCATAAGTTCCAGCCGACTGCTTCGACGTACAACTTGAAGACAGAGGAGAAGGGACGACTTCATTGCCAACGCCAGTTTTCAGATGGCTACAGTGCATCAGACCCTCCCATCTGATGTACAGAAATGAAGACAGCTGTGCGTTCGAACCATATCTACCAAGTCGGTTCGCTCGCCAGTTTGGATATGACCAACTTCATGTTGGTAATCCCTCCACCAGTTTCTGTCATTATGGGAAGCTAATTGATGGTGCAAGAGGCTGGATATATTTTAGCACTGCCTGTACCGGTGCCAAATTTCGAATATCGACTGCTACAAGCACAACCGAGCTACGTATACTTCATACGTATGCTCGCTTTTATGCTTCCATCCGCTCCTTCGCCCATGGCTATAACCTGAGAGGTAGTCTAAGATGGCCCAAGAAAGGGAATATTGAAGAGCCAGTCAGGGTACCATCAGATATACCCGATGACACAGCTGTTCCAGATCAGTATCTGAAAGTGATCCCTACGGGAGTTGGGGAAAAAGCTGCGGAACCTATCATTATTGGCAAGACCTGGAAATGGAAATAAGGTGCAGCTGCAACTCTTCTAGAGAAGACCCCAGAAAAGAAGAAGAAGGTTACCACCAAAGGGCCTTATAGACCAAGAGCCGCTACCCCAGAGATTGATATTCCAGTCGAGGAGCCGCAACATGTTGCATCTTCTTCAGCTCATCCTGGAGAAGGGTCCTCGGCCTCCCAACCAGCAGCGTCAATGGAAGCGGTGACGGTCCTATCTCCGGGACGTCTCAGCTCAGCACTTTATTTGACTTTGCCACAAAAGGCACAAGTTGTTGAGGATGTCGCCCCAGTACATACTGTTGATTCAGAGCTCATCCCATCGGATGAGCAGGCTATTACTTTTGACGATGATGACTGGGATGAGGACTATGATGCGTACTTGGCACGTCCTACACCTACTCCAGGTAAATAGAAATTACACAAGTTCTATAAAATTATGATTTTTGTATATTAACTTATTTTGTTTAATTTTTGTAGGTGTTATCATTGCCTCAAAGCTTGTGGCTCCTCCTCTTCCTCAAGAAGATATTTATAAGGAAAATACGGAGTCTGAGGAAGAGGATTCTTCTTCTTCAGAAGAAGAAGATGCTCAAGAATAAGTACCACAAGAGCCCAAAGTAGAGGCTCAGGAAGAATGTTCTCCATCTATGGAGGTACAACAAGAGCCCGAGGTACAGGCTCAGCTAAAATTGTCTCCTCCTGCTGAGGGCGGAGATAAAGAACAAACTGCAGTAGAACCTACTGTAGATGATGAAGTGGCTGCTGAGGAAGAATTAGACTTCAACGAAGAACCAGTTGTAGAAGGACTCACTACAACTGAAATACTTGAAGAGCCTGCAGAGCCGGTAGCCAAAGAAGGTAATGAAGTCATAGTCAAATCATCGACTAAAGCTGGGAAAGTTGTAATAGCATCCTCTGCTATTGTTACTGATCCAGTACAAGTTCCTGAAGAGACAATGCCTGAACCGGAGTCAGCTGCCATAACTACCATTCCACCCGCACCAATCATCGCCACTGAAACTCATGTAGTTTCAACTTCAGAAACGGCTGAAGTAAAAAGTATTGAAAACACTGTCCCTGAAGCTCTTGGAGATCAGTTGGCCATAGTAGCAGCGACAACAATGGCTTCATCTCAATCTATTACTAAGGCAACAACATCTGCTCCTACTCTTCAGAAAAGAGATTTGGTAGAGATTGCCGCCACACCGAGCTCAAACGCAGAAATGAATCTCTTAGTTAAGATTCATACTGAGACTTTTTACAAGACTCTGGCGGCTCTGATCAAAATGGTCCTGAATAAGGGCCTCAATTATGAAAGCTTGAAGGCGTCTATTTCTCTCACAATCAGAAATATCGCCATGTTTAATGATACAACGAGAGCAGCGGCATTGGAGAAGACCGTGGAGGAACATGAACACCCCATTAGAGAATATCTAAGGTTGTCAAGCGAAACTACTGAAAGTCTCATCCAAAGCAAGTATGATGCTTTATCGGCTGAATACCTCGCTCAAGAGACGACTTTCAATGAAGCCCTCCATGAGTACAGCATAAAGGTCGCCAAAGAAAAAGCTTTTTTGGCCAGAGCGAAGCCCCAGCTGGATATCCAGAGAGAAGCCTATGAAACTTCGAATATATGGATTCATCAATAGAATGATAGAATTCGTGAAGTCGAGGCTGAGTTGGCTCGCTTGAAGGCGAAGAGGGAGCAGTTGATAATAGCTCGAGACCAGCAGCTTACATAGAGCTCAATTTTGGAAGAACAAGTCTTTGGAGCTGAGGCTACCATCAAAACCCTTGACGAAGCCAAGGATAAGATGATAGTCACTTTTGCTGGACTTTCTCATATCTGTACTCCCGAAGCTCGACGCTCCTTGGCTACTAAGACTGTTTTGAGCTCTCGTAAAAAACGTCTAGCCGAGCTGCAGAAACTGCTAGATGACTTATCTGCTCCGCCTTAGGCAAATAATAAGCTTTTGTAATCTTCTATCTTTTTCATTCTGCAACGTTTACAAGAAATAAATAAAATATTTGTTTTGTGATCCTATCATTTATTTTGAAATTAAACAATAGGTATAAGATAGAAAACACTTATCAGAGGTAATATGGACATGACAAGTTTTCTAAACTCAATAAATTATATCTATCCAGAGGTAATATGGACATGATAGATAATGAATCTCGTTTTCTGTTTAGAGTATACGATACTATCAGAGGTAATATGAACGTGACAGATCTTAACAACTCAAAGAAAAATAGATCAATGTCTATTCAGAGGCCAAATAGACATGATAGATAGGAAAAGAAGTAGACTTAATATTTATTCAGAGGTCATGAGAACATGATAAATAATAAATCTCTCTTTTTAATCAGCTGGTAAGACAGAAGATCAAAATTCTCTTCAAGGAGAACAGATAATCAGCTTAACCAAATATTGGTAGCTGGGGAATAAGGGAGAAATTTATACATAATATTTCTTCAAGAATTTACCATTAATCGGTATCATGAGCAAATCCCCAATAGGTTTAGACAACCTATAGGCACCATTAGAGAATACCGTCTCGACAACATAAGGACCTTCCCATTTTGCTTGGAATTTTCCTTTGCTCTTATGAGTCATCACCATCGGTCTTCGAACAGCTAGAACCAGCTCACCGACATTGAATACCCTTTCTTTATCTTTACGATTAAAAGTTCGAGATATACGGGCCTGATATAGCTCAATGTGCTATTGCGCTTGAAGACGCTTTTTGTCCAATCCTTCAAGTTCTTGAAGTCTCAACCGATCATTATTCTCTGTAGTTAGCTCATTAGCAATGGCTATTCTAAGAGATGAAATCTAGATTTCTAGTGGAAGAACAGCTTCATATCCGTATACCAGTGAAAATAGTGTAAAACCAGTAGAAGTTCGAACTGTCGTTCGGTAAGCCCATAAACATTCTCCAAGTTTCTCATTCCAATCACGTTTATTAGAAGAGACGAACGTTTTGAGAAGTTTGATAATTGTCTTGTTGAAAGCTTCGGCTAAACCATTAGCAGCTGGATTATAAGCCTTAGAAGCCAGATTTTGGATCCAATTCTTGTCACAGAATCGATAAAATGCCTGACTGGCAAATTATTGTCCATTATCATGAATTATCCTTGGGGGAATCCTAAAATGATAAATGACATGATGTTTAATGAAGCTAACCATATTAGATATTTTTACTTCAACAAGGGGAACCACTTTCGCCCATTTAGAGAAGTAATTGGTTATAGCCAGTATAAACCGATGTTCCTTGACAGAATGAGGGTTAATCGGACCAATAATATCCATGCCCCAAGCTTCGAAGGGCCAAAAAGCCGCTGTAGGATGTAAGAATTCAGATGGTTGATGAATAAAATCAGCATGAATCTGACATGCTTTATACCGCCTGGCATAATCCACAGCATGTGCTATCATAGAAGGCCAATAATACCCTATTCTTCTAATGCGGTCCTGTAATTTTGGACCCGATTGATGAGTACCGCAGACACCATCATGAGCTTCACGGAGTATTTGCTTAGCTTCACTTTTAGAAAGACAACGTAGCAAAAGTCCGTCATAAGAACGACGATATAACATATGTAAAGAAGAATCATAATAGAATCGAAATGATCGTCTCTTGATTGATGCAGATTCTTTTGGATCTTCAGGTAAAATTCTATGAACCGCATAATCAATGAATGGACTTCTCCAATCCCTTTGTTGAGAACTTGATTCTGTAATATAACTATGCTCGATATGCAAATTATTCTTGATACAGAATAAATCTCGATCCAACAAAGTAATGGTATTTTATCTTCTAATTGGAACAGCTAATCTGCAGCTAAACTAGCAAGAGCATCAGCTTCCAAATTTTGAGAACGTGGTACAAATTTGATGAAGAATCCTTTGAATGAAAGGACCAATTCGATTACCACTTGATGATAAGGAATGAGGTCAGGATTTCTGATTTCATATGTCCCTCTGACTTGATTAACAATTAGTTGAGAGTCTCCATAAGCTTCCAGGAACTCAATGTCTAATTGTTTTTGCTACTTGGAGACCAATTAGCACAGCATTGTATTCTGCCACATTGTTGCAGCATGGCTCGTTAAGAGAATAAGCACGGTATATGACCATTTTGTCAGGAGAGACCAAGACGATGCCTACTCCTGAGACAATGTTGCCTTTAGGTCCAACCTGTGATGCTCCATCAAAATATAGTTGCTAAATGTCATCCTTCAAAGTCATGTTGCAATCCACGACTTCATCTGAAATGTCTTCATATAGCTTTGAAGTTTCAGATATAGGGTAAGCTGCTAAGAAATCAGCTAATGCTTGACCCTTTACTGATTTTTGAGGTACATAGACCATGTCATAAGGAGTAAGCAACATCGCCCAAGTGGCTAACCTGGAGTTGAGGATACTTGGTTTTCTCATCAACAACCGAATAGGATTTATTTTGGAGATGACATGAATAGTCTGTCCTGACACATAATGTCTTGTCTTTTGAACAGCAAAAACTAAGGCCAAACATTCTTTTTCCACAGGAGTATACTTGTGTTCAGCTCCGACCATCATTCGGCTAAGATAATAAATTGCTTGTTCATGACCTTTGTCACTTTTCTGTGCAAGAAGAGCACCAAGTGAATGATCTAAGGCTCTAACATATAGCAAAAATGGTCTTCCTACTACTGGAGGTACCAGAACAGGTGGATTTGTAAGGTATTGCTTGATGTCATTGAAGGCTTTCTGACATGCTTCATACCAGACAAATGATACACCTTTCTTTAATAGACGAGAGAAAGGTTGGCATCTCCCAGAAAGATTGGATATAAATCTCCTGATATAAGCAATGCGACCTTGGAAGCCACGTAGTTCTTTTTGATTGCGTAGAGGATGCATTTCAAGAATTGTTTTGATTTTATCAGGATCAACATGGATACCTTGCGAAGTAATGACAAATCCCAAAAATTTGCCACTAGAAACCCCTAAGAAAGACTTAGTAGGATTCATCTTCAGTTGATGTTGACGCATCAACTCAAATACTGTCTTTAAGTCTTGAATGTGATCATCTTTTAATCGACTTTTGACAGCAATGTCATCTACATAACATTCAACTGTTTTCCGTAGATGTTCTTGAAAGATGTTGCTCATAGCCCGTTGATACGTAGCACCGACATTTTTCAGACCGAACAGAATAACCGTATAGCAGTAAACTCCAAGTGGTGTACGAAAAGCGGTATGCTTTTCATCTCCTGGATGCATCTTAATTTGATTGTATCCTGAAAATCCATCCATGAAAGACCTACGTTCAAAACCACATGTGTTGTCTATCATGACATCGGTATTCGGAAGTAGAAATTCATCTTTTGGACAAGCTTCATTAAGATCCTGAAAATCTATGCAAACTCGAACTTTTCCATTCTTCTTCATAACAGGAACAATGTTGGCAACCCAGTCTGGGTGTTGTTCTTCGCGAACAAAGCCACATGTGATCAGCTTTTTGACTTCTGCTTCAATTGCATCCATCATATCTGGTCGAAAATGCTGCTGCTGTTGTTTTACAGGCTTTGCATTAGGAAGAATATTGAGTTTATGAGTAGCTACTTTAGGGTCTAGACCAGGCATATCCTCATAACTCCATGCAAAGATATCAATATATTCTTTAATCAGCTGCATCAACTCTTCCTTTTCATCTTTAGAAATATTTTTACTAATGAATATTGGCTTAGACGTAGTTCCGTCACCAACGTCAATCTGGAGAATTTTATCTTCTGTAGGTGGCTGTCGCTGTTCAAAATGAAGCTCCTACTGAGTGTCCATTTGTTGTGCCCAAGGGTCATTTTCAAATAGCTCAGATTCATCATCAGTTTGAACCGTGTTAACTGAGAATACACACTCAGATTCATCATAATAGTCTCCTCCAGAATATGAGGATTATAAAAAACTAGAAGAATATTCTTCTTCCATATCTTCCTTGCATATGTGGGGTGTATTCGATTCGATGAATTGGATTTCTTCAGAATATGAGGATTGTGAAGAACTGGAAGAAAATTCTTCTTGTATATCTTCATTAAACACATAGGACGGATTGTATCCCAACCAATGCCGAGTTTTCTGGTAAAATGGATCACCATATAATGGTAACCGTCTACCTTTGCCTTGATTGAGACCTTGCATAGTCTTCAAATCATATCCTATATTCTGAATAATCTTGAGAGATTGTTGACTATATTTGTCAATTCAGATTCTTCCTTTATCTTTCTCTCTAAGATCATCTGTCTGAATAACAGGGAAATTTTTAGCCAGACCAGACACAATTTGGCGCTTATTTTTCTTATCAGACGAAATCACGAAATAAGATTCTTTATGACGTCTATAAGTTACACAAGCTTGTGATGAAGCGGCTACAGAAAAAAGATAGGGAGAAGATGTTAGAAACTTTTGAGCATAAGGTCCAACATCGACAAGAGGAGGAAAGGAATTTTCCTTATGATTAATATATAAGGTTTCCTCTGTTTCTATGTTATTTTTATGTTGATGACTTTGATTATCATCAGATAAAGTCATTCTTTCAATAAAT
This sequence comes from Iris pallida, assembly GCA_029216955.1. Taxonomy (NCBI): domain Eukaryota; kingdom Viridiplantae; phylum Streptophyta; class Magnoliopsida; order Asparagales; family Iridaceae; genus Iris; species Iris pallida. Next base: position 7,908,406 of record JANAVB010005598.1, on the reverse strand, counting down.
TTGACAGCCATATACTCCAAAAAGAAATCTTCATTAATATTAGAAAGTACAGAATGATCAATATTTACATCATTTATAAGTTGCGTACTACGCTTCGAATTGATCATTAATGGACCGTCATCCGTCTTCTGCGTAGACTTTCCAAGGTTGATGATTAGTGGTGGTTCTGGATCATTCGTACGAGAAGTATGTCCCTTGACCTTGATCATGAGAGGTTGAACATGGCTCTTGACTGGAATGCTCACTGATTCCTCAGACGAAGCTCGAGTTCTTTCTTTAACCTTGATCATCAGAGGTTGATCATTGACAAGTTGGGATTGGATTCGACCTTTGACTTTGATCTTCAAAGGGTGCTCTTCCGGGGGATCTTTATTGACAGATTGATCATCTGCAGGTGATCGATCTTCGGCCATATCCGATATCTCCTTCACATGCTCCTGTTTGTAGAGTATTGAATCAGAGAAATAGGCTTCAACACCCTTAAAAGGATTGATATCTGCGAACTCAGTCTTCACAACTCTTTGGGAATCCACGTACTTGAAGCATTAGTGGAGAATTGAGGGCACAATATTATGCTCATGTATCCACGGTCTTCCAAGAAGGATGTTGTAAGATACATCGGAGTTGATAACATAAAAAGTTGCCATAGTTCGAAGATCACCAAATTGAATATTCAGACGAATCTTCCCCAGTGGTTTACTCTTTCCAGAGTTGAAACCAACTATTGTTGTACTAGTGTAAGTCAAATCACTAGTAGGAATCCTCAAGGGTCGTAGCATACTTTGAAGAATAATACTAATAGAGGACCCATGATCAATGTAAATCCTGTCAATTACAGTGTATTCAATATACCCTGTATAGCACAGAGGTCTGTCGTGCTTATTATGCTTCAATAACATATCTTCTTGTGTGAAGGTAATGTTAGGAATTGCTTCTATCACACTATGACATTGCGGACATGACACAGGTATATTGTCAGGACTCTTGAGTTGAGCTAAGCATGAATCTGCTTGTAGTAAAGCTTTGCTCAAAGTCTCTCTGCTTTCTTTAGAAAGACGAAGCAGCTCAAAGATAGAGAGTCTAGCCGGAGTATTAGCTAACTGGGCTAGAATATCGAACTTGTAGGGTTTCATCACCACCCCTTAATTTGAAGCAGATTTCAATGGGACGTCAAAGCGTACTGCTTTCTGTTTCCCCTTCTCAACCACAGATGGTTTAGCATAAACAGGAGATGGTTGAGCTGGAACTGTTTCAGCAACGTCTTCTACTTCTTTGAAAGATCCCTCATAATCTTTGTGGTACTCTTTTCCAGATCTCGTACCAGCAAAGGTTTCTTCTTCGGACTCAGGAGAATGAAGTACCATATTGCAGGATTTAGTCTTCTTTCCCATAGTCTTCTTCTTGCGAGGATTTTTATGAGGAACCTCAAAACCCAATCCCACAGTAGATTTTTGACTTTGAATTTGTAAAGGAAGTCGCAATCCTTTATCATAGTTTAAACCTTCCGCCTTTTGAAAGTCGTAGCCCATCTTTTTTATGAGATGGACTGCTTGTTGACTATACAAATGAGTGGGTAGCGGACTAGATAATTCAGCAAAAGAAGGAGAAATCGAGACCTGTGTAGCCACATGAGGAAGAGGAATAGAAACCTCTGTAGCCACAGGAGTAGGGGTGTTTGGAAAAAAAAGAAAAATCCCTACAGGTGCTTTCTCATAAGCAGCAAAGACTTGTTGTGCCCTGTATAGGGGGACACTATTCATAGCTAACCACTGCTGATGAGTAAGTTTGAGCTTGGTAGGAGGAGCCAGACTTGGAGGGCATATATTCAAACCCCTCAATCTATCCTCCAAAGGAATGCCATCCCAAAGATGATCCAAATCATCAGGATCTGGGGTTAAAACATGAGAAATCATGTTGCAGGTTTTAACTTTTTTACCTTTCTTGGATTTTGAAGTTTTACCTTTATTCTCTATTTCAGGTACTAAATCAGGGTATACCCATATGATTTCACCATTTTTCAGTATAAGAGGTAAAAGTCCTTCATTTTGCTCTCTGGCAGGCAGGATATTCACAATCTTCATCGTCGCCTTTGGAATTGGGACAATTTCATCTGGGACTTGCTATGGAGGAAAACCTCCAAATTGAAGAGAAATCATATTGGTTGTGACCGTATGCTCATCGTTGGTTAAAGCGATAGCATTGGCATTTATCAGCTCCTGGAATTTCGTCTTCAAGACATAGCAAGCCTTGGTAGGATAATTTATGTATCTGTGATAGATACAATACTTGGGATTGTCGGTTAGATTCACCTCATTAGGTCTTTTTGGCTCTGGAATCTGGAGTTTGCCACTCTTTACCAGACATTGGAATATCCCTGGGATATCACTGTCATCGAAATAGTATTCTTCTTTTGGCTTGGAAGACTCCTGATTATTCGACATCGTTTTGGGTTTTGAAAGATTAACTACTAGGGTTTCCTTTTCTTTCCTATTACGATTGTCGAAATTATTACCAGAAGAGCGTTTCTTTTGTTTGTCCTCTGAGGCAAAGATCATCCCGTGTTCACGAGCCAACCTACTATTGGTCTCGGCTGAAACTGCTGCTATAATGAACGAGGCCCAATCTGTGAATTGGGAGCCCGTAAAGACAGCAATGGATGGTCGCAGATTCATTTTGCACGTATCAATCAATGCTGAATCTGGCATACCAGGAGGCATCTTTAAAGTTGTCTATCGGAAACGTTCGATGAACGTCCGAGTATCTGCCTTCTCCTTTTGTTTAATCTCTATTAAGGAGGACATATTCATGTCCATGCCTCCTTCATAGAAGCGGGAGAGAAACATTGCTTTAAATTCGTCGAAAGACGATATACAATTGTCGGGTAGACTACGATACCAGTCATAAGCTGAACCCGTCAAGCACCCTATGAAAACTCAGGTAAGAAGAGCATCATTTTTTTGCAGATACACAATCATAATATCAAAGTAATTGATATATTGACTAGGGGAGGCTTTTCCATCAAATAACACCATCGACTTGTTGGCCCAATGATTGTATCATATTTTTGAATATGGTTAATCTGTTAAGTTTAGCATTTCATTATCACTAATCTTCATACTATCACTATAGCATTTCTACTTATACTTATATCTTTGGTGATATGTGCCCATTGGTTTACATCTTAGTGATATGAGCTTATCTATCTTAAATTTAATTGGGTTGCCAAAATCAAAACTATGTTTTTGATTGTGGTCATTCAATTAAGTTTAATCATTATGATATCACTAACATTTATGCCATCACCTTAGCACTTATACTTAAACTTTGCATAGTCCTAATGTGCTTTAATTTATTATACTTGCTACTATGTATATTGCTTTGTTCGTCTAACATGTACATGCAGAAAAGCAATAAGCAAGATCAATGTGGACATATGCAATGAAGAAATCATGGTGGGCCAAAGACGACGGATCCCACAAGATTTCTCTGAACCACCCGACGACATCTCTGGAGCCACGCACCGGAGGTTCCGCTGCCCGGTCAGCGGACGGGGGTCGAGGAGGCAGCGCCCCTCGTCGGGGGTTCGAGGGCGAAGCCCCCGAAAGGTATTCAGTTTTTGCAAGCTGGATATCTTTGGACAGCTGCCGCCAAGGGAAAAAGCCAGCACCAATCAATGGAAGAAGCCAAGCCATGCCATCATCATTTCACGACTCTGAAGAAGCCTGCACCTGCCTAAGTATATCTGGAGTCTGTAATGAGTCTTAGGAATTATTGTAAACACAAGAAATGGATGGCAAAATCGAAAGCTAGGGCAGAAACTAGCCCAGGATCATTTTTGGCTGAAAACTGGCATACCGACGGTATACCGGTGCATACCGGCGGTATACCGATTTTGTTCACAGAAAGTTTCTGTCCACAAAATCGGCATACCGACGGTATACCGGATCATACCGACGGTATACCGATTCAGTAACGTTGAAATTCCAACGGTCGGATTTTCAGCATTAAATGATCCCAACGGCTATATTTCGAGCCGTTGCAATCCCAGACCGGTATACCGCCGGTATGCCGGATTATACCGGCGGTATGCCGGTTCGTGACTGAAAAGTTGCCTTTGGCTTCTTTTCAAGCTTTGGTTATAAATAGCCTTGAACCCCTTCATTCAAGGTTGATGCTTTGAGCCTAAAAATTTCCAAACCACCAAAGCTTATCCACATACAACTCTACAAAGCCTTCATTTGCCATCTACAAATTGTGTTAGAGTTATTGAGTTGAAAAGTGAGATCTTCATCCTATTGTATAAGGAGATCAAAACCTATTGTGAAAGGTTGAAGTTGGAGAGTCTTCGTATCCAAACTCTCGGTTGAAGTCGGAGAGCTCTTCGGATTAAAGCTCTTGTGTAAGAAGTTGGCGAGTTCTTCGGATCCAAACTCGTGTGTAACTATTTGCTCAAATAGTGGATTAAAGCCGAAGAGAGTTCCGGGACTGGACTGCCTCTTAGGAGGATACCAGGATACATCGGGTGTCGGTATTGTGTTTGCTTCTTCTCTTGCACTTATATTTTTAAATTACCAATTAGCTTATGCTAAGTGCTTGATTAGTTAGCTTGACCCTATTCACCCCCCCTCTAGGGTTCCTACACGACTGTGGTTTGAATTTTGGAGGAAAAGACACATCATTCCAGTGAGGAGGATAAGGTTGCTTAATCCCAAACCTCTGGAGTTGATCATTGTGCTTCAGAACTTCAAACTGTGCTTTTAGTTCACGTACTGCTTGAATAGCTTCACTAGTTTGAGAAAGCACATTCGATTGAATAGTTGCTGGATGTACCGTAACCCCTACCGGAGGTGGTACATCTTCTAGAATGATAGGATCTGGAGATGCAGAATTTTGATTAACAGCAGGCTCTTGATTATTCAAAGGTATATCAACCCCTTGACTATCTTAAGTTTGTGCTACTACCTGTACCGGTGTTACTACTGTTGGCTGAGCAGTTTGCTGAGTCATTATTATTTGATACATGCTTTGCATCATAGTGAGCATGTTTTTCAGTGATTGCTCAACGGCAGAGAGACGCTGTTTTGTATTAGCAGAAGACGTCTCCGGTTCATCTCCAATAGCATAGGATTCAACCTCCCTTGAAGATACAAAGGGATTGGTATAGAGGTATGAATCGACACTATCAGTTTCTGACTCTAAAAACTGGGTACCCCCAGCTTCTGAATCAGAAGTCTGTAACTGTCTTTGACTTCTTGATCGAGTATTCTGATATACTCCTTCAAAACTATCAAGAAGTCGATTGAACTGTTGTTGACCAGGAGTTTGGGACGAATTGCGTCTTGGACGTCGTCCCCTGTTGGTATGAGATGCCATGTTGACTGACGCATATGACAACTCATGTTCTTGGTCATCAACTTGCTGCTGAGGCACATTGTAGCTTAATCGATCAAAAACTGACTGTTTAGAAGCTGAACAGCAACATTTGATTATAATCTGGTGACACTCACAATGATGATTTTCTTGGGGGAGTGTCACAGGAGATTGTCTATTTTTACGCTTTTGTACAGCAACTCGCGTAAATCAGAAGGAGTAGAGGGAGTAGTCTTCTTTATTACATTTGGAGTAGAGAAACATTTAGTCCCTTGTGTATAAAAAAGATTACTGGCTGCATTAGCAGAACCAAACTGTACATTTTTACGTGCTTGGAGTTGCGTGCGTAAATCTTGCGACTTTTGTGCACAAAGGACTCCATCAGCATTACCCATAATTTGAAGGTTTGGTACCTTGCGTAAAGCAGTGTAAGAAGTTTGTCGGTGAAGAACTGAAGTTTAACCAACAATAGAATTTATGTTTTTATGCTACATACGTGCAGGTAAATTCATTTTAGATGCAAAGGCATCATTGTGAACTTTATCTACACTGTCACTGACAGGAGATTTACCTTTACGTGTAGAGCGCAAAATATGAGTATCTGCCACGTCACAGACGAAAGATTTTTTTTTACGCGTGGAGCGTAAATTTTGTGTGTCTACCACATCACAGACGGGAGACTTATTTTTATGCGCAGAGCATAAAACTTGTGTGTCTACCATGTCATAGACGGAAGACTCTTTTTTACGCACACAGCGTAAAGATTGATTTTTACGCCCAGAGCGTAAAGATTGATTTTTACGCGCAGAGCGTAAAATTAGAGAATCTGCCACGTCACAGACGGGATACTAATTTTTATGCCCACGACGTATCACCGAAGTAGAGACTGCCTCGTCATAGACAGGAGCCTCCACAACAGGAGTAGGAAGGATTCCTTTGCCTTCAGAGACAGCAGGGAGATCCGAGGATGTTTTGGACTTAGGAATCCAAACTTTTTGCGCTTTCCGCGATTTTTGAACATTGGAGCAGCGAGTACTACCCCTAGTTCGGAGCATTGCTTCGTAGGCAGTCTGGTTGAAGTGCACAACCAGAGTCTTCTTTGTCGATCCGACCGACATATCATCATATTGAGCAATTGCTTTCTCATCAGAGGAGAAGGTTATCCCCAGCAGAGTCGCCATTTTGTTTCACTTAACAAAATGCCTAAAAATGGGCTTTTGAAAGAAAACGAGAAAAAGTACAAAAATATAAGTTGTTATGGGAAGTATTGCTATGGAAGTCTGATCTGAGAGCGATCACTTTGTTCCTTGGACCATACGATGATGATGAAGAAAACTGCTTGAAGAAGATGAACAATCAGAAGAACTAAGTCACCAGAAAGGTATCGAGCAACGGCACTGATGGCACAGTCGAATGCTTTCCTGCTTTGCTTCACCCTGTTCTTGAGAAGAAGTTGAAGAAATGCTTCTAGGAATATCACTCTGGAAGTATGAGTTTTCTCAGAATCTCCTCTCCTGTCTCTCTATTGATCTCTTGATGTCGTCTATGTTGAAAATATGTCTATTTATAGACTTGACCCGTTGTGCGTAAAAAGCAACAAAATCGGGTCTCTACGCGAGTAACTGTCACCCACGATGTAAATCATCCTTTACGCATGTTGACACGTGTCCCCTGTAGAGTTTTGATCTCTACGTATGGTGACATGTGTCCCACTACTTCAACAAAATAGAGAAAGCACGTACACACGTTCCTCGATAAGTGCGGCATGAAAGCCACGTAAGCAAACCACGTTCTCATGTAGCAAGGAAAGATCGGGCGTAAAAATGACCAAAAATATACTTCCTGCGTAAATTAGCAGACTGGAGTAAAATAGCTCAGAATAGACTTCCCGCGTAAAGTGGCTGAAAGGTAGCCTTGAGCGTAAAATTAGCTTAAATAAATTTTACGCCCACAAAAAGCCTTTAAGCATAAAAAGCTCGAATAGCTTTCGTGCTTAAAAGAAGCTGTCTTCTGAGTGTAAAGTAGCCCATCTGCACACTAAACGACAAGCGTTGGGTTTGGTGAAAAGATCTCCTCGGCTTCTATGTATTGCTGTCAGAAAATTATTCTGTCAGATCAAATCACTCGCATTAAATGCGGCCTGACAGTCTGTCGCCCATGCGTAAAAGTGGAGGATAGCACTCGCGTAAAAGCTTCTTGCGTAAAGTAGCTCACGTAAAGTCTGAGTTTGACTCAGTTTGAATTACGTAAAGTTCTCATCTTCTTTGAGTCGGTCTATGAATTACTTTTTACGCTCCTACACCCTGTCCGGTGGAAGCCCTGGCAACTCCTCCGGGAAGACGTCCATGAACTGTGCAATCAAGGGTTGTGGAGCCGCCTGCTCCTCAACTGAAGCTCCGCAGAAAAGTTCGCCGTCCTGCTCTGCCTGCCGTCGGGTGTACTCAAACTCTGGCTCTCCTGGCGCCCCAAACAGAACTCTACCCCTCGACAATCTATGCTGGCATGGTGCCTGCTCAACCAATCGATACCTAATACGATATCGTAGTTCGGTAGCGGCATTACGAGCAGGCTCACCTCTAACTCTCGGCCTCCCAAAATGACACTCTGCCCTCTGCAAACATCACTCACGAGGATAACACCACCCCAGGTCATGATCTTGCAGGTCCTAGACAATGATTCAGATACTAGGCAGTGTCTAATAGCAAATAATACTGATACGAAACTGTGGGAAGCCCCGAAATCAAATAGTGCGAAAGCTGGGATGGAGTCGAGAAGAACCGAACCTGCAATCAACTCTCCGATGGCCTCTACATCCTCGGTCGCCAAAGCGAAAGCTCGTCCCTGCTGGCCTCCCTTGGCCTGCTGCTGGTGCTGTACGAACTGCTGCTGCTGAGTTGGCAACGGTCCCTTCTGCGGTCCCCTAGAGCCTTGACTCCGGCTCCCTGAGCTGCTCGTCCCGAAGATAGAGGGCACTCCCTCAACTGGTGCTCTGCCGAACCACAGAGTAGGCACCTCCTGAGCCTCTTCCTGCAGTCATTCTACTCGTGCCCGGGTTTTTTGCAGAAACCACAACTGACTGGCTGCTGCCTAGGGGCCTGCTGCTGCTGCCTCGGCAGCTGATGCTGCACTGGCTGATGCCTCGGCTGCTGAAACTGCTGTGGTTGGAACCTCTACGGCTGCTGGTGCTGCTGCTGAAAGTGCGGCCTCCTGGCCGGTCCGCCACTACCACTAGCTCCCTGGGTGTCTCGCCTCCTCTTCATGTCACGACCCGCACCCAATATTTGGGCATGAACCGTGTACACGCCCAGCCTACGCCGTAGAGTCGGCGGTAGAACGCTGTAAGAATATGATGAACAACCACGTAGAAAAATATATTACAAGGGAAATATAGCAACTCCATATCTCAACTCAGATCAAATAGATAAAAAGAGAATCGTCTCACAATGTATGAAATATAAATCAAAGTAATCTCCACTACATGTCTCAAATCATCTCATAAATCCAATACAAGGTCTCAGCACTAACTAAAATGTCTAAGACAGAGCAGCGGGATCAGATGCTGCATAATCCTCCTGATAAGCAAAGTCCGCCTCTAACACATCTCCCAAGTACGGGCCATAATGCTCAGGACACACAATCTCATCGCCATCACCTAAAATTTGTTTGGTTACCCAGTCAGGATGGAACGAGTACAATTCACTGAGTGCAGTTCTAATATATGAAAATGACTATATCACAGGGGTTAGCCTTTAGACATATGATTCATAAAATAAAATGAAGAAAGACGATAAAACTGAATAATAAGAACAGAAAATGAAATACAATAAAATAATCACCAACTGACCGACTGAAGTACCTTTGATATATGATCGGTCTCGGGACAATTATGCGACACGGTCTACACGGTCTAAAGTTACACGGTCTACAGTTACACGATCTACAGTAACACGGTCTACAGAAAATATTGCAATAAAAAACACTGTCTACAAAATAATAATCACAAACTACACAGTTTAAATGCAATAATAATCACGATCTACACGGTCTAAAGTTACACGGTCTACAAGAAATAAATGCAATAATAAACACGATCTGCACGGTCTACACGGTCTAAGGTCAGATCACACATCGTTGGTACTTCACTTCTCCCGACACCACAAAGAAATAAATCAACATAAAAATTGACATCACATATCTATCGACTAAACACTGATGTATAGTAAAGATTAATACTGAAAACAAACAATAAACTGTACTCGCCTGGCGTCCTGAGCTGCTAGCACGAGTCAGACTCCGAATCGAGATCTCCAAAACCTAATTATAGAGCCATAGGATCAATACATCAGAATTCAATGAGTCTATCTAGAATAAGATCAATATTATCTAATGCTCAACCCAATTTGTACTATGTAACTGGTTTATTGTGTATCTTTAGGGCCTGCCTACATGCCTTCCTATTGGTGGACTCGTTCTAGGATACCCTTTCATTGAACCTTCCTGTTAACATAGCTGATACGTTGGTGCACCTTCCTGTTACATAGCTGATACATTGGTGCACCTTCCTATTAACATAGTTGATACATTGGTGCACCTTCCTGTTAACATAGGCATCAGTTAATCCTTACCCCTGGTAGGATTTATCATTAATAAAATCATCCTGGTACCTCCTTGCACCCTAACCCCTCGAGCGCAAGTCAAACTACATGGTATCATAGCAATGGCTAAACCTGGTTACACTTGTTCCTAGCTCTATGTAGCAGTTGTACCAAAGGTTGAGAATCACATGTAAGGAATCTGGTATCAGCTGTAACTACCCTCTATAGGTCTTGTAGGTATTCCACTATATTGCTTTTTCTGTATCAAACTCGAGAGTCTAATCTTGACACATCTAAACCCAAGCTGGTACTCCAGTGAGGGCAAGTCCTAAGGCTGCAATGACTACTCTGGTGGGTACTCTTGTAGCAGTACTTGAATTCCTTATTACTCCATCAACTTAACACTTCTTCTTCAAAACTGGATACCACCTTCTCGTACCCTAGTGTTTGTGTGATCTTAACTGATCTCAGTAGATACTATGGCTTTGGTTTTGTTCTGATACAATCGTGTCCCATAGCCAAGCTCCTGTATTGGAAATCAGGCTTCAGCTACCATGATTTATCAGCCCGACTCTAAAGTCCTATCCAATAGGTTATACTCAACTACAACTTTACCCAGGTGATCCCCGGATGTCTGATATGATTGGGTTAAACTCTAGAAGTTCCTATCCAGGTTTACCCATATGGCCTCCTACCTGTTATGCGTATATCGGTGTAGGTCTGATACCTGGGTTTATCTCAGTATTGAAATACTTGGTGTTCTCTAATACCAGATACCTAGTGCATAGGTTACCACTGACATAAATAAGGTGTGTCGAAGGACCCAGGTTGCTTGATTTCTAATCCTGATACAAGCCCCCCCTGTGTGTCAGATATCAAAATACTACTCGACCCTATGGACTGCTCTGTTCTTGTGGTCATACTATTGGTATCCGGTTGCTGATATACAGGGTTGCGGATGTTATAATGTATATTGGACTCTGATGAGTTCTTGGTGTCGGTGTGGTGAGTATCCTCAACATTTAAACATGATTTCTAGGGATCATCTTATAGCCAAAACTCGATCTACTTGTATGTCTTTAGGTCTTGCTAAAACTAATAAACTCTGAGATTTCAAACAATGTTCTACAATTTAGGGGAAGAAGCTTACCTCGGTTTGATTCCTTTCTCTGTTGCTCGACAGAAATCACGGGTCTCTCGCTAGGGTTTCTTCTCTTTCCCTCTTGCTCAAAATAGGGGTCAGCAATCCTCCAAATCAATATGTATATAGGCGGGGGAGGGAAGGATAAAGAGGTCAGTTTATTTAAATCTGTTAGAAATTAGCCTTGGTTTTTAAATCCTCATTTGAAGAGATTCTATCTAACTGATGTGCTCAATTGGGATTCGAATAATCTAAGGGGCTTGGTTTATCAGGAAAATAGAAGAGGAATTCGAATGCTAACTGCATTCAGATTTGGCTGGAATTCTTACACATAACCCCCTGCCCATTACATGTATAAATATGTTTAACTAACCTGGTGTTTAAGTTTAATCAGTATTGGTTTAGGATTTAGGAGTACAGGCTCCTCTAGTGTTTGTGAGTTTAAAATTCCTCTTTACAATATGGTCCCTGAAACAATAATTATTCGCAATAAACCATTCCTTCACTATAGGCATTTGTACATTAATAATTATGTTTAAGTGGTCGGATGTCTAAGTAAACAAAAATGGGAGTTTAAACAAATGATAATTAATAATTAATAATAAAAATTTGATGGGGCTCACACTTGAGCCTTAGCACAAGATCATCCTCTGCGGCTAAGGCATCCCCTAGGATCTCCTCAAAGGTAGCGCTGCGAGCACTCTTGGTATAGGACTTAACCTCCTTTACCAATCTCTTCCTGAACCCCCGGGCCTTCGTCGCCTCGGACAATCCCTCGACAAATCTGCCCAGACGGCAGAACTCTCCCGCATACTCCTCCACGGACTGGCTGCCCTGGACTAAGGCCTCGAACTGAGTCTCGAGGGCTCCTAGCGCTGCATCAGGGAAAAACTTCTCCTTGAATAGCTTCTTGAATGCTGCCCAAGTCTGCCCTGGGGTACCAACTCGCGGGTCGGTCTGGTACCAAGTGCGAGCCAGATCCTGCATTATGTTGGCCGCTACCTCAATCTGAATCCTCACCGAAATATCAGCCAATCTGAATATCTCCTCCATGTGCTCTATCCATTCGTCGGCGTACAGGATCCCCTTTGTACCCCGAAAATCCCTCGGGTGCATCTTCTAAAAATCCTGGATGCCCTTCTCCCTCGGCTGATACGGCTGCTGAACTGCCGCTAGCTGAGCTGCTGCTCTCTCCACTTTAGTCAGGGCCAGATCAATGCCCCGACTAAACTCTGCTGTCTGCCTCTGCTGCTGGGCCACCATAAACTGCTGGAAGAACGAGAACAGCTGAACTGCATCAACTGTCCCCGAAGGTGGCTGCCTCTGCTGGAGCACCTTCGGAATCATCGGACTCGGCTTGGGCCCTACTGATAGAGGGGCTCCTCCGAACGCAGCTGAAACGCCTACTCCAGCTGGCATGACTGGGGCTGCGGTACTAGGGGCTGCCTGGTGAGGACGAGAGGTGGCAGACCTCTCATCTGTGTCCCCCTGGCCCGGGCGATGTGATCTCGTCTCAACCATCCTGGAGATAGATCAAAAAGAAACAATTGCTGAGAATGAGTCAAAATAGCAAAAGAGGACAGTTATATTCAAAGGAAGACAATAAGCAACAAAATGTAGATATACGGAATCTGATAAGGAGTTTTTCCTAATGTGATTGAGTACCTTCAAAATATCCTAATCCTACTGCAGGCTGCAGTGATACTCTAGTTCGAATACCACTGCATTTCTAAACTAGACCTGCATGGGCCACCACTAAAAACGTGTCACGACCAGCACCCTAGCGTAAGGGCACGAGACGTGGGTACGTCCAGCCTACGCCGCAGTGTCGGCGGTAGAACGCTGTCCTAGGTTACATACATCTAACAGTTATAAGGTACCTGTACAGTTTACACACTCCGAATGGAGGTGACATAAATAAGTATAACTCAATCACAACTAAGGAAGAAAGTACGATACGATAGAATAGATGAAACACAGAATCCACAGATGATAGATACAAGATAGAGAGAGATAGCTGAAATCTAGGATAAACATCTCCACAAATCCAGAGTACAAACTCCAATATATACAAGTGTATCTGACATAACATGAAGATAAATAGAACTAGCCTAACTAACTAGCCTAGTCTACAGGGGTAGTATCATCAGCAAGTGCTGGATCCTCCAGGGTGTCTAGCTCAAGTGTGTCGTCTATGCCTGCTCCGTAATAAATGGGACAGAACTCCTCAGTATCATCTATAAAATTTTAACAGGTCCAGTCAGGACTGGAGCGAGCACAGTACATTTCACGCAGTTCATAATGTGACAGGATATATAAATATGCAATAGAGTAAGATACATGAAACGCTGCAGAATATACATGAAGTAAAAGAGAGAGCTGTAATATAAATTGATACTATAAATAGAGAACTAACAGTGAACTAGTGATTTAGAGTACAAGATGAACATGTGAACGGCTTGAATTTGCACATGAGTAATCTAAGAGTTTGCACATGAGTATACTACTTTCGAATTGTTCACATGACCATTTATACTCCCCCGTACCCTAATCAATACACAAGGATCCAGACAGGTTATGTTATTGCACATGATATCACATGAAGGCCCATAATAGGGTGCACATGATTGTATACATGAGGGCTCCATGAACATGAGAGTACATGAATCACGAGAGTGCACAAGAATGGTGAAAGCACCGGAGTATATGATGAAAGTGAAACACATATGACATACTGTAACCCGATGCTCCCGAGCGGGATAATATCTCATGAAGGGATCCATATAGTACCAATCCGTGTTAAACATCGTGAAAGCATCAAGTAAAGCAATCTAGAGCATAAATGTAAATCCTATCAAGTATGAAACGGTCAGAGAATGTACTTGCCTGATATCCTGAATGTCTGGAAGAAAATACTGCCTGAGGAGTGGTGTCTGGCTCCTAATCAGAACAGTACAAGTCACAACATGTCCAACTAATAAAGTAATCTACTATGATGCAGTCTACATGATATTAGGTCAATCCTAGACCAAAGTCAACCCTGGTCAACTTCAGTCAACTAAATAGTCAAAGTTAGGTCAACTCGGTCAACCTACACCCAATCAAGTCTCACTTGGCCTAACCTGTCTACCCTAGCAAGTATACACCAAACACAAGGCTATATGACCACTCATGTGCATATTTACTATATGCCAAGACCACACAAGGATACCATAGGCTATGTTACCTAGGTTATATGCCATAGGCCCTTATAGGCAATACACACGCAATCCATATATTCATATACACACTATACATATAGGTAAGACCTATATTGTATTACAATATCACATTAGTTATATATATTATTTATATATACACTTGGAGAGTTAGAGAGGAAAGAGCATGTGAATGTGTGTGTCATAGAGTAGGCATGTACATACCAGTGTGTATCTAACATAGGCATGTGTGTGTGTGTGTCATTAGGTGTCATAATTAAGTGTGTGAATGAGTGAATAGGCAGTTAGTGTTTTGTGTGTGTGTGTCCTTGTAGCTAGGATACATGTGACAGGGATATGGGAACATATGTGTATGGGTTAGCATTCAATATGGTTCTGAGGACAAGTGGATGCATAAATGGGTGTGTGTAATATGTGTAGCAGTGTTTAACAGTGTGTCAACTGTGTTCCCAAGAAAATCCCAGATTTCAGTATCAAAAGTGAGGGCAAAACAGTATGTACATTTGTGTATATTAATCTTTGTTTTAGTGTACCATACTACATGTATTTGTGTGTAGAAGGGGACCATGTGTGGCAGTGTATCAACATATTGTCTTCAGGAATGTCAGTTCAGAATTTGTGTGTGTGTGTGTCATGTGTGATACTCATGAGTGTGTGTATAGGTTAGCATAGGGTTAATCCCAGGTTCAGTCCACAACAGTGTATTCAAGTATCAGTTAATGCAAATCCTAATCAATGTGACCATTCAAAAATGCAATATGAAGACTGAAATTGAGACATAATAGGGACATTAGGAATACTGAAATGGAACTCAGTTTTGGGAAACTAGAAATCAATTGCCAAAACCCAATGTAAATTCGAACACTCATTTATGCTAACACAAACCTAACATGATATCTAATTGTAATAGCAACCTAACATATTTAATTACAAATCAAATAAAAAACAGTGAGTTAATATGAATCTGAACTTAACAAGAAAAAGGAAATGCAGTACATGGACTTGGTTTCAGAAATGGGGATTCGATCACAACCATCCAACTAAATCATCAAAAACTGAACCCTAGCATAATTTTCATTCATAACAGCAACCAACCCATATTAATTTACATGATATTAACTTCTAATCATAAATCGTAAACGGAAACAGTGAGTTAATTCACTGATACTTAACAGTATCAGAAAATGGGGATTTTCTATTTCAACATAGAAATAACAATTAATATGCTAAGCTAATGGTTGGTATTTAGTGTCGAACATGTGTACGTGTCATACATGTAGTATTGTGTCCAATAACAGGACACAAGTGTCCAGAACCACACGAACACCACACACTGAACTGGACACAACAACAGTGAACCCGTGTACGAGTCCTAGCTCACTCGACATGTAGCCATTGGACACGAGAGTTTGGGAGTGTCGTGTCAGACATTACCCCAAGCTCTGTGTCCAAGGACATGTGTCCACGTGCCCTAAAACAGCCACACAAACACGCGAGTAGCAGGACAGCCCGACTGTTCGCATACGGGGCGTGTCCACGAGTCCAATATGACATGAACTGGACTTGAATCCAGCTCAGTCTTAAGAAAATCGATAAGCCACATAAAAACCTAATTTCCTATTCAAATACATTTCGAAAATAATGATGAAAAGTCCACTGTGGCATTTCATCGAACACTACTAAAGCTAGGCTGATACGTGTCCGATACGGACACGTAAAGGACACGACTCCACACGAAATCTATTCCTACTGTTAGAGGACACCTAGGGCTATGCAACCATGCTAAGAAATCAGGGAACTAATGGTTAAATAGGAAGTTACCTATAGATTGCTCCTTCTCAAGAAAGTCCAATAATGGAGATCCTTCCTAGCTAGCTCAAAGCCCCAATAGAGTCCAAATCTGAGGTTCACCTCCACCAACAGTTGGAGAACAGTATTTAGATTACAATGCAAGAAATTTGAATGAAAATGGATGAGTATTGATCAAAATAGAAAAGGTTGAAGGAAGAACCAAACCTTGCTCTTAGTATAATACCGAAGTCTTTGCTGGATACCTTGAAGATCCCAGTGCACAACCTTTCTACAACTATCACTACCATCTTGGAGTTCAATCAAGGAAGAAGTGAACCTTTGGAGAAGATACGCCTGAAACTCCAAATCGGCAATCTTCATACAAAGGTGACTTTTTATGTGATTGATAATCATGGCGCATACAATGCTTTGCTGGGAAGGCCATTTCTCCACAAACACAACATTGTGCCTTCTACTCTTCATCAATGATTCAAATATGTGGATGGTAATGGAGAAGTACAGAAAGAAGTTACAGACCTAAATCCTTTCAAGGGGGTTGAAGCGTACTGCAACGACTCTCGCATGTACAAAGAGGAATTCATAAAGGTAGTATTGGCAATGGATACTGATGAAGAACAGAAAGGTGTGCCAAATGATACTCTGGTGATCCCTGTCAAAGGGCGTACATCCTGTCCTCAGTCTTCCAAACCATTGACTATCTACCTTACTTCTCATAAAAAGCAGCCTCCTAGTGTTAGTTAGGAACAAATGGAGCTCACCTCTTCTGAGCCACTTGTAATCGACCTTCATCGTAAAAAGCTCCCTGCTCCTTCTCGTTCTTCTTCTTTCCCTCTGCTTATCAATCTAAGCCTGTTAAAGCTAAAAGTTCTGTTGTAAATGATGATTTAAAGATCAATAAAGCATCTCCTTTGCAGTATACTAATGTCTCTTATTATACTCAATGTTATTTGGATATGCTAGATAGCTTTAAGCCACTTACAATAGGAGTCGTATCATCTCTCCAAAATGTGGTATTACTGGATTCAATATAAGAATCGTTCTTCTTAGTACCTTCTCGAAAGAAAGGCGAAACTTCTATACTTTTTAATAAAAGAGAAGAACAAAAAATCATGTCCGACAACGATAATAAGGATGATACAGGAAGGCTAAAATTATGTCAAAATAGTCCACAATCCATGGCAATCATCCGTAGAATGGGCTACGATTTCAAAAATGGTCTCAATAGATGTAAAGAAAAGGAAATACTATTCGTATTTCTGTTCCAAAAGGAAAATTACAACAATACTACAGCAAAACGAAGTGGGGACTAGGTTATACTTTACTACTTCTGACTCCAGAAGCTTCTGAATTCGATGAAAAAGAATGATCTAACTCTTCTGATTCTATCTCATGGGATTCTGATACCAGTATTGGTCGTGTCCATCGGATAACAGTATCTTCTAATATGGTGTCAGCTGAGTTCTCAGAAGATGACGAAGATGATATTGAAGAAGCTCCTGAAGCAGATCCTTGGACTCAAAAGATGGACACTCAGTGGGAACTCCATTTTGAACAACGAGAATCACCTACTGAGGATCAATTAATTCAGATCAATGTTGGAGAAAAAGATGTACCACGACCGATCTTCATTAGCAAAAATCTTTCGTAAGATGATAAACAAGAACTAGTTCACCTTATTCGTGAATATATCGATGTCTTCGCCTGGAGTTATAAAGATATGTCGGGTTTAAATCCTCAGGTCGCAACTCATAAACTTAACATTTTGCCTAATGCTAAACCAGTTAAACAAGAGCAACGACAATTCAAGCCTGAGATGATAGATGCGATTGATGATGAAGTTAAAAAGCTTATCGTTTGCGATTTTATCAGGGAATAGCAGCATCCTGACTGGGTAGCCAACGTTGTACCAGTTTTGAAAAAGACTGGAAAGGTTCGAGTATGCATAGATTTTCGGAATCTCAATGATACTTTCCCTAAAGGTGAATTCCTTCTTCCAATTACTGATGTCATGATCGACAATACTTGTGGATTCGAACGAATCTCTTTCATGGATGGATTTTCTGGATACAATCAAATTCGGATGAATCCTGAAGATGAAAAACACACTTCATTTCGTACTCCTCGTGGGGTATACTGCTATACAGTCATGCCCTTTGGTTTTAAGAACACGGGTGTAACTTACCAGCGGGCTATGAGTACTATCTTTCGAGATCATTTGCGAAAGACCGTCAAATGCTATGTTGACGATATTGCTGTTAAAAGTCGTCTAAAGGAAGATCACATCCAAGATTTAAGAACTATCTTCAATCTAATGCGCCAGCATCAACTCAAAATGAACCCCACCAAGTCTTTCTTGGGAGTCTCTAGTGGCAAGTTTCTCGGATTCGTCATTACTTCTAAAGGTATACACGTTGATCCCGAGAAGACCAAAGCCATTCAAGAGATGCGTCCTCCACGCAATCTAAAAGAGCTACGAGGATTCCAGGGTCGACTTGCTTACATCAGGAGGTTCATTTCGAATTTATCTGGACGTTGCAGACCATTTACTCAACTAATGAAAAAAGTTATATCTTTTATTTGGACAGAAGAATGTCAACGAGCATTTGATAACATAAAGCGATATTTCATGAATCCACCAGTACTAGTGCCACCGATCTCAGGAATAACCTTCTTGATGTACGTTCGGGTGATGGATCATTCACTGGGAGCTTTACTGGCCCAGAAGAATAAAGAAGGTCATAAACAAGCCATCTACTACCTTAGTCGGACGATGATTGGAGCCGAGCATCGTTATAGTCCTGTAGAGAAGGAATGCTTAGCCTTAATGTTTGCTGTTCAAAAGACAAGACATTACATTATTGGCCAAACTATTCATGTTATTTCCTGAGTTAATCCTCTTCGGGTCTTAATGAAGAAGCCCAGTACGCTCAATTCTAGGCTTACTATATGGGCCATATTATTAGCACAATATGATATGCTCTATGTCCCACAAAAATCTGTGAAAGGCCAAGCACTCGCTGATTTCTTAGCAGCTCATCCTGTTCCCAAGACATCTAAGCTCTATGACGAGATTCCAGACGAGACATTAGAATCAAATATGATTTCAGAAGAATTTCTTACTTGGTATTTGTTCTTCGACGGAGCATCTAGAATTGGACCAAGAGGCACCCTTGTCGTTGGAGTGGGAATTGTTCTCGTTTCACCAGATGGATTAGCTATCCAGAGAGCCTATTCTTTAGATGAATCATATTCAAACAATGTAGCAGAATATAATGCTTTGCTCATTGAACTCCAATTAGCCAAACAACTGGATATTGAATATCTCGAAGTATATGGTGATTCTAAGCTGATTGTTAATCAAGTTATAGGCACATACGAAGTT
This sequence comes from Iris pallida, assembly GCA_029216955.1. Lineage (NCBI taxonomy): Eukaryota > Viridiplantae > Streptophyta > Magnoliopsida > Asparagales > Iridaceae > Iris > Iris pallida. The sequence continues at coordinate 7,888,888 of JANAVB010005598.1, read as the reverse complement.
CGACATCAAGATTTGGTACCATACTACGAAGCAGCAATCCGAATAGCTTCTTCGTTTAAAGGATTCTTTATCAAACATGTACGATGAGCATGCAATACAGAAGTCGATGCCTTAGCTAACCTGGCTGCGGTCTTAGCAATTCCAGTCAAAAGATAACAAATGGTTGTTATCTCTAATAGAGAACTGTTTTGTATTGAAAACAACTATAACATCGAATTCATTAATTCAACTGAAGTCAATGTCATTAGCGAAGACTGGAGAACACCTTTCATCGACTTTGTAGTACATGACATACTACCTGAAGATCCTAAAGAAGCTACAAGTATTCGTCGACGATCGCTTCAATTCTATTATAATCATACCCCCAAAACTCTCTTTCGACGAAATTTTGATGGTTTACTCTTAAGATGTCTTGCTGGTGATGAAGCAAAGCAGATATTATGCAAAGCTCATGATGGCATTTGTGGAGCACATCAGCCCAGTCCTAAATTACAGGATCGTATCCGGCATATGGACTACTACTGGCCCTCTATGGAATCAGATACCATTGACTATACAAGAAAATATCGAGCATGTCAGATTCATGCATATTTTATTTACCAACCGTCGAAATTTCTTCATCCGACTGCTGCCTCATGGCCCTTCGAAGCTTGGGGCATGGATGTAATTGGTCCAATCAGTCCCCCTTCGTCTAAAGGACATCGAATTATCTTGGCTATAACCGATTGTTTTTCTAAATGGGCTGAAGCTATACCTTTAGCTGAAGTGAAGACTAGCAGTATCATCAACTTCATCAAACATTATGTGATATACAGATTCGGTGTACCTTGTCGAATCATCCATGATAATGGGCCACAATTTGTCAGCCAGAAGTTTACTAGGTTCTGTGATGACTACAAAATCAATAATGTTGCTTCTACGACCTATAATCCTGCAGCTAATGGGTTAGCTGAAGCATTCAACAAGATTACCATCAAAACTCCTTAAAAAGTTTGTTTCTATTAACAAACGTAATTGGAGTGAGAAGCTTGGAGAATGTCTATGGGCTTATCGTAATACTGTAATGCCTGTGGTTCATATTACGTATTTTGGAATACGTGTACGTATTTTATATCGTGTTACATGTCTCCTTGCTTGGTTTGGCTTGGTTCGGCTTGGGTTACTTTTGGTTCATCATGGACCAAGGGGAAAAACCCCTACCTACCACCACCCTCACCATTTATTAACCCAACTCTCTCTCTCCCCATTCACTTCTGCATTAATTTCTTTTCTTCTTCCTCCATTAACTCCTTACCTACCTGAGAGAGAGAGGGAGAGCTTAGGCAAGTGCAGCTTGCTTCATGGAGGAACTCAAGTTTTTGTAAGAACGAAATCGTAAAGCAGAATACTCTAGAGGGGGGTGAATAGAGTTGGCAGCGGAATAATGCTAATTAAAAATTATTAGCAGCAAGATCACAGAATAATAATCACAAGTAAATAATGTAAAGGCAGAGGTAAGAAAGCAAACGCAAAGACAGCGATGTATACTGGTTTCCCTATGTTGATGACTAGTCTAGTCGGTAGAACTCTTGCTACCAGTTGAATCCACTATTTGTAAAACCGTAAGTTTTGTTACGAAGTCCTTGCAACTTCTACAACGCGAGCTTTGATACAAAAAACTCGTCAAACTTCAATTGTGAAGAGGTATTCTTCTATCAAGCCTTCTGATTATAATCACTCAGAAACTTCTAGACTGCACCGCACTGGCAAATGGACTAGAGGATTGTAACTGGCTTGGGATCTGAAAATTAAAGCTCGAGAAAAACTCTTTGGAAGACAGTAGGCTTTTAATAGATAGAAGATTGAAAGTGAATGAGTGTGTTAAAATGATCGAAATCTTTCTTTATTTATAGGAGTTCCAAAGACAGAATTCTGGCAGAATTCGAGCAAAATTTGGGCAGAACTCGATGAGCAAATCTCGGTCAAATCTGCAACTGCAGGAGGACCAAGTTTCAAGGAATTCAAAAATCAAAACGGCCACTAACCGAACTCTGGCCGAACTCTGGCCGAACACTGGCCGAGTTCTGTCAGGGTTTGGTTAGGGTTTTTCAAAATAGATTTTGGGGAATTTTGAAAACCTTTTTGGAGCTTTTGTAAATACGAATGTTTTTCAAAACTTAGGACATTTTAAAAATATTTTGAAATCATTTTGGAATAGCCTATTTGCCTGTACGACTCGGTGTACAATGTATTTCTAGACTCAATAAAATAAAAGATTACATTGCTCAAAGAAATACAGACTCGAACAGGCAAACAACGCTTCGGTCTTAAACTGAGTAGATAGCCGTTCTTGATCATGTCCAAGAGTCCGAGATATCCTGACTAGCTCCATATATCGAGACAGAGTTTGATCAATTATTAAAATCAGTTTAACTATATGACCAATTGGCCAACAATCTCCCCCATTTTGATAATTGACAAACTATGAATGATATAACATCTTTTGAGATAAGATACCACAAAAATTGTTCAAAATTATTCAATCCCTGTATTATTCTCAAAACAAAATGTTAGGTCCTTTTTCTCCCCCGTTGTCACTTAGCAAAATAATTATGAAGAAATAGGCTCCCCCACAATTAATGCATAAGCTACAACAGTGAAGAAACACAAAAAAATAATATCTCATGCAGTGAGAATATACAAGACATAATAGAGAAGTATTTCACAGGCAGTTTATAATATAGAAGCAGATAAAAATGCTATAAAGAATAAATAAACTGATATGAAAGATAAACTACGCATCCCATAAAAATAAAATGATGTTCAAGAGACATCAAGAAATATCCTGTACAAGTCCTCAAAAAAAACTGATAATAAAAGCTAAAAAGAAAGAAACTTGGAATGTCGGAGCATTTCCAAGTGTACAGTAGATAATAACTAAGTCTCAAAATTAGCTAATACATCATCATCACATCTCCTCATCATCCTCATCATCATCATCAGCAGCATGACCGGCATGTCCAGAAGGACCAGCTCCAGAAGTGCCAGCTCCAGAAGGGTGTGGAGTAGCACCAGAACTGCAATACCAATCATAAGCGTTATCGGGCTGAAAGTAGGCATGAACAGCCTCATCCTCACAGCGGTAACCAGAAAAGGAGCTGGATCTCTAGGAATAGAACCGGCAGAATGTCCAGTCTGAGCAAATCGGAGATCAGTTAGAGAATTTGCTATCGCCTGATAACGAGTGACATCGCGGAACTCATGTTCGCGGGCCATATCCGTCATCGAGACGTACAAATCAGAAAGATGCTAGTGTATGCCATCAAAGGTCATGGCATACTGCTGAGTGGGTGGAGGAGGTGGAGCAGTAGGAAGAGCAGCAGCAGTCATACTACGACGAGATAGCTTAAGAAACTTGGGCTCAGGGTCTTGAGTACAAGTTGACAGATCAATATCAGAATGCTGGAAGATGCGTGGGAGAATCATCGCATAAGAGAGATTTCTATCTCTTGCACGACAATGTCCCATCATCTGGATAATAGTCTTAGGGACAAAAAAAGGAATCCCCTTAAGAATATGATACATAGCAGACAGCTCTAGTGATGTGACATCATCTTTTGAAGTAGACTTCGGAAGGAGAGTGGAGTAGATGATGCGATACAATTCATAGCTAAACAAGTTCAAGTTATTGGCCTTGAACTTTCCAGAGCGAACTCGATCAGGGGCACAGAGTTCAGTTTTGAAACTAGCAAGTATCGTGCCGTCGGGGAAATCAAATTCAGTGATATTATCAAACGGTGCACCTTTGTTAGAAATACCAAGGATTATCGCTAAGAGGATATCATTGAACTCGATATCTAGTCCGCCAATACGAGTACTTACGTCAAACGTGTTTAGTACGATATTGTAATAGAAAAGTCTAATGTCATTAGTAGCTACCGAAAAACAAAGTTTAGCAAAGTGTTGTAACCCTAATGCTTCAAAATAAGGGCGGTGATCTGGAAACACAGTCCATTTGATAGGAGCGCCTGTGCATATGGATCTCATAGAAAAGTCTTCATACCACAGAAGGGCTTGGTCTATAGTTTGAAAATAAAATCCATCGAACGCGCCATCGCTCGATTGAGCTGGCAAAAAGAGGGAATCCGTGTGTGGATTTGAAGATGATCCTTCCTCACTAGGATTGGTCGTCTTCTTCCTCTTGAAGGGGTTGAATCCCTTAGGTATTGTGCAAATAAACTAAATATGCACAAATTTTAAAGGAGGAGAAATACAGAGTTATACCTCCCGAGATTCAAGTATGCTGTAGAGGACAACGATCTCCGTACGAATCCAAAATTTGGATGGATTTCACCACGTAGATTGGGAGAAACAAAGTGGTGAAGAACTATGGTTTGGAGAGCTTCGTACGGCTGCTGTTGCTGTGGAAGAGGTTTTAGAAGCAATGAATAAGAAGAGGCTCTCGGGTTCTGGTTATATAACCAGATACCACTAACCGAACTAGGGCCGAATTCTGTCCGAACTATGGCCGAATTCGCCTAGGGGTTCTGTTAGTTGGTTTGGGTCACTTTTTTTTTCATTGACTCATTTCCAAAATTTAATTCAAAGATTAGTAATTTTAAATCTCAAAATAATATAATTAATATTATTTTATAAATTAATATTCTTTACTCAGCATCTGTCTCAGATTAGCTGTAGGAGTACTGTCCCAGCTAACGGAGGTTCACCTGGGAACTATTAAGTACCGTTTCGCTTCGACTGTAGTCGTGGTGACAGACAGACTCTTTTTAGGCTTGTCTCGAAAACAGTTTATGAGTATCGAATAAATAATTGATAAAACAAAATTAATTAATATTATTGATATCTAAAATTGCTAATTCTCGACGTAAATAATTGAAATGATCTTCTGCTAGAGGTTTTGTGAAGATGTCAGCTAATTGATTCTCAGTGTCTATGTATACAAGGTCAATATCTCCATTCTGATGATGATCTCTAAGAAAATGATGTCGGATCTCGATATGCTTAGTATGAGAGTGATATACTGGATTCTTAGTCAAATTAATTGTGCTCGTGTTGTCACAGAAAATAGGAATGTGTGTGAAAAATAAATCATAGTCTTCCAAGGTTTGTTTCATCCATAAAATCTGAGCACAACAATGTCCTGCGGCGATATACGCAGCCTCTGTTGTTGATAGGGCTACAAAATTTTGCTTTTTACTAAACCATGAAACTAAAGCCTTGCCTAAGAAATGACATGTGCCGCTGGTACTTTTTCTATCAACTTTGCATCCAGTAAAATCTGCATCCGAGTAACCAATAAGGTCAAAGGACTTGGCTTTGGGATACCATAAGCCAACAGAAGAAGTGCCCTTAAGGTATCGAAAGATACGCTTAACTGCGCACAGATGTGATTCCTTTGGATTAGCTTGAAAACGTGCACACAGGCAAATACTAAACATAATATCTGGACGACTAGCAGTTAAATAAAGTAAACTACCGATCATACCTCGATACTTACGTGTGTCGACAGGCTTGCCTTGTTTATCAATATCAAGCTTTGTTAAAGTTGCCATCGGAGTGCCAATAGGTTTGACATTGTCCAGATCAAACTTCTTTAGCAAATCTTTTGTGTACTTAGCTTGACTTATGAATGTCCCATTGTCAGTTTGTTTGATTTACAGTCCGAGAAAGAATTTTAGCTCTCCCATCATGCTCATCTCAAACTCATTCTGTATACACTTTGAGAATTCTTGACAGAGAGATTCATCAGTAGATCCAAAGATAATATCATCTACATAGACTTGAATCAAAAGAATATTATTATTCAAAGACTTTATAAACAAAGTAGTGTCAACCTTTCCCTTTGAAAAACCGTTATCATGTAGAAAAGAGCTTAGACGATCATACCAAGCACGAGGGGCTTGTTTTAAACCGTATAAAGCTTTCTTCAACTTGAAAACATGATCAGGGTTTTTAAAATCTGTGAAACCTAGAGGTTGTGCTACAAAAACCATTTAAAAATGCACTCTTGACATCCATTTGAAATAATTTAAAATTATGAAAACATGCAAATGTACATAACATGCGAATGGATTCTAATCTCGCAACTGGGGCATAAGTCTCATCGTAGTCGATACCTTCTTCCTGATTGTATTCTTGAGCTACGAGTCGAGCCTTATTGCGAGTCACTAAACCATTCTCGTTCAGTTTATTTTGGAATACCCTTCGGGTGCCAATGACTGGATGATCAATAGGCTTGGGAACAAGTTCCCAAACTTGATTTCGTTCAAATTGGTTTAATTCCTCATGCATAGCATCTAACCAAAAATGATCACTACATGCTTCATCAATGGTTTTGGGTTCTAGCTGAGAAATGAATGCAACACTAGAAACAATATCTCTACTGGATGTACGAGTACTTAAACCTTTGGTAATATCACCAATTACCAAATCTTTTGGATGATCAGCCATAAATTTCAATCTTTTCGGCAGACTCCGAAGGTAGCTGCTTCCGGGTTCTTCTCTTGGTGAATCAGCTGGTGTTGAGCTTGGTACAGTTAGATCTTCGTCATTGTCTTCGATAGTCATTTGATTCAATTCATCAAAGGTGACGTTGATTGATTCTTCGATGATCATAGTTCGTTTGTTGAAGACTCTATATCTTTTGCTCTTGGCCGCATAACCTAAAAATATACCTTCATCGGCCTTTTCGTCAAACTTTCCCAAATTATCTTTTGTATTAAGAATAAAGCATTTTCAACCAAATATTCTAAAATATGAAACTGATAGAATTCTATCAAACCATAACTCAAATGGAGTCTTCTTCGATTTTGGTCGAATTAGAACTCTATTGAGAACAAAACAAGCTGTATTGACAGCTTCAGCCCAAAAATATTTGGGTAGACTAAACTGGTTTAACAGTACTCTGGCCATTTCGGATAGAGTTCTGTTCTTACGTTCCACAACTCCATTTTGTTGTGGAGTCCTAGGGCAGGAAAACTCATGTACAAAACTGTGTGTGTCACAAAATTGCTCAAACTCTGCATTCTCGAATTCGCCACCATGATCGCTTCTAATACGAGTGATCATGTAACCTTTTTCATTCTGTACTTTCTTGCAAAAGGCGATAAATTCGGATAATGCATCATTCTTGCGTGTCAAAAAGTATACCTACGTGTATCTAGAGTAATCATCTACAATTACAAGAGCATATAACTTACCTCCGAGGCTAGCAACTCTGCTAGGACCAAATAAGTCCATATGTAGCAATTGTAGAGGTCTAGTAGTACATACTGCATTTACTGACTTGAATATTGATCTGGTAGCTTTGTTCTTTTCATATTGGCTGCATACCGAATCCTTCTTGAATGTTATGTCCGGTAAACCGCGTACTAGCTTTTTCGTGGATAATCTTGAGATTGTGTCCATATTTGCGTGACCGAGTCTCATATGCCACAGATGAATCTCATCACTTTTAGCCATTAAGCATCTACCTGAAATGTTAGTTTCTTCCAACAAATAGAAAACATATATGTTGTCTTCCCTGATACCTTCAAAGATAGTACTACCAGTTGAGCTATCAACTATAGTACATTTGTCTTTGCCAAAGTTGATGCCATAACCATGATCAGCTAAATGACTTATGCTGAGTAGATTATGTTTCAACTCGGTAACCAGACAGACATCCTTAATCACATGATAGGGAGACTTACCAACATCACCGATACCAATGATATACCCTTTCAAGTTGTTACCGAAGGAGACATAACCTTCCTTCTTCTTCTTCTTCGACAGTGTTGCAAATAATATAGCGTCACCGGTCATATGCCGTGAACAACCGCTGTCGAGGATCCATTTGCTTTTAGCATGTAAAAGGTGTTCCACCGACAAAACAATTTGCAGATGAAACTTTTGGTACCCATTTCTTGTAGGGTCCTGAAATGTTAGCTTTTGGTATCCATGCATAAATATTTAAATCAACAAGCTTTCTGATTCTACATGCAGGAGAAATATGACCAGTGTGGCCACAATAATGACATTGTACATGTTGAGTGTTGAAAGCTGAGTGGTGTGCATGGTTGGTAGGTTTAGGTTTTCTAGTATAAAAGAAAGCATACCTATAATCCTGTTTGGGCTTAACCTTTTGGGGTAAAGGTTTGATATGGTTAGGTCTGACAGTATTTTGTTTGGGAATGTTCTGATTTTTCGGTAAGTGGTAGGAAGTAGCAGTCTCAGGCTGTTTTCCTAACCTAATTTCCAATCTTTTGGAAGTGTCATATAACTTAGTATAGTCAGAAGTGAGTGCTTCCATTCTGACTTGTGCACTTTGAAGACTTTTTTTCTCTTTAGAAAGTTTTTCTTTCAGTTGGTCAATAACCTTGTCTTTTTCTTCGGATGACTTGGTAGTCTCGTGTAATAAGAGCTTAATAGAAGAAATCTCACCAGACTCACAAACATTATCTTTAACCTCAGCTAGTAGGTCGGTAAGTCTTTCTATTTCACCTATGTACTCTTTGAGTACCTTCTTAGAGGTCTGATATTTGCTACGCAGTTTCCTGTAATCACTTATCAGTTCACTGAAGGCTTCTCCTAATTGCTCAAAGGTGAAGTCATCATATGTATCAACTATCGGTTCAGAGAGTACCTGATCGGATGCCATAAAGCATACATTTGCAGCATTTTCTGATTGTTCATCTTCTGAGTCGCTGGCTTCACTTTCATGCCATATGCTAGTATTGGCATACTTCCGAGGTGTTGATCTCTTCAGGTTCCCTTTCTCGTATCTGTTGCTCTTCTTGCTTGTTGATGTGTTTGTAGGACAGTCCTTCTTCATGTGTCCCTTCTTCTTATAGCCATAGCAGACAGCATCATCTTGATACCATTTGTTGCTGCTATTGTTTTCTTTGGCTTTCTTCTCATATCTCATGAATCTTTTGAATTTCCTTGCTAGGAGTGCTTGATCTTCAGCATCAGATTCACTGCTGTCTGAATCACCTTCAGCAGCTTTTTTGTGCTGAGCCTTGAAAGCGATCGTCTTCTCCTTTGGTGCAGGCTCTTCAAAATCTTATAGCTCCAGTTCATGAGTGAGTAGCTTACCCATGAGTACTTCGAGGGACATAGTTGTGAGGTCGTTCCCTTCAATGATTGCAGTAGGCTTTGGAATCCAGTTCTTGGTAAGTGTTCGTTGGAGTTTACGAATCTTTTCATGGTTACTGTAATCTTTGCCTAGGGAGGACAAAGGATTTACAATATCCAAGAATCTTTCGAACATCTGAGTAACTGTTTCATTGGGCTTCATCTTGAACACCTCATACTCTTGAGTAAGTCTGCTGACCTTTGATTCTTTGACTTGAGTTGTTCCCTCAGGTGTGACTTCAAGAAGTTTCTATACTTCATTTGCAGTTGTGCAGATAGACACCATGTTAAATTCAGTTCTGTCTAAAGCACAAAATAAAGCGTTAATAGCACGTGCGTCAAGACTGGCCTTTTTCTTTTTTTTTTCTGTATATCTATTATAGGGTTTTTCAGTTAAAACTCCATCAATATTTATACGAGGTAGCTTTTGATAGCCATCAATAACAATAGACCATAAATCAAAGTCAAGAGATCTCAAGGAGAAACTCATCCGTGTTTTCCAATAAGTGTAGTTTGTGCCGTCAAACAGTGGAGGTCTGTTTGTGGCTTGGCCTTCACTTGTGAATTTCACAGTTGCCATGTGTTGTGCTGTGATCTATATAACAATTAATTAAATGAATAAATAATTATTATGTTACCTTGCTTTACCTGTAACACCCGCTTTGATACCAATTGTAGGAACGAAATCGTAAAGCAGAATACTCTAGAGGGGGGTGAATAGAGTTAGCAGCAGAATAATGTTAATTAAAAATTATTAGCAGCAAGATCACAGAATAATAATCACAACTAAATAATGTAAAGGCAGAGATAAGAAAGCAAACGCAAAGACAGCGATGTATACTGGTTTCCCTCTGTTGAGGACTAGTCCAGTCGGTAGAACTCTTGCTACCAGTTGAATCTACTATTTGCAAAACTGCAAGTTTTCTTACGAAGTCCTTGCAACTTCTACAACGCGAGCTTTGATACGAAGAACTCGTCCAACTTCAATTGTGAAGAGGTATTCTTCTATCAAGCCTTCTGATTACAATCACTCAGAAACTTCTAGACCGCACCGTACTGGCAAATCGACTAGAGGATTGTAACTGGCTTGGGATCTGAAAATTAAAGCTCGAGAAAAACTCTTTGGAAGACAGTAGGCTTTAAATAGAGAGAAGATTGAAAGTGAATGAGTGTGTTAAAATGATCGAAATCCTTCTCTATTTATAGGAGTTCCAAAGACTGAATTCTGGCAGAATTTGGGCAGAATTTGGGCAAAACTCGATGAGCAAATCTCGGTCAAATCTGCAACTGCAGGAGGACCAAGTTTCAAGGAATTAAAAAATCAAAACGGCCACTAACCGAACTCTAGCCGAACTCTGGCCGAACTCTGGCCGAGTTCTGTCAGGGTTTGGTTAGGGTTTTTCAAAATAGATTTTGGGGAATTTTGAAAACCTTTTTGGAGCTTTTATAAATACGAATATTTTTCAAAACTAAAGACATTTTAAAAACATTTTGAATTCATTTTGGAATAGCCTATTTGCCAGTACGACTCGGTGTACAATGTATTTCTAGACTCAATAAAATAAAAGATTACATTGCTCAAAGAAATACAGTCTCGAACATGCAAACAACGCTTCGGTCTTGAACTGAGTAGATAGCCGTTCTTGATCATGTCCAAGTGTCCAAGATATCCTGACTAGCTCCATATATCGAGACAGAGTTTGATCAATTATTAAAATCATTTTGACCATATGACCAATGGGCCAACAGTTTTATTATTCCATTCTCTTCTTCTTAGCATTCTAAAACACTTTAGTACTTAACATTTTTAAATTCTATGGCTCATTGCTTGTAGATCTAAGTTTATTTCATTTTCAGATTTCTTGGGTTTTGATCTATTTAATCTGGTTATTATTAAGTTTTGATGGTTCCATGTTGTAGAGAATTTTATTCTGCCCCATTTTGACATATGGAAGTTCGGATTTGGACTCTGGATGATTGATTTATGGAGCTTGGAAGCATGGCTTTCATGGTTCTTCTTCTCGGAAATTTTGGAGAAGAAGAACAGTACTTGACTACATGACTATTTCATGCGGCTAGTGTTTTCTCCAGCCGCATGAGCCCCTGAGCCCCTCAGCCGTATGAACTATTCCCTGCCGCATGGAACTTAGACTTTGAGCCGCATATGCCCTGGCAAACCCAGCCGTATGCGTAATTGTTTGTACTCAGCCGCATGACTGGGATGAACTCCTAGCCGCATAAGCCTTTTCCATTTAGCCGCAAAGAACTTTGATCCCCGAGCCGCATGGGCTTGAACTCCCAGCCGCATATGATCCCCAGCCGCATATGCACCCGTCTTCCTAGCCACATGTGCACCCATTTCTTCAGCCGCATAAGGCCCAGTCATCCCCACAGCCGTATGAGATCGCATGGAACTCAGCCGCATGGACTTTCTTCCCCTGAGCCGCATGCACTCCCTTTCCCTGGTCGCATATGCTCGGTCCTCTCCAGCCGCATGGGCTGCTCCCTCCCCAGCCGCATGAGATCACTTCCTGGCCGCATATGCCCGAGCCGCATGGCTCTTCCATAGCCTTGTATTTTATGATTTAATTGTTATTAATTAGGCCCACATCTTGTGGCTCTCAGTGTACTTAGCCCTTTTGATAAATGCTTGTACTATGTTATCCAGCACATGTACCATGAACAAGATAGTGACCCGTAGTGGTGCACTCTTGACAAGTAACATGACATGATAGTGGCCCGTCATGGCGCACTCCTGATAAATATACCTGACATGATATATCTCGAATTTCTGTTGCGATAGCTAATATGACCTGACATGATAAGTATGAATGACCTAGACACCGTGGGCGATTGTGCTTGTATAAATGAACCAGTCTTATCTTGCATCATGTTTAGGATGGGACCCTAAGTACCACGGTTAGGGGTACCTACTGAAATTGACTAAGGCTAATAACTAGAATAACACAGTAGTCATGAAGAGATTTCCCAGCTACAGGCAATCCCGTTACCTAGGCGCGCTTGTAGATCTGTAGCCTGCCGACGAGTAGGGCGCATTTTCAGCACAATGTCATGTGTTGCACCCCCTCTTGAACAAATATTCGACCTGGGTAACCTGGATGGTCTGCAGGGCTTGTGGCTGTCGGATCAATCTCGCTGCATCTTGCTAGTAACTAGGCCTGTGATAACACTAGTTAGTTAAAGTATCAAGTCGTACTTATTGTTGGGCCGTGATTGTTGGGTGAGGCATAATCAGTCTAGTCTTGCCTTGATCCTGTACAAGATTGTTAAATGACCTGATTTCTTATATTATCTTGGCGATAAATGGTGGGAAACCAAGTTCCATTCAGATGAAGGGTTACAACCCCGATCCTTGTTTGGTTACGGGTTGTAACCTGGTTATTTGAATAGTTCCATGGTTATCTCGTCGTATATCTCCCTGATTTTTCCTATATTTTCAGTTCTTACTACCCAATTATACTCTTGTACTAATTGCTGGTTTTAGTTCCTAAGTGAAGCTTCCTTTGTGGCACTTGCTTTTTCTGGGATCTAACCCAGCTGGTTTTGTATGGCCAGATTTCGGAGCAGCTCCAGAGGATCTACCGACTTTCTAGCCTGATGGTGACCACCAGGCGTAACCAGGGCAACGAGTGGGTTTCTTTTGTTCTCCCACTGTATTGTAAAAATATTCTTTTAAGACGTTTAGCCGACGAGCACATGTTTAGCTCGATTGTACTTTACTTACTGTCTGTCTACGGGCTGTAACATGATTGACAGATCCTAGGGTTGATCATGTATGACTAAACTCTTGCTAGTCCTCACATTTTGTAATGACTAGAATATGTAATGTTTGGGACGCCTTACTATTGTATATTTGGTGATCTTACATCTTATAACTATTAATACTTGCTTGTGATTGAGACACTAGGCTTGTACACGACCTTAAGAGATTGTTGGCTTGTAGTTAAACCCTCATGTATCTAGAACAGCCGTGACCGTATAGCAGGGTGGGTTGCACTTCAATATACGTAGCTGGCTATGTCTGCCCCCGCTCTCTAGTATTCTGGTTCTGGGGCGCGACATGGTTTAAGTGGTGGCCCATGCAAGTCTTGTAAATCAAGATATGTGAGGGTTTACTGAATACATGTCTCAATCAGTACTCATCCTTGATCTCTGCTCGTATCCTCTGAATCCTTGAAATTTTTGTCCTGATCACATGTTTGTATCTTTGATCTGTCCTGGTCCTTCCTTATTGTTCCCTATGCCATCTTCTTCAACGACATTGTATATGGTCCTACCGATCAGCGAGGCTGAGCACCTCCCGTGGATCAGCAACAACTTGGAGATCAAGCCCAGCATTCAGGAGTGGCCTCCAGAGTCGGCCTACTGGAGGAGAGCCACCGGTCCAGCCAGTTCAGCCTGATGATGGCACTTTGGTGGGTCTCATCAGGACATTGATAGCTTTCCAAGATCGTCGAGAAGATGTCTTGCACTAGGCAGTGACCGATGCTCTGACAAGAGGAGGTTATCAGGATAACAGCGCGGCCAACAGCTTCAAGCGCTTGAACCCTCTCTTCTTCGATGGTAGCGAAGATGCTATTACCGCAGATGCTTGGCTTCAGGACACAGAGGTGATTCTAGAAGCAGCCAGGACTCTAGAGAACGAGAATGTGGCTGTAGTGCGCCTGCAGTTATTAGATCTTGCCCGCAGTTGGTGGACGGCGCAGGCCGTGGGATTAGTGGCCCCTATTTCATGGGCAGTATTCAGAGAGAGATTCCAGACCAAGTATTTTGATGTTGTAGCTCGATACGATCTACAGACGAGGTTCACCAATCAGAAGCAGATGGACAGGACGGTCGATGGATATGCGGCCGAGTTTTCCAGACTCAGTCGATTTGCTCCCACTTTGGTAGCAATTGAGCTCGACAGAGCCTAGCGGTTTCAGCATGGGCTCCATCTCGAGATTTTATTGGCAGTAGAGCAGTTTGAGCATCAGACTTTTGATACGGTCTTGAGAGCAGCTAGGAGGCATGAGTATACCTTCCAGAGGATCGTGGATAGGACCGTGGGTCAAAAGCGATCCTATGGCCAGATGAACCAGTCTTCAGCACCAGCCCCGACAGTTTGGGCTTTGACCATTGGAGCTCCGAAGCGAGTGGCGTCAGCAACGTCGGTTCAACATTCAGCCCCGACGCAGCAGAAGCAGAAGCACTCTTCCACAGTGGGATGTTCGCATTGTGGGAAGCCAGGACATTGGTGGCAGAATGTCGCAGGGCGTAGGGATTGTGCCTGGCTTGTGGAGCAGCAGATCATTAGATTGGATCCTGCCCGAATAGGGGTAGTTCACCATCGTCCAACCTTTCTAGTCCTTCAGTGAGAGGACCAGCCCCAGCCCCAGTCCAGCAGCAGCAGTATCAGCCTCAGAGGCCCTTACCGCCTCAGTCCCAGGCATTCCTGCAACAACACCTCCAGCAGTATGCACAAGCCCAAGCCTGAGTGAGAGCAGGCAGCGAGGATTTCAGCAGAGGGGACCAGCACCCCGAGGACATGGTCAGGCTATGGTGATGGCCGTAGAGGAAGGATTAGCACCAGGAGAGGTAGTGGCAGGTACTATTCTCGTCAACTCCTTTCCAGCTTCAGCTTTATTTGATCCTGGTGCATCGCATTCATTTATGTCTGCACGATTCGTGACACGGATAGGACTGGAGCCCGAGTCATTATGAGTAAGGCTCAATATACTTACTGGTAGCGGACTTGTGGGAGTAGATAGAGTGTTTTTTTCGTGTCGGATCATAGTTAGCGGTAGAGAGTTCCCCGCTAGATTGATAGATCTCCCGATGGCCGATTATGATGTGGTCTTAGGGATGGATTGGTTGAGGATCCAGTATGCTAGAATAGACTGCCACATTGGCAGGGTTGTTTTTAGCATCCCAGGCGAGCCAGAGTTTTCCTTCTCCCGAGGCGAAGTTGAACCTTCTTCTCCAGTATTGCGGATGGCAGTAGCAGAAGTGCAGTTACCCCGGATAGTTGAAGAGTTTCCAGATGTTTTCCCAGAAGAGCTTCCAGGGATGCCACCAGAGAGAGAGATCGAGTTCACCATAGACTTGATCCCCAGGATAGCCCTAGTGTCAGAGAGAGTCTACAGGATGGCGCCGTCAGAATTGGAGATATTGTACAAGATGATTGAAGAACTCAGAACCAAGTTATTCATTCGTGCTAGTGGATCGCCTTGGGGAGCCCCGATACTTTTTGTAAAAAAAAAGGATGGTACGTCCAGGTTATGTGTAGATTATCGTACCTTGAACTCAGTGACAATCAAGAACAGATACCCTCTCCCGAAGATAGATGACTTGTTTGATCAACTCAAGGTGGCAGCAGTATTCTCGAAGATCGAATTGCACTCAGGATATCATCAGATCAGAGTCAGAGAGCAGGACATCCCGAAGACAGCTTTTAGATCGAGGTATGGGCATTAGGAGTTCCTTGTTATGCCATTTGGAGCAACCAATGCGCCGACTGTATTCATGGACCTCATGAATCGCATCTTCATGCCTTACTTGGATCAATTCATGATTGTGTTCCTAGACGACATCCTGGTCTACAGCAAGAGTGTAGCGGAGCATGTATAGCATCTCCGTGTGGTTCTTCAGATTCTCCGAGAGCATCAGTTATATGCCAAGTTTAGTAAATACGAGTTTCGGCTCGATCGCATTTCATACTTGGGACATATCATCACCAGAGGAGTAGAAGTGGATCCCCAGAGGAACGTGGCTATTGAGTCGTGGCCAATGCCCAGCACAGTTGCAGAAGTTCACATTTTTCTTAGTTTGGCCGGCTACTACCGGCGATTTGTTTCGGACTTTGTTCGGATTTCAGCGCCATTAACCCAGTTGACCCACAAGGATGTGCAGTTTGCTTGGACAGCAGAGTGTCAGGTTTCTTTTGAGAAATTGAAGCAAGGTTTGATGACGGCTCCCATTCTCACGCTTCCAGACGGGACCGGAGGATTCTCAGTATATTATAATGCTTCAGGCAGAGGCTTAGGATGTGTTCTGATGCAGCATGGGAAGGTAATAGCTTATGTGTCATGTCAACTTTATGATCATGAGAGGAATTAGCCAACCCATGACTTGCAGCTTGCAGCAGTAGTATTTGCACTTAGGTTGTGGAGGCACTACTTGTACGGAGATAGGGTGGAGATTTTCACCGACCACAAGATCCTGAAGTATGTTTTCACCCAGAAGGATCTTAACATGCGCCAGAGAAGATGGCTAGAGCTACTTGTGGATTATGATGTCAACCTACAGTATCACCCATGGAAGGCCAACGTTGTCGCGGATGCATTGAGCAGGAGAGCCGGAGCTTATTTTCTAACAACACAACCAGAACTGTTAGCAGATCTTCGGAAGATGGGTATATAAGTTGTTCTTCCTTCCAGTGTAGCATTGATGGCCAACATGCAGGTTCAGTCCACGATAGTCGAGAGGATTCGGATGGCACAGTCAGCAGATTCTAAGCTTCAGCGACTCAGAACAGAGTGTGAGGTAGGACGGCGATCAGAGTTATGTATCTAAGAGGACGGTACACTTCGACATGGTAATCATCTTTGTGTACCCAGTGGAGATATCAGACAGGAGATCATGGCAGAGGCTCATAGTTTACAGTATTCCATTCATCCCGGTGGTACGAAGATGTACCGTGATATTCGTCAGCACTTTTGGTGGAATGGCATGAAGAGGGAGATAGCCCGGTTTGTCTCTCGGTGTTTGGTTTGCCAACACGTTAAAGCTGAACATCAGAGGCCAGCTGGACTTCTTCAGCCCTTGTCGATTCCAGAATGGAAGTGGGAGCATATAACCATAGATTTCGAGACTGGATTGCCTAGGTCCCCGGCCGGTAGAGATGTTGTTTGGGTTATAATTGACATGCTCACGAAGGTGGCTCACTTTCTCCCATTCAGAGTTGGTCAGTCGACGGTTCAGCTAGCAGAGATGTATCTCAGGCAGATCATCAGGCTTCACGGTGTGCCGGTCAGTATCACCTCGGACCGAGAATCAAGATTTATGTTGCACTTTTGGCGTAGCCTGCAAGAGAGTTTGGAAACTCACCTCCAGTTCAGCTCATCTTATCATCCGCAGACTGATGGTCAGTCAGAACGCACGATCCAGACTCTTAAAGATATGTTGTGGTTATATACGCTCAACTTCGGTGGTTCATGGGAAGATCACCTGCACCTGGTGGAGTTCTCATACAACAACAGTTTCTAAGCTAGTATCCAGATGACACCGTTCGAGGTACTGTATAGTAGGAAGTACAGATCCCCGCTAGCCTGGGATGATATTGGAGAGAGGCAGATGCTCGGTCCAAAAGTGATTGCCCAGACAGTTGAAGTGGTCAGAAGATTCAGGGATCACCTTCGAGTTGTCCAAGATCGCCAGTACCATTGGGCCGATTCTCATCGGCGCCCTCTTGAGTTTTCTGTCGGTGACCACGTATTCCTGAGAATTTCGTCTAACCGTGACGTCATTCGTTTCGGCGTACGGGAAAAGCTTAGTCCTAGGTATATGGGCCATTCGACATTCTAGAGCGAGTGGGTGATGTATCCTA
Source organism: Iris pallida (assembly GCA_029216955.1). Lineage (NCBI taxonomy): Eukaryota > Viridiplantae > Streptophyta > Magnoliopsida > Asparagales > Iridaceae > Iris > Iris pallida. The sequence continues at coordinate 7,871,166 of JANAVB010005598.1, read as the reverse complement.
TCGTCTCGCTCTCCCGCCATCGCTACATGAGGTACATGACGTATTCCATGTATCCCAATTGTGATGGCATATCCCGGACCCGAGCCACATCCTAGATCATTCAGAATTGGTTGTTGGTACCAACCTTTCGTATGAGGAGAGGCCCGTGTCTATTGGACCGAAGAGAGAAGACACTCAAGAACAAGACTATCAAATTAGTCCGAGTTGCTTGGGGTCATCACTCTTTGGGTGGGTCAACATGGAAGCGTGAGGATGATATCCGATCGCGATATCCCGACCTGTTTGACTCATAAGGTATAATGTCCTTCTTATGCCTTATGCCCTAAGTTTCTTGCTTGAATGAATGATTGATTGCCTAGTTATAGCTTGCTTGTGATTAGTATAGCTTGGTCTTGCCCCTCTAGCCTCTTAATTAAATTTCGAGGATAAAATTCTTTTAAGGTGGGTAGAGTTGTAATGCCTGTGGTTCGTATTACGTATTTTGGAATACGTATACGTATTTTATCTCGTGTTGCATGTCTTCTTACTTGGTTCGGCTTGTTTGGTCTGCTTGGTTCGGCTTGGGTTGCTTTTGGTTCATCATGGACCAAGGGGAAAAACCCCTACCTACCACCACCCTCACCATTTATTAACCCAACTCCCTCTCTCCCCATTCACTTCTGTATTTATTTCTTTTCTTCTTCCTCCATTAACTCCTCACCTACCTGAGAGAGAGAGTGAGAGCTTAGGCAAGTGCAGCTTGCTTCATGGAGGAACTCAAGTTTTATTGTTCCATTCTCTTCTTCATAGCATTCTAAAACACTTTAGTACTTAGCATTTTTAAATTCTATGGCTCATTGCTTGTAGATCTAAGTTTATTTCATTTTCGGATTTCTTGGGTTTTGATCTATTAAATCTGGTTATTATCAAGTTCTGATGGTTCCATGTTGTAGAGAATTTTAGTCTGCCCTATTTTGACCTATGGAAGTTCGGATTTGGACTCTGGATGATGGATTTAAGGAGCTTGGAAGCATGGCCTTCATGGTTCTTCTTCTCGAAAAATTTGGAGAAGAAGAACAGTACTTGACCTCATGACTATTTCATGCGGCTAGTGTTTTCTCCAGCCGCATAAATGATTCCAGCCGCATGAGACCCTGAACCCCTCAGCCACATAAACTATTCCCTGCCGCATGGAACTCAAACTTTGAGCCGCATATGCCCTGGCAAACCCAGCCGCATGAGCAATTGTTTGTTCTCAGCCGCATGACTGGGATGAACTCCTGGCTGCATAAGACTTTCCCATTTAGCCGCATGGAACTTTGATCCCCGAGCCGCATGGGCTTGAACTTCCAGCCGCATATGATCCCCAATCGCATATGCACCCGTCACCCTAGCCGCATGTGCACCCGTTTCTTCAGCCGCATAAGGCCCAGTCATCCCTAGAGCCGCATGAGATCGCATGGAACTCAACCGCATGGACTTTCTTCCCCTGAGCCGCATGCACTCCCTTTCCCTGGCCGCATATGCTCGGTCCTCTCCAGCCGCATGGGCTGCTCCCTCCCCAGCCGCATGAGATCACTTCTTGGCCGCATATGCCCGAGCCACATGGCTCTTCCATAGCCTTGTATTTTATGATTTAATTGTCACTAATTAGGCCCATATCTTTTGGCCCTAAGTGTACTTGGCCCTTTTGACAAATGCTTGTACTATGTTATCCTCTACATGTACAATGAACACGACAGTGACCCGTAGTGGTGCACTCTTGACAAGTAATATGACATGATAGTGGCCCATCGTGGTGCACTCATGACAAATATACCTGACATGATATATCTCAGATTTCTGTTGCGATAGCTAACATGACCTGACATGATAAGTATGAATGACCTGGATACCGTGGGCGATTGTGCTTGTACAAAGGAACCAGTCTTGTCTTGCATCATGTTTAGGATGTGACCCCTGAGTACCACGGTCAGGGGTACCTACTGAAATTGACTAAGGCTAATAACTAGAATAACACAGTAGTCATGAAGAGATTTTCCAGCTACTGGCAATCCCGTTACCTGGACGTGCTTGTGGATCTATAGCCTACCGACGAGTAGGGCACATTTCCAGCATACTGTCATGTGTTGTACCCCCTCTTGAACAAATATTCGACCTGGGTAACCTGGATGGTCTGCAGGGCTTGTGGCTGTCGGATCAATCTCGCTGCATCTTGCTAGTAACTAGGCCTGTGAAAACCCTAGTTAGTTAAAGTATCAAGCCGTACTTATTGCTTGGCCATGATTGTTAGGTGAGGCATAATCAGTCTAGTCTTGTCTTGATCCTGTACAAGATTGTTACATGACCTAATTTCTTATATTATCTTGCCGATAAATGGTGGCAAAACCAAGTTTCGTTAAGATGAAGGGTTACAACCCCGATCCTTGTTTGGTTTATGGGTTGTAACCTGGTTATCTGAATAGTTCTATGGTTATCTTGTCGTATATCTCCCTAATTTTTCCTATATTTTCAGTTCTTACTACTCAATTATACTCTTGTGCTAATTGCTGGTTTTAGTTCCTAAGTAAAGCTTCCTTTGTGGCACTTGCTCTTTCTGGGATCTGACCCAGCTGGTTTTGTATGGCCAGATTTCTGAGCAGCTCTAGAGGATCTACCGACTTTCCAGCCCGATGGTGACCATCAGGCGCAACCAGGGCAACGAGTGGGTTTCTTTTGTTCTCCCACGGTATTATAAAGATATTCTTTTGAGGCGTTTAGCCAAGAGCACATATTTAGCATGATTGCACTTTACTTATTGTCTGCCTATGGGCTGTAACATGATTGACAGATCCTAGGGTTGATCATGTATGACTAAACTCTTGCTGGTCCTCACATTTTGTAATGACTAGCTTCATGATCAGCTGAATATGTAATGTTTGGGATGCCTTACTATTGTATATTTAGTGATCTTATATCTTGTAACTATTAATACTTGCTTGTGATTGAGACACTAGGCTTGTACATGACCTTAAGAGACTGTTGGCTTGTATTTAAACTCTCATGTATCTAGAACAGCCATGACCGTATAGCGAGGTGGGTTGCACTTCAATATACGTAGCTGGCTATGTCTGCCCCCGCTCTCCAGTATTCTGGTTCTGGGGCGTGACAACTACAGTCCGCAATTACACAGGTTGTACACCTTTTTCTCTGGTATATGGATGTGAAGCTGTCTTACCGCTAGAAATTCAAATTCCATCCTTGAGAATTTCCATCGCTAATGAACTTACCACAGAAAACAATGATCGTCTCCGACTTCAAGAATTGGAGGCGCTCAATGAGAAAAGGCTACTGGCTCAACAACATATCGAGCTTTATCAAGCCCATATTTCAAAAGCTTTCAATCGCAAAGTCAAAGTGTGAACATTTCAGGTAGGCGAACTAGTTCTTACAGTCAGATTTCCTATGACCTACATGAGCAAAGGCAAGTTCGAAGCGAAATAGGAAGGTCCGTATGTTGTAAATAAGGTTTTCTCAAATAGAGCCTACCAGTTAACAGATATGGATGGCAGAGTTGCTATGATGCCTATCAATGGCAAATTTCTCAAGAAATATTATGTATAAAAGTAAATGTTCTTTATTCAGAAAAATGATATAAATAAAGTTTATTTTATTCAAAAGTATAAAAGAGTTACATAATATCAATGACGGGGACGAGGACCCGATCGTTTATTATTAAACACATGATTTGCCAGCAACTCAAACATCTCGTTGTCTGAACACATTAGCAACTCACAGACGGCCATCCTTACAACTTCCTCTTCAGCGGTCTTTCCAGGCTCCACCAACTTGGCAATCAAGTCCTACTTTGGTGCAGGAACGGTCGAGCCTTCACCCACTTCTTTCTAAGGAGGAATCGGAGGCTCAGCAGGAAGTGTCTTAGTCATATTTTCGATGTTCGGAGTAAGCAAATCTTCAGAAGACATTTTTGTACAGAAAGAAAAGAAGTTGACGATATCTACAGAAGTTTTGTTCTATTTATAGACAGAACGATCAGATGGTCGGCTTCGAAAACCGATGCGACTTTTCTTCAAAATAAGTGATGGTTCATTCATTTATTTCTTCACCTTAAACGAAGTGACTGTTCATTCATTTATTTCTTCCCCATAAAAGAGATGACTATTCATTCATTTATTCTCTTCCTCGAGAATCGAGATGACTGTTCATTCATTTAGTGTCTCCTCCTCGAAAACTGAAGTAACTGTTCATTCTCCCTAAAAAGAGTCTGACTGTTCATCCATACATTCATTAGTCTTGGCATTTATTGTCTTTTATTTACTTTCTCATAAATAAAAAGAATTCACGTCCTTCACACCTCTGAATTCCGATTATCTACACTAGCAACTTGTCGCGTCCCTATTACCTCTGATAAAGTTATCTATTAAAATAACAGTATTTCTAAACATTATATTCTGCCACGTCCACATTACCTCTTAGCAGATATAAAAAATATCGTTATTTTCTAAATCAAGAAATATATCATGTCCAGTGTCTCTGAATATATTTTCTATTCTATTACTTATATCTATAACAGGATATACAACAAGTAAATGGAATCACATAAAAAGTTTCTCATTTCATTTCTATTTCAAAAAAAGGGAAATACATCATCATGAAAAAGACAACAAGTTTTGCTTATTCTATTCTGAAGGATAAGTAATAAGTTCTACAATACGCTTCTTCAAAATTTGAGCTCTTTTATTACAAGAATCTAGCACCCGCTGCCTGGCTTCAACATTTCCTGACTCAGGATCGAATGGGTGCAGAGCAGCAGTTTGACGTTCTAGTTCTTCATTTTATAGACGTTCAAATTCTTCCTTCTGACGCTTTAAAGCATCTATTTGATTAATAACAGCTTGATGTAACTGATTTTCTTGCTCTAAGTTCTGCTTGACAGTCTTGAGTTCTGCTTGAAGCCAGGCAATTTTAGCCTCCAGATCAGCAGCCTTCTTCTCTTCATCTGCAGACTTAGTCTTATGACTCTCAGCAATAACAGCTGCATCAGTGATTTGAATGTCTAGTTCAGAGGATTGTCTAGTAAAAGCCAGCAAAAATGCTTCAAAGTTAGCTTTACTAGTCTCTGCTTCTCGAGCCATAGCCTCATATTCTATGTTTACTAGCTGCTCGATATCCCCTCTTTTTAGCTCTTTGTAAGCTTTAATAGAGCCCTCCAGCTCATCCAAAATGTGTTCCAAGAAGGTAGCCTGAGCCTCGTCTCCTTGGCTACGGATGCCTCCGATCAAGAATGAAGAGGGAGTTCTAATTGTACTAAAAGAAACATCTTCCCTCTCCATCACTCGATGAACTAAAGGCTCTAGGGACGTGAAGAAAACTTTTGTGAAGGAGGCCACCACGAATTTGTTAGTTGCTACAGCTCCTAGGGTGGCTACCACTTCAGCTGGAGTCTTTACAATTTTAATATGTGTAGGCACTTCATCTTGAGCATTGATATGGGAAAAGCTTCCCTCCCCTGCTACAGTCCCTGTGGGTTCTTCTGCAATTTACATATGTCATTTGTATTAGCAATATATAATGCTGAAGGAACTATGACAAATAGATCATGCTTAGAAATTTACCTGAGCTGGGTATAGCATGAGGAGTCTCAAGAGGTTTGACTGTCTTTGGATAAAGTTTTGACAGGGTCTCTGCAGATATAGTAGCTTGACTACTTCCTTTTCCGGATTCAGTCTGAAGTGGCTGCATCATTGGAGTTTGATCTGATAATTCTGCTGCCACTCCAGATATCTCAGGTTTCTCAAAGATTATGGGTTCATCGATCTTGGGATTGGTATATTTTTCATCGATAACCACATTTTTCTTGTCTTCAGCAGTTGAGTGATCTTCATCAACTGGAAGTTCCTGAGGTGATGGTGCATCCACTAAAGTTTGTTTTTCTTTAGTGATGTTATTCCAATCATCATATGATTCATCACCAGTGTCACGACCCGTACCCACTGTGAGGGTACAAGTACGTAACAGCGCCCAGCCTACGCCGTAGTGTCGGCGGTAGAACGCTGTTCTAGGTCACTATCTAACCATTAACTTATACAGTATATAATGTACTCATCATTATCAACTCCGAACGGAGGACAAGTATAAGATATTATAACTCAATCACAGTCTAAGCACGATAAGATAACACAGAAGAAATAACTAAGAAATAGAAGGACAACTACACTACTGAAATAATAACAACATCTCAACAATCTGAAATACAACACAAGTCTCAAATCAATACAACAAATCCAAATAAGAACTAATGCAAGTCTAAAACTGTATCCCGATCACTGCTAAGTGCCGGGACCCAAGGTGGCTAATCCCTCGTCAGGTCCATAATGAGTAGGGCAAGTGTCCTCAGGGCAATCATCTGTAAAATTTCAACAGGTCCAGTCAGGACAGGAACGAGTACGTCTCATCTAGAAAACCCAAGTAAATGACAGAGAACTATAAAGCAGTTATAGACAGTTATATTGATGAATATGGCAGTTTATATTCAGGTGATGGTATAGAGAGACAGATAAAGTACAAGGAAAGTAAGGTAACTAAACAAGAGAAGAATCATGGCAATAAAGACTGTAAAATAGAAACTAGCTGAACTAGAGTAAGATGGTATAAGTCCAGACAGTAAATGTAAACAAGTGTAAAACCAATGTAAGTCCAGACAACATGAATCTGATACCAGGTGATTCCAGTATAAGATGAGTCCGGTATGAGATGATTCCAGTCATTGATCAAAGATTCCAGGGTGAGTCCAGACTATACTCTAACAGTGTGTTTTAAAATACCGAGATCGACATGTAAACGGCTATAGATAATACGGCACATCACACACTCGGCCGGGTGTGAGATGGCTATTATTCCAGTTTGATTCCAGCATGTGGGGTGATTCCAGAATTGGGATATGTCAACATGTCTTACTCAAGTATTTCCCCTCCCAGTAAGTACATGTGAATCCAGAATACGACACGAGAATCGAGATGAGTCCAGCCAAACATGATGATACCAGTAAGTGATTCCAGGGTGATTTCAGTTGGTGAATCCAGTAATAGAAGCCAGACATGATGATACCAGTAATAGAGGCCAGACAATATGGTATGTGTGCCGCATACATTAATCCAGAATATCCATATGTGTTGTAACAGAGAATCACATACAACTAACTAGAACTGAAGTACAGTAATTGACAAATAAATGAGAGAACTATCAGAGAATGTACTCGCCTGATACTCTGAAAAGAGTAGTATAATATCAGATGTCTGCACCGGAGTCACAATGTCCTAAATAGGGCAATACAGGTTATAATGTGTTTAAAATAAGACAAATGAAGTTTATGATGCAATCTACATGATTTTTAGGCCAATCTAGGTCAAAGACAACTCTAAGTCAAACTTGGTCAACTATCTAGGTCAAACTAGGTCCAAGTCAAACTTGGTTAACTCTGAGTCAACCCAAGTCAATATCTAGTCAAACTAGGTCAACAACAAGGCTATATTGGTCAACTGGTCAAACTTAGGTTAGCAAAGGTCAATTGGTCAACTTCGGTCAAGTTCTAGTCAAAACTAGGCTACGGTTGGCTTTTGATTGACTTTTGATCAAAATAGTCAACTGTGGTCAACCGAGGTCAAAACTAGTCTAAGTCCACTATTCCTAACCATTACCAACCATAAAATCCTAACTATAACTATATCTTAAGGCATTTAACTCATATGTTGAGAAATAGATATTATCTTAATTTACCTGTTTACCCTTTCCAAGGTAAACCCTAACCTTAGCCTCTAACTTACCTTACCCTTACCTTAACCCACTTCATCAGACTCTAGTACCTTGCCAGGGTACTCTAGCCACTTACCCTCGTATCTCGATACTGTAACTTGGTATCTTGATACCTCTCCTAGGTAACAAGGTAAACTATCTATTTACCTTGAAGGTATAGGTAAGTACACTATTACCTTATCATGATAACTTGGTATCATGAGATACCAAGAATCAAACTCTAACTAAACCTATCTATACAATATCTAACTAACATCTCAACACTCTAATTCTAACTAGTACCTAACACTAACATATTAACATATAACCTCAATACCTCACTCTAACATAAAACCTCATCCTCAACATATCCAAATACCTTACTAACATTGACTCAAACATGCACACTAACATGTCACTAACATAAACTAACATGACTCTAATCTATCACTCAACTCTAACTCTAATAAGCTAGATATCAACTCTAACCTAGACTAACATCTAACATATTCATATCCCAACATAAACTTATTCCCTCTTGAACCTCACTCTAAGACACCCACACACACACACACACACACACATATAACCATATATATAGGGGTATATATAGTGGCTAATGGGGGTCAAGTGTGGGGCCAATATGGGGCTGCACAGCAGCCCCCAACCTGCTGCCTGCTGTGGTCTCTTCTTCTTCTACTCTCTTCTATTCATCATCCATTCAATTCATCCACTCATAATCTCATTCATTCACTCATGAATTATATATTCAATTCCATTCATCTCAAAACCTGAGAATCTAATCCCCATACTCTCAGTTCTCATCTCAGACTTGCATTATACATATCTCAGCTAGCACCCCCTCTTATCACATATCCTTATATGTATAAATGAGACTACTCCCCAAATACATTCTATAGCCTATACTAAAACCTGATAACAGATTCATCACAACTCTATCAACCATGAATCCCAAACTAATATCATCCTATACAATCATAAATATGTATACCTATCTAACTCACTCTTTAAATCTCAGAAAAAACAGGGCTAAAACTCACACATATATAAAATAACATATGATGTGAAGAGTGCATGATGTGAGTGAGTGAACTAAGTGTCAAGTGAAGGGTGTATATATTGTATCAGAGCATTTCAGTGTGGCAATATATGATAGGATTGAATCAGTGAAATATGTAATGAACATAGTGTATCTAAGGAATTCAGTGCATACTTTTCAGTTCAGTTAAATATCCCAAAAATAAGTTCGAAAACCAAAATTCCCTGCTAGTATAAACCCTAGTATGGTAGGTTATTATCAGACAGGTATTTGTGATTCCAAACGACACAATCTTAACAATCAACAGGTTAACACATTGAATTCCTCAAAAGAAAACTCAATTTCGAAACTGTCAAAACTAGAAAAATATAATCAGTCCATACACATATACAATCGAAACCAAATCATTCACAATCATCATACAACATGTGTCAGAGGGGATGGGGGTCGAGTGTGTGTGACACACATGTCCATTGTGTCCAGAAATCAGGACACGAAGTGTCCAAGAATCCGAAATACTACTGACAAGAGTGGCAGTTAAGGTTGCCTCGTGCAGCCATGTCGTGTCCGATTAGACATGACTCAGTGCTCGAGACAAGCCGTGCTCTTGTACAGTGATAGGTGGGATATAGGGATAGGTTTCTAGTAGCCTGCAATGTGTCCACGTGGTGTCGACGTGTCAATATGAGGTCGTATCAGTGGCTCGAAATCCCGTGTGTGCGTGTCAAGGAATTTCAATGCGAGCTCGAGAACATTCTCGACTCGCAACCAAGTGTCACAAAACTTGGTGAGGGTCTGTCAGACATGGCCCCACCACCTCATCAAGTTTTACGTGTCAACATGATGTGTCGTGTCCTGTGTCAAGCCCGAAATGCAGGGGATGTGCACAGTGTGCACGAGGCAGTACAAAATCGATGCACGATTGATTTCTCCGTGCTTACTGAACGAGGAGCTATGAAATTTTGTGAGAGTGACGTCAGGGGGTGCTCGTACGTCTCCACAAAATTTTGTGGTGTCTCGTGCCGTGTCGTGTCTGCTAGGACCCTCGAACAGCAGGGGACTGCACGAGGCCTGTGCGCTGTGTCGTGTGTGCGGTGCGTGTCCGATTTGGACACAAAAATCCACCCAAATCGTGCTCTGTCACATACATACATAATCTACAAATGATTAGATACCCAAATATATAACTTATTTTGAAAACCAAGAACAAAAAGTTCTAAGAGGTATTTCGTCGAACACCTAAATATACATATAGACACGTGTCCAATACGGACACCGAACGGACATGGTTTCCTACGAAATTTGAGGGACAACTAGGGGACTCCTAGATCTAGCCTAATATGCAAAGAAATTGGAATTAAAATATAATTTCAGGGGTTTTACCTATAGGTACAATTAGCATGAAAAAGCTTCAATGGAGGGTGTTCTTCTTGATAGCCCAATGCTCCAAATTGATCCCAAACTGAAATAGCTCTCCACCAACAGTCCATAAACATCAATTAGAACCCAATGCAAAAGACTAGGATGAAAAAGAAGGTTAAATGAATAAAATGAGAATTTTGAAGAAGGGAACAAACCTTGGTTTTTGTCAAATGGAGAAATGATATAAAAGAGGCAAGAACAATAGGAGGAGAGATTTTATAGGGTTGGGAAGGACCTAGTGGCTGGTCATAAAGGATAAAATTAGGGTTAGGGTTTCAAGTCATGGACCATGGGCCAACTAGCACTAGTCTAGAAATCAATCTCCTAAGCCTCAAGCCTATTGACCAATTCACTAAGCCTTCTATTCAAGTCTTGATTCCTACATGACTAACTTAGATTGACTTAAGTTAGACTAGGGTCTCACCATGCTAACCTAGTCACCATAGTTAGGGTCAACACCTTGGTTTGTCTACAAAGTCTTAACTAGTCAAAGTCAAATTCAACAACCATCAATCCAATAATTAATCAAATTATTCTAATAAGTCAAAATGACCAAATTACCCCTAGGCTAAAAATGATAAATAGATATTCCAAATCACATGGTTAGGCTCTTGGGTAGACAGTCTCTAGGGTTTCACTAGCTGCACATCAAAATCATAAGTCATGATTTTTAAATAGTTTTTAAAATGATTAAAAATCACCAAAAATCATATTATTATTTAAATATCATAATTAAATAAATTAAATCACAAAATTTCAAAATTACTCTCATTTAGAAAATTGGGTGTTACAAGTCTACCCACCTTAGAAAAATTTTGTCCTAGAAATTAAGATGATCGCACCCCTTCTAGGTCACCCCCCTAACAATCAAGTTCAAGAAAACTATATCTAAACCATGCAAATTGTGGTCCTACTAGTCGTGATATCACGGTGTTGATTAGGGTCACTATATTATCTATCACAGCATAAAATATCTTGACAGGTACTAATGGAGTCACACAACAAGATGGAAAGAAGAACATGAAAGACGGACCTGCTAACCCGTCACCCGTAGTGTCGGTCTACTCGACTGTCAGCGCAAAAGCCTTGCCCCTCTGGGGTGTATCCCTCTGATGGTGCGGGGCACGGTGCTGCGCTATAGGTGGCCTATCTCCCTCTATCTAATCTATGATACTCAAGTAACATCCACACTGATATTCTACTCAATTACTCTAGGGCACCATCTATATGGTATCTATTCTGCAATCTGATAATCATACCCGTCTATCCAGAACCATGTTACCAGAATCCTTATCACACCAGTAAGTATGGCAGCGATAATCCATAGAGTCCGCAACTAACGTACATACCTCTAGAATCATGGTTTTTAAAATTTTTGTATTGCCGCTAGCTTGGCTGCAAAAACTTTAAATTCCCACACCCGAGAAATACATCCAAAATCAGACTCTATCTCATCGCCCAACCAGCTGATATGGTTGTAGTAGACTCTAGATTCCATGACTGAGGCAACCTTGCCCATAATGTTATCTTCGTAGAAAATCAAGTCAATAATGAATACCAAGAATCAATTCAGCGATGAATCAAGGAAGATAGACAGATACTGTCAGAATCGAATTTTGAGATAGTTTATAATGAGATTCTCAAGGGTCATCCCAGGAATCTTCTCAAGTAGTCCTAACTGTGATTGAGTACCTCTCCGTTAAAGCCTATCTCTCAATCCTATCGCAGGCTCACAACAGTACAACTAAGTCACCGTACAACCACGATATCGTACTAATGCGACTCTCGACTAGCATGGGCCACCACTAAAGACGTTTCACGACCCGTACCCACTATGAGGGTACGAGTACGTAACAGCGCCCAGCATACGCCGTAGTATCGGCGGTAGAATGCTGTTCTAGGTCACTATCTAACCATTAACTCATACAGTATATAATGTACTCATTATGATCAACTCCGAACGGAGGACAAGTATAAGATATTATAACTCAATCACAGTCTAAGCACGATAAGATAACACAGAAGAAATAAATAAGAAATAGAAGGACAACTACACTACTGAAATAATAACAACATCTCAACAATCTGAAATACAATACAAGTCTCGAATCAATACAACAAATCCAAATAAGAACTAATGCAAGTCTAAAACTGTATCCCGATCACTGCTAAGTATCGGGACCCAAGGTGGCTAATCCCTCGTCAGGTCCATAATGAGTAGGGCAAGTATCCTCCGGGCAATCATCTGTAAAATTTCAACAGGTCCAGTCAGGACAGAAACGAGTACATCACATCTAGAAAATCCAAGTAAATGACAGAGAACTATAAAGAAGTTATAGACAGTTGTATTGATGAACATGGCAGTTTATATTCAGGTGATGGTATAGAGAGACAGATAAAGTACAAGGAAAGTAAGGTAACTAAACAAGAGAAGAATCATGGCAATAAAGACTGTAAAATAGAAACTAGCTGAACTAGAGTAAAATGGTATAAGTCCAGACAGTAAATGTAAACAAGTGTAAAACTAATGTAAGTCTAGACAACATGAATCTGATACCAGGTGATTCAAGTACAAGATGAGTCCTGTATGAGATGATTCCAGTCAGTGATCAAAAATTCCAGGGTGAGTCCAGGATATACTCTAACAATGTGTTTTAAAATACCAAGATCGACATGTAAACGACTATAGATAATCCAGCACATCACACACTCAGCCGGGTGTGAGATGGCTATCATTCCAGTTTGATTCCAGCATGTGGAGTGATTCCAGAATTGGGGTATGTCTACATGTCTTACTCAAGTATTTCCCCTCCCAGCAAGTACAAGTGAATCTAGAATACAACACGAGAATCGAGATGAGTCTAGCCAAACATGATGATACCAGCAAGTAATTCCAAGGTGATTCCAGTAGGTGATTCCACTAATAGAAGCCAGACATGATGATACCAGTAATAGAGGCCAGACAATATGGTATGTGTGTCGCATACATGAATCCAGAATATCCATACGTGTTGTAACAGAGAATCACATACAACTAACTAGAACTGAAGTACAGTAATTGACAAATAAATAAGAGAACTATCAGAGAATGTACTCGCCTGATACTCTGAAAAGAGTAGTGTAATATCAGATGTCTGCACCAGAGTCACAATATTCTAAATAGAGTAGTATAGGTTATAATGTGTTTAAAATAAGACAAATGAAGTTTATGATGCAATCTACATGATTTCTAGGCCAATCTAGGTCAAAGACAACTCTAAGTCAAACCTGGTCAAACTAGGTCCAAGTCAAACTTGGTCAACTCTAGGTCAACCCAAATCAATATCTAGTCAAACTAGGTCAACAACAAGACTATCTTGGTCAACTGGTCAAACTTAGGCTAGCAAAGGTCAATTGGTCAACTTCGGTCAAGTTCTAGTCAAAACTAGGCTACGGTTGGCATTTGGTTGACTTTTGATCAAAATAGTCAACTGTGGTCAACCGAGGTCAAAACTAGTCTAAGTCTACTATTCCTAACCATTACCAACCATAAAATCCTAACTATAACTATATCTTAAGGCATTTAACTCATATGTTGAGAAATAGACATTATCTTAATTTACCCGTTTACCCTTTCCAAGGTAAACCCTCACCTTAGCCTCTAACTTACCTTACCATTACCTTAACCCACTTCATGAGACTCTAGTACCTTGCCAGGGTACTCTAGCCACTTACCCTTGTATCTCGATACTGTAACTTGGTATCTTGATACCTCTCCTAGGTAATAAGGAAAACTATCTATTTACCTTGAAGGTATAGGTAAATACACTATTACCTTATCATGATAACATGGTATCATGAGATACCAAGAATCAAACTCTAACTAAACCTATCTATACAATATCTAACTAACATCTCAACACTCTAATTCTAACTAGTACCTAACACTAACATATTAACATATAACCTCAATACCTCACTCTAACATAAAACCTCATCCTCAACATCCAAATACCTTACTAACATGGACTCAAACATGCACACTAACATGTCAATAAAAACATACACTAACATGACTCTAATCTATCACTTAACTCTAACTCTAATAAGCTAGATATCAACTCTAACCTAGACTAACGTCTAACATATTCATATCCTAAAATAAACTTATTCCCTCTTGAACCTCACTCTAAGACACACACACACACGCACATATAACCAAATATATAGGGGTATATATAGTGGCTAATGGGGGTCAAGTGTGGGGCCAACATGGGGCTGCACAGCAGCCCCCAAGATGCTGCCTGTTGTGGTCTCTTCTTCTTCTACTCTCTTCTTTTCATCATCCATTCAATTCATCCACTCATAATCTCATTTATTCACTCATGAATTATACATTCAATTCCCTTCATCTCAAAACCGGAGAATCTAATCCCCATACTCTCAGTTCTCATTTCAGACTTGCATTATACATATCTAAGCTAGCACCCCCTCCTATCACATATCCTTATATGTATAAATCAGACTACTCACCAAATACATTCTATAGCCTATACTAAAACTTGATAACAGATTCATCACAACTCTATCAACCATGAATCCCAAACTAATATCATCCTATACAATTATAAATATATATACCTATCTAACTCACACTCTTTAAATCTCAGAAAAATAGGGCTAAAACTCACACATATATAAAATAACATATGATGTGAAGAGTGCATGATGTGAGTGAGTGAACTAAGTGTCAAATGAAGGGTGTGTACATTGTATCAGAGTATTTCAGTGTGGCAATATGTGACAGGATTGAATCAGTGAAATGTGTAATAAACATAGTGTATCTAAGAAATTAAGTGCATACTTTTCAGTTCAGTTATACATCCCAAAAATAAGTTCGAAAACCAAAATTCCTTGCTAGTATAAACCCTAGTATGGTAGGTTATTATCAGATAGGTATTTGTGATTCGAAACAGCACAATTTTAACAATTAACAGGTTAACACATTGAATTCCTCAAACGAAAACTCAATTTCAAAACTGTCAAAACTGGAAAAATGTAATCAATCCATACACATGTACAATCGAAAGCAAATCATTCACAATCATCATACAACATGTGTCAGAGGGGGTGGGGGTCGAGTGTGTGTGACATACGTGTCTATTGTGTCCAGGAATCGGGACACGAAGTATCCAAGAATCCGAAATACCACTGACAGGACTCGCAGTTAAGGCTGCCTCGTACAGCCATGTCGTATCCGATTGGACACGACTCAGTACTCGAGATGAGCCGTGCTCTTGCGCAGTGATAGGTGGGATATAGGGCTAGGTTTCTAGTAGCCTGCAATGTGTCGACGTGGTGTCGAAATTGCGTGTGTGTGTGTCAGGGAATTTTAATACGAGCTCGAGAACTTTCTCGACTCGCAACCAAGTGTTACGAAACTTGGTAAGGGTCTTGTCAGATATGGCCCCCACTACCTCGTCAAGTTTCACGTGTCCATGTGATGTGTCGTGTCCTGTGTCAAGCCTGAAATGCAGGGGATGTGCACAGTGTGTACTAGACAGTACAAAATTGGTGCACGATTGATTTCTCCGCGCACACTGAACGAGGAGCCGTAAAATTTTATGGGAGTGACGTCAAGGGGTGCCCGCACGTCTCCACAAAATTTTGTGGTGTCTCATGTCGTGTCGTGTCTGTTAGGACACTCGAACAGCAGGGGACTGCACGAGGCCTGTGCGCTGTGTCGTGTGTGTGGTGCGTGTCCTATTTGGACATGAAAATCCACCCAAATCATGCTCAGTCACATACATACATAATCTACATATGATTAGGTTCCCAAATATATAACTTGTTTTGAAAACCAAGAACGAAAAGTTCTAAGAGGCATTTCGTCGAACACCTAAACATACATATAGACACGTGTCCGATAAGGACACCAAACGGACACGGTTTCCTACAAAATTTGAGGGACAGCTAGGGGACTCCTAGATCTAGCCTAATATGCAAAGAAATCGAAATTAAAATATAATTTAAGGGGTTTTACCTTTAGGTGCAATTTGGATGAAAAAGCTTCAATGGGGGGTGTTCTTCTTGATAGCCCTGCCCCAAATTGATCCCAAACTGAAATAGCTCTCCACCAACAGTCCATAAACATCAATTAGAACCCAATGCAAAAGACTAGGATGAAAAAGGAGTTTAAATGAATAAAATAAAAATTTTGAAGAAGGGAACAAACCTTGGTTTTTGTCAAATGGAGAAATAATATAAAAGAGGCAGAACAATAGGAGGAGAGATTTTATAGGGTTGGAAAGGACCTAGTGGCTGGTTATAAAGGATAAAATTAGGGTTAGGGTTTCAAGTCATGGGCCATGGGCCAACTAGCACTAGTCTAGAAATCAATCTCCTAAGCCTCAAGCATATTGACCAATTCACTAAGCCTTCTATTCAAGTCTTGATTCCTACATGACTAACCTAGATTGACTTAAGTTAGACTAGGGTCTCACCATGCTAACCTAGTAACCATAGTTAGGGTCAACACCTAGGTTAGTCTACAAAGTCTTAACTAGTCAAAGTCAAATTCAACAACCATCAATCCAATAATTAATCAAATTATTCTAATAAGTCAAAATGATCAAATTATCCCTAGGCTAAAAATGATAAATAGATATTCCAAATCACATGGTTAGGCTCTAGGGTAGATAGTCTCTAGGGTTTCATTAGCTGCACATCAAAATCACAAGTCATGATTTTTAAATAGTTTTTAAAATAATTAAAAATTACCAAAAATCATATTATTATTTAAATATCATAATTAAATAAATTAAATCACAAAATTTCAAAATTACCCTCATTTAGAAAATTGGGTGTTACAACCAAAGTCGCAATAAGCTAAGGCTTCAATCATTGCTTCTTCAGAATGAGTAGGCTCTTGAGCTTTCGGAGAATCTTGTGGAAGCAAATCCTTCTCTGGAGAAGTGGCTTCCGGAGTAATAGGAGTTGGGGATGGAACTGTTATCCCCGTCACAGCAAGTACATTGGCGGAAAAATGTACCATCATAGCTTCTGATCTCGAAGGTT
The DNA here is from genome assembly GCA_029216955.1 of Iris pallida. NCBI lineage: Eukaryota > Viridiplantae > Streptophyta > Magnoliopsida > Asparagales > Iridaceae > Iris > Iris pallida. The sequence continues at coordinate 7,853,858 of JANAVB010005598.1, read as the reverse complement.
CTACGGTGGTAGTAGACGGCCGGGCCTCCGCTGAAGTAGCCACTGCAAAGAAAGAAATTAATTTAATATACATCTTTGAGCGAAATATATATATATTAGGATATGTCATGATCTTGATATTACCTTCCTGAGATGGTATCTCTTCAGCAATTACCAACTTTCTCTTGACCTCTCTGTGTGGTGATGCAACCGGCCCTTCATTAGCTCCGGTACGATCATCCTACAGATCGATCAAAGTGGTAGACGTTTCTCCTTTTGTGACTCTTCCCTGCTTCTGAATAGAAGGAGTGGTTTCCTTCTCTCCGGAGGAAGAACTGAGGAGCATCTGTTTTTACTGAAAACGAGTCCTTCTTGTAGTCATTGGTTCATTTATAACTAATGATATCCTTTTTTCTTCTCCGGAGCCCTTGGAGAGGCAGGTCTACTATCCAGTTGAGGAGGGGCCATCGTCTTCTTTGTCTTTCTTTTCTTCAACCCCTTGGCAGGAGATTTCTCTTTTCGCACCTTTAAGGATACATCTAGAGGATCTTGAACTTCATCGGGATAGTTCTTTTGAATGGAACCTTCTAGTGGAGGATCTGCAGGATCTATGTCCTCTGTATCCCAAAAAGAGTGAGCAATATATTTCCCCAAATTGGATCTCTTCTTACTTGCAAAGCTATGTCCAGGATGAAAGCTTTCAGTGAATGTGTTCGACGAAGTGTAGAAGTTTGCGTATGTATATAACATACACGGGTCTTACGAAAGATTGTATGGCATAGAAAACGTAGCTTTTGTACCCCGAGCGTTGTAATAGCTGCAAGCCCTAGCCCCATCGATCAAATAACTCTTAGCCGGTAGGCAAGTGGTGGCGTTACCCACATGGAGCTGATCATATCCAAACTGCCGTGCAAATCGACTTGGCAAATACGGTTCTAAATAACACTCTTCATCGAATCTACGAATGAAAGGGACGGATTGTCTGCAGCCACAAAAAGATGGGTGGACTTAAGCGGAGTGATTTTGCAGTCAAATCTATCAGCTGTGGAGGCATATTCTCATATCCTTGAGGGGGCTGAACGCACTGAAAGTTCCATCCCGATCTACGATTCAAGGCAAATCTGTACTCTGAAACAGCAGTATATTGCCAATGAGCGCTGTAGTAGTGTCTGATGAAATCTTCGCCGACACTTCCCATATTAGGGTTCATCAGACAGGGATGGTGAAGCAATAGCCATCCAAATAAATACGTGTACGGCATCTCGGTACGAGAAAAGTCTTGCCTCACCGCCTTGTCATTTAGCATGGTCTGTACAAAAGAATGCAATCCTGCGTTCAAGCGACAGGTCAAGGCCGATAAGAGATCCATCTTATATCCAAAGACAAGATGTGCTGCAGCAAATAGGACGTCCCGATGGAATCTGTCAACTGTACTGGCTCCTGGAACTATGAAGTGCCGCAGCCATAAAGAAAGAAAGCCCGCTAGTTGGGCCTCTTTAGACATGGATCTGTAACCCTGTCTGAGATAACTCTGGAGGGTGTCACCAGCCTTGAACGGATGCAAGTCCTCATCCAGTCGGACATCTCTATGATTATGTTGCTCCATTAAATTTTGTATGTCGCTCTGACTGAAGGGTTCAAAGAAACGAGGAGCACATGCTTGAGTCTCAAGTGGCTTGTCCTCCCATACATGACCCAAGAACAGATATGGCATCCACTTGGTGGTGTAACAAGTACCTACAGTGGCACTTTTGTAGTAGAGCGAGCAGATTTTGTAGTGACATAATAACTCTTGGAAGACGGCAATCATCTGAGGATTCTCTTCCGCCATAGCATCCAATTCGTCATTTGTGGGCACATACTCTTCGTATGGATTATTGTCTATTAGTAGATGAGAGAGATTTTCCATCTCATGGAGAGCAAATCCTATTTCCCTAGGAGGGTCATGAAAGTCTCAGTGCTTTCGTTATACCTCTCTACTAAAGCAAGGAACATATGAGTGTTCGGACGAATGCCATATACTGTAGTCCAGATGGCATTGTAGAGACCCAGATCGAGGAGCCTATCCTTGAATTGATCCAAAATCTAAATAGATAAGCTGCTCCAACGCTTCATGTCAGGGTTAACCAGACCTATCATGCGCATGCTGCCATCTAGATATCTTCCTTCGGCCCTTGCGAATGTATTAGCAATATGGGTAGACTGGAAGGAGCAGAGAAGAATCCTCGGAAGGAATACAGCTCAGCTTCAAACCTCTCGGGTGGGTGCTATACTTTTCAGAAGTGCTGTAAAAGAGGTCCTTGTATTTCGGACCCATTCGATAACAGATTTTACCGACCCTTGCCTGCTGAATTGGAGTCAGATCCCATGACATTCTTCTGGGATAGCTTATAAATTCATACTGGGATAATGCCATAGACCTCGATATTTCTGTGAGGTATATGATTTTATCTTCATCTTTGAATATTCTTCCCTCTTTTCTGGTCTTGGGCTAGGAAGTCTTCTTGATGGCATCCCCAAATAGAAAGACAGGTTTCTTGTGGACCACAGTATCCATACTTTCTAGAGGTTCCCCGTTCATTAAGCTCAACAGGGTTTGGTTTTCATGGGTCATGAGGAGGGTATTCCGTGCTTCAGGACCATTGTATTGAGGGAATGTGACATGAGATAAATTTTCCTTGTACTCCGGGACATTAAATGCTGAAGTAAATCTTTCAGCATTAGGGTCTTTCCTGAGATCAACTGCAAAAAAAAAATACATGAATAAAAGTTAGAAGCAACAAGAGTGTGCAACCTTATAAAGAGCCAATCAATTAAGTTGCACAACATCTTAGGTTATGCAACAATTAAGTTGCGTAACATTCTGAGTTGCGCGATATCCTGGGTTACGCCACATTCTGGGTTGTGCAACAATTAAGTTTCGCAAACATTCTGAGTTGCACGACAATCTGGGTTACGCAACATACTGTGTTGTACGAAACTTAAAGTTACGCAAACATCTCAGGGTGCGCTACATACATGTTGTGCCTCAAATTGCTTGTACAATATTTTTGATTGCACAACACAACTTAGTTGCGCAAACAGCATGCGCAACACAGTTCGTAAAGATGAATAGTGCTCAAATAAAGCAACCGCACCCTAAGAAGGGGTGGCGCAGAGTTTGTGATGCGCCAAAACAATCTAAAAAGAGGGGCGCAAGTCAATCTCATTTTTCTTGTTCGTTCTAATCACCTTCCATAGCTGGGTTTGCTGTCTTTCGTCGAGAAGAGGGCGGTGCATACTGTAATGCGCGGGTCGATGGAGCACGAGTCGAAGGGGCGACGACACCCTTTCCTTTGTCAGCAGTAGTCTTCTTGGGGGCCATGTCGTCGAGGAGATGATCGGAGATGAGGGTTGCGAAAGTTCAAAGTATTTCTCTCAGAAGATTAAAAGTAAAAGTAAAGAGTTACAATCGATTAAACAAGGGTTATTTATAGCCTAAAGACAGAATCTTAATAGTCACCCTAAGTTGCGCATAAAAAATCGTAACAGCTTGCAACAGACTGTGCGAGATAGGCGCAACTTGACTCAGTCATTATCATGATTCAAAGTATTTCAAAGTTTTATAAAATTTCAAAATTTGAAAACTTTGAAGGGGGTCTTGTAGAGCCTAAAAATCAAGTTGCACCATGTTTTTATTACACAGCAATCAAGTTGTATCCCAAAAATCAAACTGTGCCACTGTTATGAAGCTCAGGGATCAAACTTCGCCACTGGTCAGGTGGTGCCATATATCAGACTGTGCCCAATCACATTGTGCCAAAGTCTACGTGGAGCCTGACAATAATTTCCATCATTATCTGACAGTACTGACAACTAACAGCGTGATAAACGAAGAAAATCTCTTCAAATCTCGCAAAGTATGGCGTTCGAGATGAATTGATTGACAGCTGTTCCGTGCACTCTGCAAGTTGCGCCTAGGCGCAACCTGAATAAACTCTTCTCATACATTCAAATGCTGTGACGTGCCTATGTACTGAATTGCGCCTAGGTGCAACCCAATCAAGCGCAGTTTGACTCATTGACTGAAGCTCGCGCAACCTGATGAAGTTGAGATAACTTATGTTCTAAAGCAGGATTGCATGGCACGCATGCCACTAATCTCTTAAAACGTGTCCACTACTCTGTACACGACCATGCGTATCTCAATCACATGATGCCACGCGGCTAAATACAGTTAGTACACGATTGTATAACTAAATGGAAGTCGGTGAAACTTAAGGGTGGCGTAACCAAAAGTGGCACAGTGCAACCTTGCACACATCAGAATAACTCCAAAAATAGTTATTTCCAGAACTCTATAAATAGAGTTTCCAATCATTATCAAAGTATCACAGAGATCAAGAACTCTTACAAAAATTGCTGTTGCATTCTCCAGAGGCTCTAGTCTTCAAGTTTACATAGTCCAAGGGATAAAGTGATCGTCTTCTGATCAGATTCCTAAAGTTGTACTACCCTAGAATTCATTATACTTTGTACGATTCTTTGTAAGTTTGTTATAAACTTTTTGTTTTTGCAATCTATCACCTGTGATTATATCTCCTGTAGCCTCTGTCTCCTCAGCTGTCATTACGAATGCTCGACCCAGTTGTCCTTGTTGCTTGTGGTGGGCAAATCTCTGCTGCTATGTGTCTAATGGAGGTCCTCGCTCCAACGGTCTAGGTGGCCCCTGCTGAGCTGGCGTCTGACAGGTAAAAGATGTAGGAGAGTCCCTCACTTGGTGGGTACTAGAGGCATAGGATAGGCAATATCCTAATTTTATAGGGCAAATGTCAAAGTGGTGCCCTGGCTTGTGGCAAAATGCACAAGTGACTACAGCCTGGGTCGGTATTTAAAGTGGTGGTATGGGGCCTCGAACAGGTGGACGGTAATGAGACAGGGAATGCTGAGTGGGTCTCGGAGGGATGTGTGGATGTTTAGCAAATCCACCACTGCTACTGCCCCAAAAGTCTCTATGTCCCTCTCCAGTCAAAGGCCTAAGTAGACCTCCAACCCATGTGCTACAGTCAAAATCTCTGCATAAGTTTTTGTGCCATTAGCAATGACATGAATGCGAAGCTCATGGGTTAAACCATATTGGAAATTCCTAGCACGAATCTCTGGGTCCTGAACCATATAGTCTACAAACCGGCTGAGTCGATTGAACTCTGCAACATACTCATCGACTGTCCGATTTTCTTGCTCCAAATTCTAGAATTAATGTTCCAGAATCTTCCTAGCTACAGGAAGAAAGAATCTCTGCTAAAATAGCACCCTAAACCTCGCCCAGGTAAGGCCTATCACAGCAAGCTTGGGGTCATTCCTAAACCATGTGCTCGCTATGTCGTAAAAGTGAAAAGCCACGGCTTCTATCTTCAAATCCTGAGGAAGCCTGGAAACACGGAGGAGTCTCTCCATGTCCTCTAACCACTCACCGGCATATATAATGCCTTTAGTACCACAAGAGTCTCGGAGTCCTAGATTTTTGAAGTCTAGGATGGAGTCGGACTTACGTTGAGTAGGCTGTAGGGGAGGCTGCTACTGTTGGGCAATTACTTTGTCCATGGCGGCCAAAGCGACTTGGTGAGCATTTTTCATGCTCAGCCTCATAAGGGCGGCCTGCTTTCTCTGGGTCTCCATCGAACCCCTCATAAAGTTATAGAACTAGGATCCTTCAGCCGGCACGGGCCCCGGAGTCTGGGTCGAGAATGGAGGTGGAAGAAGTGGGGGAAGGGTCTCGGGTGTGTACCTAATAGAAACCAGATCTGTTCTTGAGTGAAGATATGATTACTTGCCATGACAAAAGGTTATACGAACTTTTGGTATGTTAACCTATAAAGAGTACAATCGATTTCTAAACAGGAGATTTATGTATAAAATTTTCTGGGAAAGTGTGACGGTGGAGATCGAGCGCTACAGCGGCTCCTTTACTCCGTTAACGATCTGACGACAAGTTGAACTTGCTCTAGCTTTCTGGTACTTGTGATTGGAACTCTAGGGTTTCTAATCAAAAGGACGTCGAAGTTGTAAAGAGTTTGAAGCCTCTTTATCGAAGGAAAACTCTTTCTATTTATAAGAAAGCATATGTATGATGTGCATAAGGATTATACAGGAACGATGCACGTAAAGATATAAAAGAATCTCGAGGTTGCACGATGAGGGATGCTGCTGAGCTGACACATGGCAGAAGTTGGGATTATCCTTTATCAAGATCTTGGGTGAATTATCAACATAACTGAATAAACAACACGTGGCATGTGTTTATTATTGATTGGATAAACCTGAGCAGATTCTGTTCCTATCCTCGAAGTTGGATTTTGTCTTATCTTAAGGGGGCATTGGTGTAAACAAACTGATTGGGTTTGGCCATCGTCCATAAGAACAAACTATGTCCTTATCTGTGGTTTAAACAATCCGATAGGATATTGCTCTTATTAACAGAATCAAACCCTATTCTATCTTAAGAGCGGTGGTTTAAACAAACCAATTGGGTTATATCTGAAAAAATATAAGCACCTGTCTGGCTACGTGAAACCATGTCACCTCGTAGGGCTACGCTTCTATGCGAGCTGCACTCCTGGTGAGGCTTGGATGTCACTGCACGTTTGGGCGATGAGTGGACTGTGTTTTGAAGATGATGGAGTTACTGCGCTTCTGGGCGACGAGGAGACTGTGCTTCAGGTGATGGAGTCACTGTGCCTTGGGGCGACGAGTAGACTGTGTTTCGAAGATGACAGAGTCACTGCGATTTAGGATGACGAGTAGACTGTGTTTCGAAGACGACAGAGTCACTGCGCTTCTTGGCGACGAGTAGACTATATTTCGAAGTCAATGGAGTCTCTGCGCTTTTGGCGACAGGTAGATTTGTTCGCTTCATTCAAAGATGCTATGTCCTTGTAGAAGAATTGCTACTGGATCTTGAGATGCACTTGAGCGTTTGGCATGAGGAGTTTGAAACTGAAAAACATCTTGGAGGTCTTCGAGATCGAAGCTTCCGGGTTTGGATTGATTGCCAATCCGAAGAGCCATAGGTTGTGCTCTGCCCTGCTCGGGAGTCATAGTAGTGTGGCGATCATGAACTGCATTCTGGCTTGGGCCAATGGCTGCTTCATTAGCCATATTAGAGTTCCTCCGCGTCTGGCTAGGAAGCGGCTTGCTCTGATGAGGAATTGATTCGCTCTGACATGTTGTGCTTCTGAGGGGCTGTGCACTTTCTGAAGATTGCCCCTTTGTAGACTTTAGGTGTTTTAGTCTTTATATGTAATCATAAAGAATCTGTAAAAGATTTTTTTAGACATGATTTTAATAAAGAACTCTTTCTGCACCCTCTTTGTACGTCTCATTGTGGCTTTTGTCTGTTGTCTACGCTTTTGGGGTACCTACGTGTTTGTAAAGTCATGTGTAGTAAGTATTGTCACCTGTGCTTTTGATATGTCTGTATTTTTTTATGCTTCTACAAGACCCCCGTCAAAAGTGTTTCGAACTTGAACCAAGCTCCGAATACTTTGAACAGAAGCATGACACGTGTCCTTCGCTAGCGAATGCCAACACGCTTACTGACAGGTTGTCATCACGCTTAGCCTTCGGCATTAAATACCTTGAGCCGTCGGTCATTAAAAGTTTGATCACAACTCCTTGTTTCTAGGGAACGGCCATCATGATCTTAGATCTTAATTCCCACGTCGTCCGAAGAGTCTCCTCAAACACGAAGCACTTTGTCTTCTTCTGCTGACGTGGCCGTACCCTATAAGTAGGGTATGTTTGGAGAGAGAAAAACTTTCATTCTTTCTCCATCCAACAGAATCTTTTCTTGTCAGAGCTTTCTTCTTCCTTTAAACCCTAGCTTTTCCGCCATGGCTCCCAAGGAAGCAAGAACCCCAAAAGCTCTCAAAGCGGCTGCGACGAGCACGAAGAAAACTGAAGGAAAGTAGCCTGCTTCAGAGGCCGTCGATGTTGATGACTCATCGGCCGCCAGTGCCGTAGTTCACAGCGACGTGCGGCCGTCTATTGCAAGTAATAAACTTTGATCCTCTATTTTATTGATGCAAATGAGCGGCTACTCTTCGGAGTATCGTCTCATAGATGTGACGAAGCTTTTCTTGCTGATGCGCATGGATACTCGCTCTTTGGAGGAGTATTTGTAGATGCGCTGAAGCCTTTTTCAACCAATGCACATGGTTGCTACTTTAACAAAGTAACGACCACAAGATGAGCTGAAGTTTTTGCTAATGCACAGGAATACTATGCAGTGCCTGTGCGGATGCTCGCTCGCTAAAACACAATTCTGTTTAAGTAGTATCTGCGCTGATTCTTCCTTGATGACGCATAGTATTACAAAGTCATACCTGTACGGATGATATCTTACTAAAATGTAATGTTATTGATTACTATCTGCACGGATTGTTCGTTTCACTTGAACATATCTCATACTTCTGTTCTAGTTTCGTGTAGTTTCTGTGACCACTTCCCTCTTCAACGAGGTTCTCTACGACTTCTCCATCTGTGCGCTAGAGACAAACGTCGACCAGGAGCTCATCGAACCAGCTAGGAGGTTGATCGCCGAAGATTAACCAGAAGGGCGACTAGATCAGATACATGAGCAACATCTGGGTTACTTTTGTCGTATGCTGGATCAGGGTAGGCTGACACCCTCTCTTGACGCTGACGCAGGGATGTTAAAACCTCAGTTTCTTTTTGGTGATCAGTTGGCTCTAAAGGAGACGGACCTCCTAGTTCTCAATACAGCTTGGTATTTTGAGAACAATGGCATTCCCTTATATATTCCAGCGACTGAATGACACGTGCCGATGTCCATCTTTCCCTATTTTGTCGAAAGATGACATATGGAGTAGAATTTGACCCCTAGTCAGGGGGGTCTCATCTTGGGCTGCTTCAAGGTAGACAAGAGTTCCAAGGGGAGGGATACTTTTACGCCCATTCAGGGTGGTGCATCGTATACCTTGCGGGTGCTACCCCCGGGTAATAGGTTCAGCGATCTTCCTGCAGATGTGCATCCATTTTGCGCTTCTAGTTTTGCCAACAGGCATCTGGCGGCCGGCTGTACGTATCCGACGGACGCCTACCGGGTCGAGGACTGGGTTCACTCTGACAAAAAGTGGGGTGACTTGACCCTGTAGGTATTGAGTATTTTTAAGAAGGACCTGAGTGGTACTGGCTTACGTCGTGCCATAAAGGCGACTAAGCATGGAATTGCCATCAACCAGTCTTTGTTCTTGGCCTTACTAGAGTTGTACAATCACCACACCGGGACTTTCTTTATGCCGTATGGAGAGATGGGATTGGCCCTCCATGAGATGTTTGTCATTTCAAAACTTTCTTGGGGTGAGCACCCATATGAGGAGTACTGTCCTAGCCCAGATGAGCTCATGGGGCTGGAAGGCAAGAACCCCGAGATGATGGCTGTGTACAAAGAAATACTTTGTCGTCATCAAGTGTGTGTGAGCCAAGACTCCGTAAAGGGTCTGTAACGCCCCAGTCCCAAAATACGTAGGACTAGGTACATAGACATACCAGCTTTACCAATATATGGAAATCTCGTATGAATACATAAGCTGTAAAATGCAGTAAACCAAGAGTAATCTAATCTCATTCACGAAATATAAGAATAAAAGATGTCATATAATGATAATGAATTGTCATTGATACATATAATTGGGCGGAGACAAATCTACTACCAACTATGAAAAGAAATACAAGATATACAAAAGAATAATTTTGGCTAGCAAAGCGAAGACGATCTAAGCGCAATCATCCTCGAAGAAATAGAGATGGTTACGGCTAGAGCTAGAGCACCTGCGAAAGACAAGAACACACACCTGGAGAGATAACCAGGTCCTCAGAGGGACGTAACAAGACACATAATATCATGTCATATAAACTGAATAAATATTGCTCAAATAAATAATTCAACTGAATTATAACATGGTCCAACACGTACCTATTGAACTAGCGTACCATCCCCCCAACCAAACAAGGACAGGAGATGGTAAACTAATTCACGGTGACGTATCTTTCCATGCTATGAATCCAATATGGTATCCGGACCCCAACAAGGTTCAATACATTCTCATCGAAGTAGTAAGTCACACCTATAACCAAACAAGGACAAGATGAGACGAACTAATTTGCGACAAGTTATTGTTCCAAGTCACGGTCAGATACAAGTACCCAAACCAAAAGTACTCATACCTAACGGATAAGGTAGCCTAATCGTTCTAAGTGAATGCAGTTTTAAGAACAGTTCATGGTCGTATGACTACCCGGTCAAGTCAAGAAAATACCAATGCAGTACCTCAGTAGCGAGTCACAACACCATATACTATTCCTCAGTATCGAGCGAGTCTATAGCATATAGTCTACCTATCATTCCTTAGTAGCGAGCGAATCTACGATAGATAGGGTGGTACTCAACTTCCAATCATGTTCTCCCCGTCCAATGCCAACTCATAACTGCTATGTCTTCTAGCATGGAATTCTAATAGCAGTTATTTCCTAACGCACGGCTTATACATACTGGTGGCCAGCCAATCACGCATGTTCGAGCCCGATATGTGACTCACAACAACGTGGTATAAATGTGTCAAGGCCTATGTATGTAACACACAAGGTGGTCCCTTAGATCTAGGTTTAATGTGTAAAAAAAATAATACATAGTAGGAAATACAAATGAACAGTAAGTTCTAACAGGAATGCCATGTATCACAGTTTATTTGCATAAAGAAAATAATGAATAATGCATGAAATATGAGCTAAAATAAATAAACAGCAAATGGCAAGGTGTCTTGCCTGAGGGTGGTGCGAGATGTAGGAAAATCCAACAGTCAGAATCGTCAACACGAAAGTCAAAATCCACAAGGAGCTCCGGATGCTGAAACACACATCACGAACGAGTTTGGAATAAAAGATATACCTAGGAAACGCCTGTCCAAAAGTCAAATTCTGGAACATGGGCAAAATCGTACTTTCGGGTCAAAATGATATCCGTCGTTGGACCCGCCTTGCACCGAAATGCGCGCCAGAACCTACGATCTCTAAAGTCGTCAAACTACATGTCTATGAATTTGTTTTTCTGAGACGGACTCAACGGTATGTCCAATTTTGGATTTCGAGGAGCCGTGCACAAAATCGCCCGTTGAGTAGGATTGTGGGCCTGCCAAAATGGCGTCCCAGTCAACGGTCTCAGAATCGGACCAAACTTGGCATACAGGACCAGAAAAATATTTCGAGTCCAATGGTGCAAGTTTCGTCGTAATTTGATGAGTGTGCACAAAGTAATTGGGAATATCGAAAAAGCCCGATACGGAAAAATTTGACGGATACGGATCAAATTCGTCGTCCACACGCAACCAATTTGAATTCCGTCAAAGCTCGCATGTCCACAAAATCGATACGGACCTTTCGATACTCTCGGTTTGTGACGGGGTCATCCGGTTTGTCGGAACGGACCTCGTACCGGGGTTTTTAATATTTTGAAAACTGATTTTTCGTGATTTTTAATCTAATTAAACCTGGAATTTATTGCAGAATAAATAAATATATTTGAAGGGGATGATAGAGGGTCATGTGGGCTTTCTACAAAAATTTACGGATCTAAAAACGGACAAGAATTGGAAGAGAAATAAATTGGAGAAGTCAGGTACCTTGATTTTAAATTCTGTCGTTGGTGGTGGTGGTGTTTGTTGTTGTTGTCACTGCTTCGCGGGACGGGGCTGCTGTCTCTCCGGCGAGGCTGGCACGCATGACAAGGAGAGGGAGGAGGATGGAGGAGAGAGGAGGAAGAATGATGGAAGAGATGATGAGGTGAAAGGAAATTAGGGTTTTAATTTGCTAAAACTCATATATATATATATATAACTATATATATATATTTACATGTAATGGAGGGGTGAGCGGCCACGAGTGCTTGCTGCTTACGTGAAGAAAAAAGGGTTGGGCAGCCTAATAGCTGCTGCTATTAGTTTCTTGGGCGCATGTGTGGTCGGTTGGTGGGGCCGACCACCATGTGGTTATATTATTATTTTTTTTCTTTTTCTTCTCTTATCTAAAACTATCAATATATATAACTATATATATATATGTATATATCCATAAATACGTCAAAAATCTATTTAAAAACCAAATACCATTTAAAAGTCGACTGTCCAATTATTTAATATATTTGAGCATATCTACTTATATATATAAATTCAATCCTTAATAAATTAACTCAAAATAGTAATAATATTTAAATAGGAAAACATGTTTATTAAATCTTCACAAAATAAATTTTAATAATAATAAATTAATAAAATCTTTCCAATGGGTGAACTTATACCGCACACCCTTATCCGGGTCCAAAAATGTACAATTATTGCACGATATTATTTAATAATAAAATACCAATAATAGTACGAATAATTAAATAATTAGAAATTGCACATAAAATTCTAAAGTAATTTAGAAAATATTTGTATATACATAAAATATGTCTACTTGGCCATATTTGGTCACACAACATGGTTACATGGGATTGGGTTCGGTCCGGGCCCTAGTTCGGCCTAGTTTGGACAAACCGGGTCATCTAAAAATCAATATATAAATTAATATCTAAAATAAAAATATTTTAAATGCGTTATTTCACAACTCGGCCTGGTTTTCCTAGTTTGGACAGAATTATGGCTAGGCCTCCCACGACATGGCTAATATACTGGTCAAAGCACACTGCTACATCTTCTGTGCCAAAATTCATGGTCGTCTAGTGCTCCAAAACTCAACAATGGCTAAGGTCATTTCAAAAAAATCGTAAATTGCATAAATTTATTTTTAAGTCTAATAAAATAATAAAAATAATAATTAAAAAATAGGGGTTTTACAGGGTCAACCTCACTTTAATGCATGAAGAAAGTACTTCTTTATCAAAGAGCCATCGGAGCACGGAATGGTTCGCTTTACCACTCGCAGGACGTATACCACTGCCGAAGTGGAGGGTATAGCGATAAAGGCAAAGGTGCCAGCTCCCCTGCTGGATGCTGAGGGAAAGCCCAACTCCACAGTCTGTAGCTATTTTTACCAAAACTTAACTGCCGTGAGTCGAAAAGCGACGCTAGTTGCCTTCCTGATGATGTGGCTGAGGAAGGATGTGGTTCCTGGATGCTCAGGCTCCATGGGGAGGCTTAGTAGGGAGCTTATCATGCCGGTTGTGAGGTTAGCTTTCGTGGATTCTCTCGCTTTGCTTCCTGCCATGGTGTGCAATACTCTTCGAGGCCTGTGTGAGCTCTCAAAAAAAATAATAGAGTATCGCGGGTGTGCCAGCGAGTTTTCTCGAGTGGAGCTTCCCTACCATTAGACATTCATAAGGAGGGGGACACGCTCTTGCGCAACTACCACAAGGCGAAGTGCGTTCACAACAGCGTCTCTGCCTGTAGATGGGCATTAAATCGCTTGGATGGTTATAGTTTCATTAGGGTTTCGCCTTTCTATGGCGGCCATCAGGCAGGTGATGAACTGGTTGACCGGGCTGGAGAAAGGGGCGAGTTGACTACCGGTGCTTTTCACTGGTTGTTATCCATTCATCCTTCGCACTTGGTGTACCGGAGTCAGAATAAGGTACACATGGAGCCCTATCTGTCAAGTCACTTTACGCGACAGTTTGGCTACAACCAGACTATGATGAACAACCCAAGTCCGTGTCTTAGCTATAAAGGCAGCTTGTTGGATGGCACCCACGCTTGGGGTTATTATAATGCTAGATCTACTGGGGCAGCGTTTACACTCCCTAAGATGCATGGGGAGCCCTGCATCTTGTATTCTGTTGTAACGTTCTATTGTTTGGTAAATAACTTCTCGTCAGGTTTTGATCGAGAGTGGAGTTTCATTGTGGGTACGAAGCTTAAGAGGCCCCAGCGACAGTCTCAAGAGTTCGAAGTTGCAGGAGATGGGTCTTTGGATGATTCTAGTGCATCTCGGAAGCGAAGGGAGGATGGAGTGCCCTTGAATTTCCCATCGAAATGTCGAGCTCCTCCGACGGCAAACCCTCCTCCTGGCAAGAAGGTCAAAAGGGTGGCATCCCAGAGTCGTACTTCCTTGCGGCCTAGCGCACCGCCTGTTGCATCGACTTCACAGGTATATTTTAGTTTCCTTTTGATTCAAATTTTTACCCGTAGCTTTTCACTCATCCCTGTTCTTCTGGTGCCAGCAAAGGAGACGCCGGGGTGGTCAGAAATGCTTAGGGAATTTTTCGAGGAGGATCCGCCAGCTGCGATGACGAGTCCGTTCGGCCAGAAGAGGTTCCCTCGTCAATTTTGTTTGGTTATGAGACTCGCATCTTTTCAGAGTTCATGGCTTCTCATCCAGAAGCGGCTCCCATTGGTGGATCTGTAGTGATACTTGGGGTTGGCCTTGCGTTTCCTGAAGGCGCAGTTTGGGAGCCTGGGTTTGAGACGGGCTGTTCGGTCGAGGGTGCTGAAGGCCTTGCCGCTGGTTTCTCCCGAGAGTCTCCTCTTTAGGGAGGCGAGACGGACACAGTGCTTGAGGAATTAGCCCTGCGTACATCGCACCTCAACCCCGGATGGTAGTTGAGGAGAATACCGGGGATTTAGCGATGGAAATTGTTGATGAGTTAGTCGGCCAAGATGATACGGCCACTGACGAGCCGACTGCCGAGGTTCCAGCCGAGGTGGTCACTAGAATGGTTGTCGACGGTGCTGTTGATGAATCCGTAGATGAAGCCCTTAGGAGCCCGACTAAGGAGACCACGAAAGAATCGGCCGCGAAGACTACTGAGGAGCCGGTTGAAAAACCCTCCAAGGTAGTCATTCTAGGACCACCTGAAGAGGTTGTCCTCAAGCTACCTGTTATAGGCTCGGTCGAGAAGACCGTGGATGAACCGGCCACTGAAGCACCGGTTGAGAAGACTACTGAGGTGTCGGCTACAGTGACCTCCGAGAAGTCGGCCGCTGGGATTGTTCGGGCTCCAGTTCATACAACTTCGATTGTAGATATAGTAGAAGGGCCAGCGAGGGAGCCTGCTGAAGAGCCAGTCGTACATCAGACAGTGTTGGCTCCTACTTTCTTTGTACTGCCGACGACCTCTGCTACGTTCATGGTACGACCTGCTTCGGCTGTAAAACCTAGACGTGTGTCGGCTACCGTTGTTGCCTCGGGACCCTCTATTACGATGTCTCCGGTGACCCCGATGAGTTTGGCTGACAATGCATACTACATCAATCTCATTCTGGGTACAATTTGCCAAGATTTGATGAGCGGCATAGAGGGTGTCTTGCGGGACAACCAATCGCTTAGATGGGCCCAGTCTATAATGATTGTCCAATTGATGGCCTTGTACGACTATCCAGAATGCGAGGCGAATGCGATAGATGATCTGCTGGCAGAATTGGAAGCCACTGTCTCAGAGCTTCAAAACCTTGAGCATGGTCTTTTGACCCTGGCTGCTGCAGAGCAAGAGAAAATGGCTTTTGAAGTTTCCTAGTATGAACAGAAGTGTCGGGCCTGACAGACTTGCCAAGGTCAAGGCCAAAATTGAAGAAGTGACCAACGCCGAAGAGGCTCAGGTCTGCCATCACGCAGCCTCGGAGGAACAGTGCAAGGCCCTCCGGGAGCATATTCGAAAGCTAAAAGAAACTTTGGTCCTTGCAGATAGCAAGTTAGATAATTCCAAGGACCAGCAAGAGGTCCTTCGGCAATGCTCCGTGACCCTGACCCAGGAGAAGAAAAGTACTGGCGTGCTCCAGGTGGAACTGGCTATTGTATGCCAAAACCTATCCCAGGTTGAAGATGAAGCCGCTCGACGTTAGGAGGCCGAGCACCGAGCCCGAGCACTGGTTGGCCTCCAAATTGCTCTTTTGAGGGGTCGATTAGAATAACTTTTGTATCGGTCTTTGCAGTTTTGACCTCCTTTTTGTTTTTCTCTCTCTTACTTTTTGAGAGAGTCCTTTTTGTAGACAAAAAAAAATCTTTCCATTCTATAAATAAAATTTTTGGTTTTGCTTGTCTTTTTGCTGTCAGCATTTCTTGTACGAGAGTGAGAATTCCCTAAGAGGTAGTATAACATGAGGGGATGGAGATAACTCCGCTGGGGATAGGGTGTTTACTCAGAGGTTATATCATGACCCGCACCCAGTGTAAGGGCACGAGACGTGGGTACGTCTAGCCTATGCCGCAGTATCGGCAGTAGAACGCTGTCCTAGGTCACATACATCTAACAGTTTATACACTCCGAATGGAGGTGACATAAATAAGTACAACTCAATCACAGCTAAGAAAGAAAGTACGAAACGATAGAATAGATAAAACTTAGAATCCACAGATGATAATACAAGGTAGAGAGATAGCTAAAATCTAAGATAAACATCTCCACAAATCCAGAGTACAACTTCAATATATACAAATGTATCATAACATGAAAATAAATAGAACTAGCCTAGCTAACTAGCCTAGTCTACAGGGGTAGTGTCATCAGAAAGTGCTGGGTCCTCCTGGGAGTCCAGCTCAAGAGTGTCGTCTATGCCTACTCCGTAATAAGTGGGATACAGCTCCTCGAAGTCATCTGTAATATTTCAACAGGTCAAGTCAGGACTGGAGCGAGAACAGTACATCTCACGCAGTTCATATCATGACAGGAATAAAATACAGGCAATAGAGTAAAATACATGAAACGCTGAAGAGTATACATGAGTAAAAGAGAAGACTGTAATGAAATATCTACTAAAAGTAAAGGACTACAGTGAACTAGTGATTTAGAGTACAAACTAGACATGTGAAAAGCTTGATAATAAATATGAGAGTTTGTACATGACTATACTACTTTGGAAATTGTCCACATGACTATTTATACTCCACCGTACCCCAATCAATACACAAGGATCCGTTCAAGTTATGTTACATGAAATTCACATGAGGGCCCATAAATGGGTGCACATGAATATAAACATGGGGGCTCCGTGATCATGAGAGTACATGAATTACGAGAGTGCACATGAATGGTAAAAGCACAAGAATACATGATAAAAGTGAAACGCACAAGACATGATGTATTTGATGCTCCCGAGGGAGATAATATCGTATGAAAAGATCCATATAGTACTAATTCGTGTTTCCATCGTGTCAGCATCAAGTAAAATAATCTAGAGCAAGAAAATACTCCTAGCAAGTATGAAACGGTCAGAGAATGTACTCGCCTGATATCCCTAACGTCTGAGTGAAACACTGCCTAAGGAGTGGTGTCTGGCTCCTAATCAGAACAGTACAAGTCACAACATGTCCAGCTAATAAAGTAAGCTACTATGATGCAGTCTACATGATATTAGGTCAATCCTAGACCAAAGTCAACCCTGGTCAACTTCAGTCAACTATAAGTCAAAGTTAGGTCAACTAGGTCAACCTAGACTCAATGAAGTCTCACTAGGCCTAACCAGTCTACCCTAGCTAGTACACACCATACACTAGTCTATATGACTCTACATATGTGTATATTCCATATACATAACACCACACAAGACTACCATAGACTATGTACCTAGGTTATAGGCCATAGGCCATACACATTCAACTTCATACATTTATACACACTATCCATATAGGCTATACCTATATTGCATTACAATCATCACATTAGTTATATTTATTATTTATAAACATATACATGGAATGTTAGAGAGGGAAAGGCATGTGAATGTGTGTGGGTATCATAGGATACTTATGACAGGAATATATAGGAACAACCAATGTGTAGCAGTGTCAGGAATATATCCTCATGTGTGTACATGTGTATTAATTTAGGTAGGTATACTCATCTCATATTTGAATGTGACCCAGGTTTGTGTCAACAGTGAGGGCAAGAGTGGGAAGCAATGTGCTGTGGGTGACTGGATACTAATCAGTGTGTATATATTTGATTCTCAGAAAATAAGTATGACAGGAAATGTGTCTCAGTTGTGTGTTAAACAGTCTACTAGTGCAGTCCAGAATTTAGTGAACATTGATTGTCTTATGAAGTCAATTCCTGTGTGTGTAGGTGAGCATAAATTCGAGTGATCCCAGGTTTGATAAATGTCAAAGTGTGACTCAGTCCCAGTTCAAAAGTGTGACAGGAATAAAATCTCAGGAAATCTCATATTTCAGTGTGTGTGTGTGGGTGTTCTGTGTACAGTCTCATGTTTTGTGAAATGGCAGTGAGTGCATTAGTGACTGCAAATTAGATAGGTTAATCTCAGAAAATGTGACAGGAAAATAGGAAAGCAGTATACTTGTGATAACTCAGGAATCAACAGATTTCAGTGTGTGTTCAGTGACTTATGTGATTAGTGACCCTGTTCCATCAATCTCAGGATATGCAACATAAATCTCAGGTTAAGTTCAAGGTTCAATCCTATACAACCATTCGTGAAACATATCAACCCAATCCCTAACATGTTATCCATATGTTTAACAACTAAACCACATTAATTTTACATGATATTAACACTTAAATGTAATTCAAAAAAATGGACAAACAGTGAGTAATATGAACTTGAACTCGACAGGAAAGGGAATGCAGTACATGGACTGGTTTGGGAAAAAACTGGAAATCAAAAGCCAACTCCAAAGTAATTCGAACACCCTTTCTTGCTAACACCAACCCTATCATGATGTCTAGTGTAACAACTGTTAACCCACAATTTATTACATGATATTAACATTTAAAAAGTGAATAAAATGGAAGAACAATGCATATTTACACTGATACTCGACAGTATCAGTCGAATGGGAAAATTCCCATTTCATCATTAAAATTAATAATTAACAATAGGTTAATGGTTGGTAATTAATAATCAATATATGTACTTGCTATTCATATTGTATCATGCCCAAAAATAGGACACGAAAGTGTCCATCCTACACAAATCATATAACACACGAACTGGTTCAGTGCACAGTGCACCCATGTCCAGTACGGGTCGAATCTCTCACTCGACACGAACTCAATGGACACGTGGCCTTGGGGGTGTCGTGTCAGACATTGCCCTCAGCCCTGTGTCGAAGGACACACATCCACGTGTCCAAAATAGGTCACACGAACTCGCGGGTAGCAGGACAGTGTTGTCCACACGTGCGCGGGCGTGTCCACGAGTCTAGTATGACACGAAATGGACTCGATACATGTTCAGTCATGTAGAAATGCATAAGCCACCTAAAAACCTATTTTGCTATTCAAAAATATTACGAAAACTGGATCGAAATGCCCACTGTGGCATTTCGTCGAACACCAATGAACCTAGACTGATACGTGTCCGATACGGATACGTAAAGGACACTAAATGACACGAAACCTATTCCTACAGTTATAGGACACCTAGGGCTATGCATCCATGCCAAGAAATTGAAAATCTAATAGGTGGATAGGAAGTTACCTATGTGGTGCTCTTTCCTCAAGAAACATCAACAATGGAGATTCCCTCTAGCTAGCTCAAAGCTCCAAAGTAGTCCAAAACTGTTGTTAGCCTCCACCAACAGTAGGAGAACAAGAATTAGGTCAGAATGCAAGAAGTTTGAATGAAAATGGATAAATATTGATCAAAATAGAAAGGGTTGAATGAAGAACAAACCTTGCTCTTGAAGAAATGGAGGAATGAACAAAAGAGGCAACTATTTTTGGGAGGCATTAAATAGGTGTGGATTGTTTGCCATAAAATATAAAAGAGCAGAACAATTATCGGAGGACTGGACTTTTACTTCACGTTACAAACTCGCTTGTACAAAGAAAGCCTAGGGACGAAAATCTAGGTACAGCAATCTAAGTACAATTGTTTATTTTAGATTCTGGGGGTGACGATAGAGGCTCGGGAAAGCGACGGCCGCTCTGCCTTACTCCTTGGACGATCGGTATGCAGCCTTGGCACCAGAAGATTGCTTGGCGTTGAAGAAATGCTCTCTTTACTCTCTCTCGGCTCTTTCTCTCCAAGTATTCTGGTGCTCTCTGATCTCGAGAAAAGGGTCCTCTTTTGCAAGGAAATGGCACCTTGCTATTTATAAGAAGGGAATGCAGTCATTAGGGTTTGCAATGATTATTCCTTGAAGTGGCAGCGGCCTGTTGATTGATCAATCTGGGCCATTAATCTTGGGTGTGATGAATCTGGGCCATTAATGTAGATTGTACCAAATCCTCTCAGTAATTAATGCTGATTGGAATAAATCTCCCTTATGATGATCTGCTGATGTCTGCGAATCTGAATGAATAAGTTTAATTCATTCTCCTGCCACGTGTCCCAGATTATTGGGATTTGACCCAATCTTTGATTGCAGTAAATCTAGAAAATTGATTGGCTTTATGACACGTATCCTGGGAGCCACTGAGGGGATCTGAGCTGCATGAGGATTGAGCCATATAAGCCCGGCCACGTGTCAAGGCTGCTTGGAAAGTGGCCCCCGAACCTTCGAATCACATGATAATCTGGGCCGCATGGACGTAGATGGCCGCATAACGGGTAACTCCTTCGTGAGCTGCATGGAGATGGTCCTTGTGAGCCGCATGGGGGAGCGTCTGCTTGAGCCGTATAGGGGGAACCTCCACTTGAGCCGCATAAGGCTGTTTCGATCTGGGCCGCATAGGGCAACTTCGGTCTGAGCCGCATGGGGAGTCTCCGCTCGAGCCGCATATGACTGTCTACGTGTCTAGGCTACGTAGCATTTTCCGGATCTCGGGGGATTGCGTCAGAGATCTCCTTCGTTTCCCTAGGAGTCTGTCATTATGACAGAGTGATAATTATATCTTTGTGTCAGGGCTATCGTCTTGTCAGAGCTGTCATCCGTCAAGACAATTAATGCAGTAAGGGAAGAGTTGTTTGTATGCTACGTGGCACTTCTTTTTGAGCCGTATGGAGATCACAGAGCCGCATAGTCCCTTGTGCCGTATGAATCTCTGAGCCGTATGGGCTTTCTGAGCCGCATGGGGTTTCCTGGCCGCATGGATCTCTCTTTATTATTTTCCATGCTTCTACAAGACCCCCTTCAAAGTTTTCAATTTACAAAGTTGAAATACTTTGAATAAGAAGCATGGCTGTGTGCAAGCTCTTCTAGCCGCATAAGGGGTCCTGACCGTATAGATGTTCTGGCCGCATGGATGTTTCAGCCGTATAGAACTTTTGAGCCGCAGAGTTGTTTCAGCCACATGGCCATTTGAACCGTATAGGCTCTTTGCCACATCATTATACCATACGTGCAAATCTTTTCGGGGCAGGGTCCCAAGAGTTTAGTCTTTAACTGGCTAGTTTGTCTCGATAGCCGAAGAGTCGATCACGTTGTACGAGGCGTCGGTTCGTGGTCCTCCTTTTTCTATCTATAAGTAGAAAGGTATTTGGACGGACTTCTCTCTTAGACTCTTCTTGACTCAGATTCCTATCTTGTTTTCTTCCTCTGACCGTCAGACAACAATGGCACCAAGGGTGTCACGACCCGCACCCTAGAGTAAGGGCACGAGACGTGAATACGTCCAGCCTACGCCGCAGTGTCGGTGGTAGAACGTTGTCATAGGTCACAACATCTAGCAATGTATATAACTAACAGTTTATAATCCCCGAATGGGGGTGACATAGCAATAGAAACTCAATCACAACTAAGGAAGATATAGCACGATATGAACAGAACTTAAGGAAATGAAATAGATAAAACAGTAGTCTAAGATAATCCCAGCAGTACAAGGTCTCAGATAAAAGAATATATACAACTGATCTCCAAATAAAGAGTCTAACTAGAACATGTCTCAAGACTACAAATGAAAAACAAGCTAGCTAATCTAGTCTAGGCAGTCGGGGAAAGGTCCTCAGCTACTGCTGGATCCTCCTGAGGGTCCAGCTCACAGGTGTCATCTAGGGCTGCCCCGTAGTAGGTGTCCAGGCAGTCCTCCTCCTCGTCCTCTGTAATATTTTCAACAGGTCCAGTCAGGACAGGAGCGAGTACAGTACATCTCAACAGATCAAAGCAGGTTAGAAGGTAAAAACATGCAGTAAAGTAAGATACAGGTACTAAGGAAATGCGGTATGTAAACAGGAAGAGAACTGTAATGTAAATATCTACTATACATAGAGAACTAGCAGTGACTAGTGAGTCAGAGTACGAGATAGCACATGTTAACAGGACAGATTTGCACAGGATGTCGAGGTGCACAGGAATCTACACTACAAAGGAATTGTTCATACGACTACTAGCACTCCCCCGTATCCCCAATCAATACACAAGGATCTAAACAGGTTATGTTATTGCACAGGATATCACATGGGGGCCCATATAGGGTGCACATGATTGTATACATGGGCTCCGTGAACATGAGAGTACAAGATTCACAGGAGTGCACATGTAATGAAAGCACAGGAGTACACGATGTAAGTGAAACGCACAAGCACAATGTACCCGATGCTCTCGAGGGGGATAACATCGCATGTAGAGATCCATATAGTACCAATCCGTGTGACCAACGTGATAGTACAAGTAAAGTAATCTACTGCAGGAAATAATTCTAAGCAGGATATGAAATGATCAGAGAATGTACTCGCCTGTAACTGAGTGTCCAATATGAAAAGTACCGTCCAAGGAGTGGTGTCTGGCTCCTAAACAGAACAGCACAAGTCACAACAGGTCCAGAATAGCAAAATGGAGTCCTACTATTCATTCTACATGATTCTAGGTCAATCTAGGCCAAAGTCAACTCTTGGTCAACTCTGGTCAACCCTAGAAGTCAAACTAGGTCAACCAAGTCTAATTGAGTCTAAACTAGGCTATTCCAATCTATACTAGCTAGCACCATGCCTAACAAGGCTAGGCAAGCCTATACAACTTATATCACAAGGCTTAGCTACTTCTAGAATTCCTTAGCAAGTTGCAACCTCACTATACACCCATACATTAACACCACACAATAATATAGTACATAAACTAGGCTAAAAGTAAACCTACAACATTAGCCAACAAGGAAGCATAGATATCTATATATGCGCACTCACGCAAATTCATACAAGTTCACATATACCTATTGGATCCTAACAACATAGCCTACAACAATACTTAACAATTAGAGAAGAGAGAGAGCTAGTGGTGTGTGTGTTCATGGCAAAATAAGAGGGTGGCAATGTGTACAGACAGTGCAAGTGTTAGCAGTGTGTTAGCAGTGAGTGTGTGTGATATGAAAACTGGAATTAACCAAATCAGTAAAAAAAGAAGGGAATCCAATACATGGTTCTTCCATTCTCAGGTTTAGATGGAACTAAACTAATTGTTAACAGTCATATGGCAATGCAAGAACAATCATGGCCTAATTTTACAAAACTAAAATCAGCCTCAATGGAAGGAAGGAAAGGAATCACATGCTTTCTAATCTCAGATTTAAGCAACTGGAAATCAGTCCCAAAACCAAATAGTGTGCAAGTGTCTATGTGCAGGAATCAAAGTGACAATAGGCCCTGTTCTCAGGTAAATCAAACTGGGACTGAAACTCAGTTACAAAGGATGGAAATCCATTCATTGATCTCAGATTTAACAATGGCTTAACAGTTCACAACATTTCCAGATTTTAGTCCATGCTAACAGTGAACAACCACCAGGTTTTAATAAGAACTGAAATGAGTTTTGACAGTAATGTAAGCATGGCAAGGAAATTTCTCAGATAATTCAAACTGGAATCAGTCTCTAATGGAAAAAGGAATGCAAACCAATTCATGTCATCCTAATCTCAAGTCTAGCAATAACTTAACAGTGAACACATTCCAGTTTTAATGAAATAGCATTGAGACCAATGTTGACAGTACATGAACAATGTAAAAAAAAACCAACATGGCAACCCCAAACTCAGAATTCATTTGCAGGACTTAATTAGAAATCAAAATCAATCGAAGGGTCATTAGACAGTAACTAATAATCCAGTTCATTGATGAACATTAATAGAAAACTCAAAAATCAGAATATGATACCTTATGAACATCTACCCATTAACAGTCCACCCCTTATCAATTCAACCTAATTTTAACCATGGCAAGCTAATGCATATAGGAGAACATAATTAGAGTTTAAACTTAGCAGTTAACATCAACACTATGATTTAAATCATTGAACAATATCCAAATTAAAACTGGAAAATGACAGGTTAAGAGCTTAGTATCAGAACATTGATTTTTCAAAGGTAAATCGAATAGTAAACTAAGGAATCATGAATCTAATGATTGGAGAAATAGATACAACCTTCGTGCACAATCCCACACATCATCTCGTGACACCCCAGAGCCGACACGGTGTGTCCACAGCAAGAAAACACAGAAAGACACACTAACAGTGCACTGCCATAGGCAAATCCCCGTGTGGGATCAAAAACTCTTTCGACACGGCACGGGGACACGTGAGACTTGACACATGGCGTGTCAGTCCATGCCCCTTGCCCCGTGTCAAGTTTCGTGTCCAAAAGCTACGTGTCGTGTCCGCTACAGGGCCCGATACGCAGGGGATCCCTGTAGCAGCGCGCGACCGTGTGCACGCGCGTGTCCACACAATCAAACGACACGAAAACGACACGAAAATGACACGGCACTAATACGTAAGCACAAGGATCAAAAGACAACATCAGATCTATTATTCCTATTCAAAAATAATGAAATAAATCGATCGAAATGCCCTTTGAGGCATTTCGTCGAACACAATGCATGGTCACTGATACGTGTCCAGAACGAACACGAAAACTCCGACACCAGGAACGAAACCTATCCAAACCCTAGGGGGACCCTTAGGGCTTCCTATTGGTGAAGACTACATGAAATTTCATGTAGATTAGAAGAAGTTACCTCAATGTGAACTTTCAATGGAAAAGTCTCATTGCTAGCTCCTCACTTGATGACCAAATCAATCCAAATCAACCTCAAACTGAAATGGAAGCTCAACAACAGTAATGACAGGCCTATTAGGTCCTATTGGAACAATTTAGAAGGAAATAGGAATAGGAAAGGGGCTCTAGAATTAAATGGCATGAAACTTACCTCCTTGAAATTAGGGCTCTTCCTAAAGAAAAGAGGCAACCCTAGTTTTCAGAGGGATTTTATATGGGGGGAAATCCCTAGGCATAGGATGGCCGGCCAATTGGGGATTGGGTTAGGGTTTTGTCATTTGGTTGGGCCTTGGGCCAAGCTACCAAGCTAAATGTAGATTAACTTAAACAAGGTTCTAAACCACAAGTCATGACTTATGACTTCTATTCCTATTTGCTAAAATGACTTAAACCAAGTGCTAGGCTAGGTTAGACTAGAGTCACTTGACCTAACCATGGTCCACTAACTAGGGTTAGCTTCTAGGTAGGTCTACAAAGTCAACACTAGTCAAAAGTCAACATAGTCAAACAATTCCAAATAAATTCCTAAAAATTCCCATAAATTCTAATTAATTCTAATAAATTTAAAATACCCCAAAAATGACAAAAATACCCTCATACTAGAAATGTGGTAGTGACAAATCTACCCTCCTTAAAAGAATTTCGTCCTCGAAATTGAAAGGCGAAATGCAACTGATGAGAAGGATAGAAAGTATACCTCAAGGTCCAAAAAGATAAGGGTACCGCTCGTGCATCTCATCCTCCCGCTCCCAGGTAGACTCTTCTGGAGAATGATGCCTCCATGCGACGCGTACCAACGGTATCACCTGGTTCCTCAGAACCTTCTCCCGTCGATCCAGAATCTCCACAGGCTGCTCTGGATAGCTGAGAGAAGGACCCACCTCAATCTCCGAATGATCGAGCACATGTCTAGGGTCAGCCACGTACCGTCTCAACTGTGATACATGAAATTCGTTGTGGACCCCCACAAGTGCAGGCGGCAAGTCTAGCCTGTAAGCCACGTCACCGACTCTCCCGCTGATAACGAAAGGGCCGATGAAGCGCGGGCTAAGCTTCCCGCCTCCACCAAAACGTATCATACCACGAGTCGGAGATATCCTCAAGAAAACCTGGTCTCCGACCTAATCACAAGCAAGGTCTCAATTAAAATAAATAACAAACATGATCAAAATAACAAACAACAACCTAAATCTAATCCTACTCTAATCTGTACCTCAAACTCCAAGGGTCTCCGGTGGCTATCGGCCCAGTGCCGATGTCTGTCCTGCGCCACGCGAAGTCTGTCCCTGATGAGCTTCACCTTCTCGGCCGCATCCACAATCATCTCTGGCCCCAGCAAAGCTCGCTCACCAACATCATCCCAGGATAAGGGTGTACGGCACATACGCCCGTACAGAGCCTCGAAAGGTGACATCTCGATGCTGGCCTAGAAACTATTGTTATAGGCAAACTCCACCAAATGAAGATGATCCTCCCAGGAACCTCCAAAGTCCAGGATGCACGTCCGCAACATATCCTCAAGAGTCTGAATAGTCCGCTCCGACTGTCCGTCCGTCTGGGGGTGGTACGCAGTACTGAACTTGAGCTGAGTGCCCAAGCTGGTCTGCAGACTCCTCCAGAAATGGGAAGTAAAACGGTTATCCCGATCTGAGACGATGCTGACCGAAACTTCGTGGATCCTAACTATCTGCCGCATATACATCTCCGCCAGTCTCTCTGTAGACGTGCCCACCTTAAATGGCAAAAAGTAGGCCGATTTGGTCAACCTGTCTACGATGACCCAAATCGCGTCTTTCCCTCCTGGAGTATGCGGCAATCCTGAAACGAAGTCCATCGTGATATGCTCCCATTTCTACTCGGGAATGGGCAGCGGCTGCAACAATCCACCGGGCCTCTGCCTCTCCGTCTTGACCTGCTGACAGATCAAGCACCTAGCCACGAAGTGGGACACCTCCCGCTTCATTCCTGACCACCATACATGCTCCTGCAGATCTTGGTACATCTTGTTGGCACCCGGGTGTATAGAGTACTGAGATCTGTGGGCCTCCTGCATAATCTGCTCTCTGAGCTCCCCGCTAGGCACACATAACCTGGCACCGTGCCTCAGGGCACCATCCTCTGCAAGTGAGAACTCAGGATCCCCCACTCCTATACTGATCTGCTCTCTGATACTCTGAAAAGCCACATCCTGAAACTGGGCCGCCTTGATTCTGTCCACCAAATCTGACTGAATCTGCATCCCCCATAGCTGCATCTGCACTCCCGACACGATCACCTCAATCCCAAGGCTCTCCAAGTCGGCAAGCAAATGTCGATCCATGGTCAAACACATGGCTGTCGGATACCTACTCAAGGTATCGGCAACCACGTTGGCCTTCCCCGGATGATACTGTAGTGCAATATCGAAGTCCTTCATCAACTCCAACCATCTGCGTTGTCTCATGTTCAACTCCTTCTGAGTGAACACATACTTTAGGCTCTTGTGATCTGTGAAGATCTCCATCCTTTCACCATACAGATAATGCTTCCACAGCTTCAATGCAAAAATCACTGCTGCCAGCTCCAGGTCGTGGGTAGGGTAGTTCTTCTCATGGGGACGTAACTGCCTGGAAGCATAGGCAATTACCTTCCCGTGCTGCTGCAACACACAACCCAGCCCCTTCCCTGAAGCATCACTATAAATAGTGAATCCACCTGATCCTGAAGGCTTCGTCAGAATCGGAGCTGTCGTCAGCCGCTTCTTCAACTCATCAAAAGCTGCCTGACACTCCCCTAACCATACATACTCAGTATCCTTCCGGGTCATCCGTGTCAACGGCTCTACAACCCGGGAGAAATCTTGCACAAATCTCCGGTAATACCCTGCCAGCCCCAGGAAGCTCCTGATCTCTGCAACTGATGTCGGCAATGCCCATGCCTCGACTGCTACAATCTTCTTGGGGTCAACTGAGATTCCATCTCCAGTCACCACATGCCCCAAGAAATCCACCCGGTCTAGGAAGAACTCACACTTGGAGAGCTTCCCGTAAAGCTGCTCCTTCCTGAGAATCTCCAGTACTATCCTCAAATGCTCCTCGTGCTCCTCCTCAGTCTTGGAATATATCAAGATATCATCAATAAACACCACTACAAACTGATCCAGATATTGATGGAACACCTTGTTCATCAGGTTCATAAATACTGCGGGTACATTGGTTAGCCCAAACGGCATAACCAAAAACTTGAACTGTCCATACCACGTCCGGAAAGCGGTCTTGGGAATATCCTCCCCCTTCACCTTCACTTGGTGATATCCCGACCTCAGATCAATCTTGGAGAATACCCGAGCTCTGCTCAACTGGTCAAACAGATCGTCGATCCGCGACAGTGGGTATCTGTTCTTGATCGTGAGGTTGTTGAGTGCCCTATAGTCAATACACATGCGTACTGATCCATCCTTCTTCGGCAAGAACAACACTGGTGCACCCCATGGCGACGAACTCGAGCGGATGAAGCCGTTGTCCTGTAGCTCATCCACTTGCTTCTTTAGCTCCACTAGCTCGCTGTTGTTCACCCGATAGACATACTAAAAGATGGGCTCCGCTCCTGGAACCAAGTCTATCGAGAACTCTATGTCCCTGTCTGGTGGCAGTCCCGGCAATTCCTCCGGGAAAACATCCATGTACTCTGCTATCAAGGGGTGTAGAATCGTCTGCTCCTCGATCGAGACTCCACAGAAGACTCCGCTGCTCTGCTCTGCCTGACGTCTGGAGTACTCGAACTCGGGCTCCCCCGGCGCTCTGAACAGAACTCTACCCCCTCTGCAATCAATGCTGGCGTGGTGCCTGCTCAACCAATCCATGCCTAGTACTATATCGTAGTTCGGCAATGGCATTACGAGCAGGCTCACCTCCAACTCAAGGCCTCCTAAAACTACTCTTTGACCCTTACAAACATCACTCACGAGGATAATACCACCCCCGGTCGTGATCTTGTAAGTCCTAGGCAACGATTCAGCTATGATATCGTGTCTAATCGCAAAAGATACTGATATGAAGCTATACGATGCACCGGAATCAAACAATGCAAATGCTGGACTGGAGTCGAGAAGAATCGAACCTGCAATCAGCTCTCCAGTCACCTCTGCATCTCCAGCTGCCATGGCGAAAGCTCGCCCCTGCTGGCCTCCCCTGGCCTGCTGCTGGTGCTGGACAAACCTCTGCTGCTGCGTCGACAGGGCTGGTCCCCGCTGCTGACCTGCTGGAGCTCTGGCTCCACCTCCCTGAGCTGTTCGTCCTACAGACCTAGGACAATCCCCCATCTGGTGATCTGCTGCTCCGCAGAAAAGGCACTTCCCGAGCCTCTTCCTGTACTCATTCCATCCATGCCCTGGCTTCTTACAGAAAGCACAACTGACTGTCTGCCTGGGGGCTTGATGCTGAAACTGCTGCTGATGAGCCGGCCTCTGCTGAATCGGCTGCGGCTGAAACTGCCTCGGCTGTTGGTGCTGAAAATGAGACCTCTTGGCCTGGCCCCCGCTGCTTCTACTGCCCCCAGCTGGGTCTCTCCCTCTCTTGAGCCTAAGCTCAAGATCATCCCCTGCTAGCAGGGCTCCCGTCAAGATCTTCTCAAACGTAGCATCTCTGTTCCCCTTGGTCAGGGACTTGACCTCCTTGACCAGACCCTTCCGGAACCTCTGGGCCCTCGCCGTCTTGCTCAACCCCTCAACAAACCTGCCGAGACAGCCAAACTCTTCCGCATACTCCTCAACTGAGAGGCTCCCCTGGACCAGGCTCTCAAACTGTGTCTCCAAGGCTCTGACTGCTGAATCGGGGAAGAACTTCTTCTTGAAGAAGCCCCTGAACTGCTCCCAAGTCTGCCCTGGTACCCCCACCCTCGGGTCCGACTGATACCAGGTGCGAGCAAGATCTCGCATCCGGCTAGCTGCGGCCTCGATCTGAAGGTCTGCTGGAATCCTGGCCAAGTGGAAGATCTCCTCAATATGCTCGAGCCACTCGTCGGCATACAGGATCCACTCTGTCCCCATGAAGTCCCTGGGGCTCATCTTCTGAAACTGCTCGATCCCTGGTGTCCTCTGCTGCTGTACCACTGGTCGAGCTGCGGCTGTCATGACGGCCAACTCCATGCCTCTGTCCTGTCGAGCCTGCTGTCGGTCCATGAACTGCTGGAAATATGCGAACATTTGAGCTGCGTCCACATGTCCTGGAGGCGGTGGCGGCTGGAAAGGATCCTCTTGAATGATCGGGTCCTGCCTCCCAGTCGGTGGATGCATACCCCCCTGCTGCGGCTGCCGAGGTCTCAACACGAGCTAAGGTGACAAGAGCTGCAGTCTCCTGGCCTCACCGTGCTGGCTGAGAGGTAGCAGTCCCCTCTATCGCATCCTCATGGGTGGCACGCTGCAATCGAGTCTCTACCATCCTGAAGATAGACAAACAAGAGTATAAATTTCTGAGAAAGAAGCAAAATAACAAAGGCGGACAATTATAATTCAAAGGATCAGCTGACAAAAGGATTTAGATGGCAATAAAAGGAATTTTTCTAAAGTGAATGAGTATCTTATAATTAATGTCCTATATCCTATAGCAGGCTGCAGTGATACTCTAGTTCGAGTACCACTACACTTCTAGTCTTGACCTGCATGGGCCACCACTAAAAACGTGTCACGACCGGCACCCTAGAGTAAGGGCACGAGACGTGAATACGTCTAGCCTATGCCGCAGTGTCGGCGGTAGAACGCTGTCCTAGGTCACAACATCTAGCAATGTATATAACTAACAGTTTATACTCCCCGAATGGGGGTGACATAGCAATAGAAACTCAATCACAACTAAGGAAGATATAGCACGATATGAACAGAACTCAAGGAAATAAAATAGATAAAACAGTAGTCTAAGATAATCCCAGCAGTACAAGGTCTCAGATAAAAGAATATATACAACTGATCTCCAAATAAAGAGTCTAACTAGAACATGTCTCAAGACTACAAATGAAAAACAAGCTAGCTAATCTAGTCTAGGCAGTCGGGGAAAGGTCCTCAGCTACTGCTGGATCCTCCTGAGGGTCCAGCTCACAGGTGTCATCTAGGGCTGCCCCGTAGTAGGTGTCCAGGCAGTCCTCCTTCTCGTCCTCTGTAATATTTTCAACAGGTCCAGTCAGGACAGGAGCGAGTACAGTACATCTCAACAGATCATAGCAGGTTAGAAGGTAAAAACATGTAGTAAAGTAAGATACAGGTACTAACGAAATGCGATATGTAAACAGGAAGAGAACTGTAATGTAAATATCTACTATACATAGAGAACTAGCAGTGACTAGTGAGTCAGAGTACGAGATAGCACATGTGAACAGGACAGATTTGCACAGGATGTCGAGGTGCACAGAAATCTACACTACAAAGAAATTATTCACATGACTACTAGCACTCCCCCGTATCCCCATCAATACACAATAATCTAAACAGGTTATGTTATTGCACAGGATATCACATAGGGGCCCATATAGGGTGCACATGATAGTATACATGGGCTCCGTGAACATGAGAGTACAAGATTCATAGGAGTGCACATGTAATGAAAGCACAGGAGTACACGATGTAAGTGAAACACACAAGCACAATGTACCCGATGCTTCCGAGGGGGATAATATCACATGTAGAGATCCATATAGTACCAATCCGTATGACCAACGTGATAGTACAAGTAAGGTAATCTACTGCAGAAAATAATTCTAAGCAGGATATGAAATGATCAGAGAATGTACTCGCCTGTAAATGAGTGTCTAATATAAAAAGTACCGTCCAAGGAGTGGTGTCTGGCTCCTAAACAGAACAGCACAAGTCACAACAGGTCCAGAATAGCAAAATGGAGTCCTACTATGCATTCTACATGATTCTAGGTCAATCTAGGCTAAAGTCAACTCTTGGTCAACTCTGGTCAACCCTAGAAGTCAAACTAGGTCAACCATGTTTAGTTGAGTCTAAACTAGGCTATTCCAATCTATACTAGCTAGCACCATGCCTAACAAGGCTAGGCAAGCCTATACAACTTATATCACAAGGCTTAGCTACTTCTAGAATTCCTTAGCAAGTTGCAACCTCACTATACACCCATACATTAACACCACACAATAATATAGTACATAAACTAGGCTAAAAGTAAACCTACAACATTAGCCAACAAGGAAGCATAGATATCTATATATGTGCACTCACGCAAATTCATACAAGTTCACATATACCTATTGGATCCTAACAACATAGCCTACAACAATACTTAACAATTAGAGAAGAGAGAGAGCTAGTGGTGTGTGTGTTCATGGCAAAACAAGTGGGTAGCAATGTGTACAGACAGTGCAAGTGTTAGCAGTGTGTTAGCAGTGAGTGTGTGTGATATAAAAACTGGAATTAACCAAATCAGTGAAAAAAAGGGAACCCAATACATGGTTCTTCCATTCTCTGGTTTAGATGGAACTAAACTAATTGTTAACAGTTATTTGGCAATGCAAGAACAATCATGGCCTAATTTTACAAAACTAAAATCAGTCTCAATGGAAGGAAGGAAAGGAATCACATGCTTTCTAATCTCAGATTTAAGCAACTGGAAATCAGTCCCAAAACCAAATAGTGTGCAAGTATCTATGTGCAGGAATCAAAGTGACAATAGGCCCTGTTCTCAGGTAAATCAAACTGGGACTGAAACTCAGTTACAAAGGAAGGAAATCCATTCATTGATCTCAGATTTAACAACGGCTTAACAGTTCACAACATTTCCAGATTTTAGTCCATGTTAACAGTGAACAACCACCAGGTTTTAATAAGAACTGAAATGAGTTTTGACAGTAATGTAAGCATGGCAAGGAAATTTCTCAGATAATTCAAACTGGAATCAGTCTCTAATGGAAAAAGAAATGTAAACCAATTCATGTCATCCTAATCTCAAGTCTAGCAATAACTTAACAGTGAACACATTCCAGTTTTAATGAAATAGCATTGAGACCAATGTTGACAGTACATGAACAATGTAAAAAAAAAAAACCAACATGGCAACCCCAAACTCAGAATTCATTTGCAGGACTTAATTAGAAATCAAAATTAATCGAAGGGTCATTAGACAGTAACTAATAATCCAGTTCATTGATGAACATTAATAGAAAACTCAAAAATCAGAATATGATACCTTATGAACATCTAGCCATTAACAGTCCACCCCTTATCAATTCAACCCAATTTTAACCATGGCAAGCTAATGCATATAGGAGAACATAATTAGAGTTTAAACTTAGTAGTTAACATCAATACTATGATTTAAATCATTGAACAATATCCAAATTAAAACTGGAAAATGACAGGTTAAGAGCTTAGTATCAGAACATTGATTTTTCAAAGGTAAATCGAATAGTAAACTAAGGAATCATGAATCTAATGATTGGAGAAATAGATACAACCTTCGTGCACAATCCCACACATCATCTCATGTCACCCCAGAGCCGACACGGCGTGTCCACAGCAAGAAAACATAGAAAGACACACTAACAGTGCACTGCCATAGGCCAATCCCCGTGTGGGATCAAAAACTCTCTCGATACGGCACGGGGACACGTGAGACTTGACACATGGCGTGTCAGTCCATGCCCTTGCCCCGTGTCAAGTTTCGTGTCCAAAAGCTACGTGTCGTGTCCGCTACAGGGCCCGATAGGCAGGGGATCCCTGTAGCAGCGCGCGACCGTGTGCACGCACGTGTCCACACAATCAAACGACACGAAAATGACACGACACTAATACGTAAGCACAAGGATCAAAAGACAACATCAGATCTATTATTCCTATTCAAAAATAATGAAATAAATCGATCGAAATGCCCTTTGAGGCATTTCGTCGAACACAATGCATGGTCACTGATACGTGTCCAGAACGGACACGAAAACTCCGACACCAGGAACGAAACCTATCCAAACCCTAGGGGGACCTTTAGGGCTACCTATTGGTGAAGACTACATGAAATTTCATGGAGATTAGAAGAAGTTACCTCAATGTAAACTTTCAATGGAAAAGTCTCCTTGCTAGCTCCTCACTTGATGACCAAATCAATCCAAATCAACCTCAAACTGAAATGGAAGCTCAACATCAGTAATGACAGGCCTATTAGGTCCTATTGGAACAATTTAGAAGGAAATAGGAATAGGAAAGGGGCTCTAGAATTAAATGGCATGAAACTTACCTCCTTGAAATTAGGGCTCTTCCTAAAGAAAAGAGGCAACCCTAGTTTTGAGAGGGATTTTATATGGGGGGAAATTCCTAGGCATAGGGTGGCCGGCCACTTGGGGATTGGGTTAGGGTTTTGTCATTTGGTTGGGCCTTGGGCCAAGCTACCAAGCTAAATGTAGATTAACTTAAACAAGGTTCTAAACCACAAGTCATGACTTATGACTTCTATTCCTATTTGCTAAAATGACTTAAACCAAGTGCTAGGCTAGGTTAGACTAGAGTCACTTGACCTAACCATGGTCCACTAACTAGGGTTAGCTTCTAGGTAGGTCTACAAAGTCAACACTAGTCAAAAGTCAACATAGTCAAACAATTCCAAATAAATTCCTAAAAATTTCCATAAATTCTAATTAATTCTAATAAATTTAAAATACCCCAAAAATGACAAAAATAACCTCACACTAGAAATGTGGTAGTGACATAGGGCTTCCAAGGTTGTGAAGAAGGCTGTAGCAAAGAGTAAGAAATCGGCTTCGTCTTCGACTGTCGCGCCCCCCGTTCGTCTTGACGTTCACGTTGCCATCGAAGGTAAGGACTGTATAGGAGATTGGGTACTTTGAAACCATAACAGGGCCTGCTCTGTTGCATGCTTCGTGCATAAGCCTTTGTTGCAAACTTTTTAAATTACATGGTCCGCATACACGTCCCATGACCAAGCCGCATGGGGGTATACCCCATGTCCGAGCCGTATAAGAATTGTCTTAATGAGGTGCATGAACACTACTGAATGTCTTCTGACAGTTTTTCATTTCCTTTGTCTTTGGTTCTTTGCAGTATCCCCACCGGTTGCTGGGATCGCAGTGACAGAGAAGCCGTCGCCTCCTTCCATCAAACATGAGTCATCATCTGTTAAGGAGGAGGCGATGAAAGAAGAACAGGCGCCTGAAGGGGAGGGCAGCCTTCAAAATATCAAAACCGCTAAGGGTGGTAGCGCTGGGAATTCTAATTCTCTTGCTCTGGACGAGGATCCTCCTCAATTGCATCCTTCATATGCAAGGTGGTTGAGGGAATGGTATACGCGCTTCCACAACTAGGATTCAGGGGCTTCTCGTAGATGTCTATCTTTTGTCTTTAAATTTTTTGCTGTAGTCTTCGTTTTGTTTTTCTTTCTCTCTTGTCTGTATGAAGAACTTCTTTGACTTGCTTGTAGTCGTGTGGATGTAACCGATTTTTGAATGAATGGAATATATTTGCTTCACTCTTTTGCTTTGTAATAGTCATCTTATTAGGACATTTTGAGTGGACCTATTGCCCCTAACGTACCCTGGTTTTGGATACGGATAATAAGTTTAAAAAGGAACCAACATACTTACTCAGAGGTAAGACATGGCAAGCATGAAGGTTTCTTCGACGGAGTCTTCCCACTCAGAGGTAATGAGGACATGGTTGGAGTGGACCCAACGAAGAATTTTTGTGGTCAATAGAGGACATTTGTGGGCCTATTACCCTTGGCATACCTTGGTTCAGGGTACGGGTAATAAGATGAGAGAGGACCAACATACTTACTCAGAGATAATGAGGACATAGTAAGTATGGAGGTTTTACCGGGGAGTCTCCCGATTCAGAGGTAATGAGGACATGGCAGGGGTGGACTCAGCAGAGAATATTTGTAGAACTATTATCCTTGGTGTACACCGATTGTGGGTACAGATAATAAGTCGAAGGGAAATCTTTCTACTTACTCAGAGGTAATGAGGACATGGCAAGCATGAAGGTTTCTTCGATGGAGCCTTCTTATTCAGAGGTAATAAGGACATGGCAGGAGTGGGCTCAATAAAGGAGGGTACATAGGACGACTCAGAGGTAATGAGGACATGGAAGTTCTATGTAAGGGGTGATTTGTTTTTGGCAGAAGTGAAACGACTCAGAGGTAATAAGAATATGGCCATTTCGGAAATTTGTGGATCGGTTACCCTTTTTGTGCACTGAGAGTGCAGGTAGTGGATCATAAGGGAGGATCTCTTCCAGGAAGAAAGTTCAGAGGTATGATCATACATGACTTATTATCTGAAAGAGTGACCGGAATGTGAGTTCAGAGGCACCAGCGGGTACATGACTCGATAATTTAGAATATTGTGAAAGTGTGAGTTCAGCGGC
Source organism: Iris pallida (assembly GCA_029216955.1). Classification (NCBI taxonomy): domain Eukaryota; kingdom Viridiplantae; phylum Streptophyta; class Magnoliopsida; order Asparagales; family Iridaceae; genus Iris; species Iris pallida. Next base: position 7,817,646 of record JANAVB010005598.1, on the reverse strand, counting down.
ACCAGCGGGTACATGACTCGATGATCTAGAAAATATTTGTGGATGTGAGTTCAGTGGCACCAGCGGGTACATGACTCGATAATTTGGAATGCGTTGAAGATGCGAGTTCAGCGACACCAGCGGGTACATGACTTGATGACCTGGAATGTCGTTCAGACATAATATTTCTTCAGGAACTTGCCGTTGACGGGCAACATGAGCAAGTCTCTATTTTGTTTTGCGAGGCGGTAAGCACCGTTGGAGAATATAGCCTTCGATGATAAATGGACCTTCCCATTTTGGCTGGAATTTGCCGGCGGTCTTGTGAGTCATGACCATCGGCCTCTGGACTGCCAGAATGAGATCGTCCACTTAGAATGTTCTGATTTTAACCTTCTTGTTGAAGGCTCCAGAGATGCGTGCTTGGTATAGCTCGGTCCTTTGCGGAGCCAGGAGGCGCTTTTCATCTAAGGCCTCCAATTCTTGCAGCCGGTGACGGTAGTTATCATCCGTCGTCAATTGGTAAGTAAGGGCGACGCGGAGTGAGGGTATTTGAGTCTCTAATGGGAGAACTGCCTCACTCCCGTACACCAGGGAGAATGGCGTATTCCCTGTGGTCGTTCGGACCGTGGTATGGTACTCCCATAAGCATTCACCAAGCTTCTCGTTCCAGTCGCATTTGTTGGATGATACGAACTTCTTGAGTAACTTGATGATGGTTTTGTTGAATGCTTCTGCCAACCCATTCGCTGCTGGATTATATGGTGTCAAAGCAATATTCTGGATGCGGTGCTTGTCGCAGAACCGATAGAAGGCGTGGCTTACAAACTGCGGACCATTATCGTGGATGATCCTTCAAGGCAGACCAAAGCGATAGATGACATGATGCTTGAGGAAGCTTATCACGTTCGAAGTTTTGACTTCTACAAGCGGAACAGCTTCCACCCATTTGGGGAAGTAATCTGTGATTGTAAGTATGAAGCGATGTCCTCGGGCGGAAGGTGGAGTGATTGGACCAATGATATCTATCCCCCATGCTTCAAACGGCCAGGATGCCACTGTCGGATGTAGAAATTCGGATGGCTGGTGGATAAAGTCCGCGTGGACTTGGCAAGCCTTGTACTTCCTTGCATAATCTATCGCAACTGCTACCATTGTGGGCCAGTAGTAGCCCATTCGGCGAAGACGGTCTTACAATTTAGGGCCAGGCTGATGGGCCCCACAGACATCATCATGAGCTTCGCGTATAGCTTCTTTGGCTTCTGCGTTTGACAGACACCGAAGTAATAATCCATCATAAGATCAACGATACAGCATTTTCGTCTCTGTATCGTAGAAGAATCTGAGAGAACGCCTTCTGATGGAAGTGGCTTCCTTTGGGTTCTCGGACAGGATGTCATAGACTACGAAGTCTATGAATGGCTGTCTCCAGTCCGGTGCTTCGTCGACCGTCTGAGCGGAATAACTCGCCACAAACTGAACGTTGTTCTTGGGACAGACCAGTTCGTGGCCTATCACATCCACCGATTGATGAGCATAGTTTGGAACCGCTAAGGAAGCGACAAGGCCAACTAGGGCATCGGCTTCGATATTTCAGAGTCTGGGAACATGTTCGATGAAGAACCCCTCGAACGATCAGATGATGTTGATCGCTATTTGGTGATAGGGGATCATGTCTTCGTGGCGAACCTCATATGAGCCCCGGATCTGATTGACGATTAACTGAGAATCGCCGTATGCTTCAAGATAATCTACCCCCAGCTCTCTTGCAAGTTGGAGGCCAATGACCAAAGCGTTGTACTTGGCCACATTGTTAGAGAAGGGTTCTGTGAGAGAGTAAGCGCGATTGATCACCAATTCCGGAAGGAGAAACCAGCACTACCCCGACTCCGACGACAATGTTGCCCTTGGCTCCAGTTCTCGAAGCACCATCGAAGAACATTCGCCATATATCATCGTGAGAGGTTGTATGTGAGTCGGTGACCTCATCTGGGATCTCTTCATATATTCTGAATGACTCCGACCCCGGGTGGGCTGCCAAAAAGTCTGCCAGGGCTTGACCTTTGACAGGCTTTTGCGGGACAAAGATCATATGATAGGGAGACAGTAATATTGCCCATGTAGCGAGGCGGAAGCTGAGTGCCCCTGGTTTCGTCATGAGGACCCTGAGAGGATTGACTCGTGAGATCACGTGTATGGTTTGTCCTGTGACATAGTGTCGCGTCTTCTGAATGGCGAACACCAGGGCGAGGCATTCCTTCTCCACGGCGGTGTATCGATGCTCTGGCCCAACCATCATTCGACTGAGATAATATATGGCTTGTTCATGGCCTACGTCGTTGTTTTGTGCCAGCAGAGCCCCGAGGGAATGTTCTATTGCTCGTACGTAGAGCAGAAATGGTTTTCCAGCAACCGGAGCCACCAGGACTGGAGGATTCGACAAATATTCTTTGATGCTGTCGAAGGCACGCTGACATTCCTCGTCCCATACGAATGAGACGCCTTTTTTCATGAGATGGGTGAATTGTCGACATCGTCCGGAGAGGTTAGAAATAAACTTCCTGATGTAAGCTAGCCTCCCTTGGAGGCCTCTGAGTTCGCAGAGATTTCTCGGGGGACCCATCTCCATAATTGCCTTTGTCTTCTCAGGGTATACATGGATACCCTGGGCGGTGATGATAAAACCCAAGAACTTCCCGCTGGATACGCCTAGAAAGGACTTCGTAGGGTTTATTTTCAAATTGTGCGCTCGTATCAGGTCGAATACTGTCCTCAGATCCTGTAGATGGTCTCCCTTACAGCGACTCTTGACGGCGATGTCATCAACGTAGCACTCCACCGTCTTACGTAAGTGGTCTCTGAAGATGATACTCATGGCTCTTTGATATGTGGCGCCGGTATTCTTCAACCCGAAAGGTATAACTGTGTAACAGTATGTGCCAATCGGTGTTCGGAATGATGTGTGCTTTTCGTCGTCAGGAGACATCTTGATTTGGTTGTACCTCGAAAAGCCATCCATGAATGACATACGTTCGAAGCCGCATATGTTGTCGATCATGATGTCTGTGATAGGGAGGGGGAATTCATCTTTTGGACATGCCTCATTAAGATTGCGGAAGTCGATGCAGATTCGGATCTTTCCGTTCTTCTTGAGGACCGGAACTATGTTGGCAACCCAGTCAGGATGTTGCTCCTCACGAATGAAGCCGCTGGCTATTAGTTTATTGACTTCGGCTTCGATCGCATCCATGATGCCTGGGCGGAAGCGTCGCTGTTGTTGCTTGACCGGCTTTGCATCTGGCCGAATGTTGAGCTTGTGAAGGGCAACCTCAGGGTTTAGTCCTGGCATGTCTTCGTAGCTCCAAGCGAATACATCGATATATTCTTTGACATGTTCCAATAGCGATTCTCGCTCTTCGTTTGTTAAGCTTTTATTAACGAAGATTGGTTTTAGAGAAGATTCGCTGCCGAGGTCTACCTGTACCACCTCGTCTTCGGTAGGAGGTTCTCTTTGTTCGAACCACTTTTCCCATTGTGCATCCAACTGTTGGGCCCACGGATCTAGATCGAGGATTTTAGGAATGTCTTTATCTTCCTCATAGGCGTCGACGAATGCCATGTTGACTGACAGGACTTGTTTGAATATGTCTCCGATGCTGGTATCCGAGTCAGAAGTTGGTGACCCGATTGAATGTGACTGCCAGTCACATTCTTTATCTGAACTCTTAGGGGTCATCGTGGGTGTTACATACCCTAATCCGCATCGAGTTTTGCTATAGTAGTCCCGTGGTTTGCCAGCCGGGACTGGTGGCTTCAGAGGTAATCGTCGTCCAGTGCCGTAGTTCAAGCCTGGCGTAGTCTCCAGATCGTACCCTTGTTTTTGCATAAGATATTTGCATTGGGGGCTATAAAGATACAGAGGCAGTCTTCCAGCGTCTGACCCAAGGTCGACTTCTTCTATGGTGAAGGGATGCGGATCGTCCTTCCGGCCGAAGATGATTGGATGATCCCCTCCCTCGATTATGCGGTAAGCGTCTTCCACTGGAATAAGCTGGATTGTGGTGTGCATATTTGTCACCTGTGTGTGTAGGTGAGTGCATATACCATGTTCTATAGCATACATTGTACATAGCTTATTGAGCTCGAGGTAGTTCAAAGATAGCCCTTTATTGATGAAGTAAGGTATCTTTTCTAAGGAGATTACATCATCTACGGAGGGAACATCAGTATGGGCAGCCACATACTTGGTTAGCTCCAGTTCCTCTTAGGCTATCCCCTGTATAAACGAAGACTGAGAGGACGACCTGGCAGCTTGATCGTCAGAGGTTCAGCTGGTGAAGCAGAGCGTGAAGTTGTTGGCAGGCTAGCGACCCCCAGCTTGATACTTGATGCTGGGTGGGGAGTGGTTGGTTCGCTAGAAGTCCCAAACCCTGCATCAGGATGACGACTCTTCTTGGGAAGACATATCGTCATCGGCTTATCGGAGGAATTGAGCTTCTCCGTTTGCGGCTGGCCGACTCTCGGCAGCCTGATTGTTAGTGGCTCCGTTGTGGGTCTTGGCACTTGGCCAGACCCTGGCAGCCGGATTATCATCTGCTCTTCTTGTGCCGAGAGGCTGATTGCGTCCTTACGCAGAGTGGCTGTAAGGGGTACGGTTGCCAGGTTTGCGAGCTTGGAGGTGGATCGTCAGAGGTTCTTCTGATCCTGTGGCTGTCTCGGTACGAGCTTGCACATCTCCTTCACCGAGGTGTTTCTTCGACTTTTCGTACAGGAAGGAGTCTGAGTAGTAGGATTCGACCCCTTTAAAGGGATCGATATCAGCAAATTCTGTCCTCACGAAGCCGTGTTTGTCGACATATTTGAAGTACTGGTGCAGCCTGGAAGGCACGATCATATAATCGTGTATCCAAAGGCGCTCCAAGACGATATTGTAAGAAGTATCTGCATCTATGACGTAGCAGGTGACTTCTGATTGGAGATCGCCAATCTGACACTTCAGACGAATCTTCCCAATTGGGTAGCTCCTGCCCGAATTGAAACCGCTGATGGCGGTGCTTGTAGGCGTCAGGCGATGCATTGGGATGCGGAGATGATGTAGCAGACCCTTCGGAATGATACTTATGGAAGACCCAGGATCAATGTGCATCCGATCCACCTTTACGTCGCCGATGTATCCAATGTAGTATAACAGGCGATCGTGCAGGTTGGTTTTGATGAGCATGTCCTGCAGAGTGAAGATAATGTTGGGCATCGCCCCCGTGCAAGCGCTGTCTTGGAGATCTGCAGGCGGGTTTTCTTCCGTGAGGTTGACCTGAGCCAAGTATACGTCGACATTTTGGAGTGCATCGCTCAAGGCCGCACGAACATCTTTTGAGAGTCTCAGAAGCTCGTATAATGACAACTTGGCCAGTGTGTTGGCCAATTGCTCCAAGATGTCGAAGTTGTAGGGCCTCTCCAGCCCCTGAGGTACCTCTTTTCGGAGGGATTTGTCAAAGCGAGTCTCCTTCGGCCTAGGCTTGTCGGTCGTTGGAGGCTGAGCCGGTCCCAGAGCGTAAATTGTAGCGTGATGATGATCTTCAGCCGAGTTATCTGCCACAGGTTGGGATTGTGCCCAGACCGAGTGACTACGGCTATAGCTTCTTCGATATCTGCCGAGATTGTGCGGCAGGACCTGACTTTTCCACTCTTCTTCTTACGAATGGAAGATGGTGTGGGCTGAGTCACTTCTGATCCCAAGTCTGGATGGACCCATATGACTTCCCCTCGTGATGTGGTGAGGGGCACTAGACCAGCCGCCTGATCTCGAGGAGGTGGAAGATTAGCAATCTCCATTATCGCTAGAGGGATGGGGACCACACCGTCTTGAGTTTCCGTTGGTGGGAAGCTGCTAAATTGTACTGATGCCATATTGGCTGCCACAGTTACCTCTTCGAAGTCGACGGCCATAGCGTTCGAATCGATAAGATTTTGGATGTACCGTTTCAGTTGGTAGCAGTCGTGTATGGCATGGTGGACGTAGCGGTGGTAATGGTAGTACTTTGGATTCTCCATGTCTGCCGGTCGAGGTTCCCGTCTTGGTGGAGGAAGCTAAATTCTGTCTCCTTGTATGAGCATGTCCAAGATGGGCTTGACGTGACCATCTTCGAAGGAGTAAGTGATTTGCGGCCATTGTTTGTCTGCCGGCTTTGGCTCAGGTTTCTGTGCTGTATCGGCCACCATAGCCTACTTACCCTTGCTGTCCAGATTGTTGGAGGGGCTACCCCCATTGTCGTTGTTGGTGTTGGAACGCTTGCCCTTATTCTCTCCGTCCGAGATGTGCAATCCCAGTTAGCGAGCCTTCTTCAACCGTTCTTCGGCGCTAGTGGCACTGATGATAAACATCTTCCAGTCCTTGAATTAACTTTCGCCCATCCAGAGATTGATTGTTGGGAGCAATCTCTTTTGGCAAATTTCAATCAAGGAGGAATCTGGGTTTCCAGAGGGCAGCTTCATCGCAGTTTGGCGAAACCGCTCGATATAATTCCTCGTTAGCTCTTTCTCCCCTTGGACGACGTCCATGAGGGTGGACATTGTGATGTCCTGCCCTACTTCGTAGAATCTCTCCAAGAACATGCGCTTGAAGCCGACGAAGGAGTGGATGCAGTTGTCTGGCAGGTTACGATACCAGTCGAAGGCGACCCCTTCCAATGCCCCGATGAATAATCGTGTGAGAATGGCATCGTCATGGGGCAGATGGTCGGTGGTGACCTCGAAGTAGATGATGTACCGACTTGCTGAGGTCTTGCCATCATAAGGATTGATATTGAACGGCTTATATCTTAGTGGGAATGGAACATCCCTCCAGGCAGCAGGGTACGGATGCCGTATTCTGAGGTCTTGAGAATTTTCTCGAGCGTGAAACATGGCTCCGAGATCCTGGACCTCTCTTTTCGCTTCGCGGGCTTCATCCACGACGGTGGGGGCCGTTCCTTCAGGAGGATTGTTGTCCTGGTTCGGTGCCGCTGAATTCGAGTCCGCATTGACCGCAGGACCCGTACTTGTTTGGCCAGGCGTTCCTCCCTGCAGAGTTAGAAGAGCCGCTTTGATCTCGTCTACAGACTTGACCAAGGCAAGCAGTATGGCCTCCAGAGTATCGATGCATTGGCGATCACTGGAACCATCTTGGTTACTGTCTGTCATGAATACCGTCCTTACGTGAGGAGAGATGGAAGGAGCGGTGGAGGAAGTGCCCTCTGAATCATACCCCTGTAGTGAGAAGTTATTGGGATACGTGGGAATGTTCTCCTCTGGTTCGGACTCGGAAGGGACGGTACCCCCAATCTCCGAGTTTGCCTCATCTTGGGAGTTATGGATGTCCTCGAGGACGTCGGGGTTTGTTGCATCTGATGGAAGAGTTATTTCTTCCGGCTCGTCTTCTTGGAAAATCGGATTATCGTGGAGGTTCGGAGGAGTGCTACCTCCAGTCCCAGCAACCCCCAGTGTTGTGGACGACGAATCTTCCACTGTAGCAGATTTCATCTTAGAACGGGTGCCTTGGAAAACTCCAGTGGTGGGCACCCGCTTAGACGACAGTCTTTTGGTCAAAGTGGTTAAAATCTTCTGACTGGGAACATTTGTCTTCTTCCTTTTTCCATCGGCGGGGACTTTCTGAGCAGAGTTGCAAGAGACGACGGAAGGCGCCTCGTCTTCTGAGTTTGATCGTTGCAGTCTTTGGAAGACGGACCGTCGGTCCTCTTGCACTGTTGCGTTGCTGCAACAGCAGTTGACGATGACTTTGGTGCAGTGACGTCCGTGGGAGGACTCTTTGCACCCCGGGGCACCTTCTTTTTCCTTGCGTTTGTGGAGGATGGCCTCACGCAAGTCAGACAGGTCCGGATCGACCATGTTTGCTCCCTGGATTTTTGGGAACCTCTCTGTCCGTTTGCCGTCGGAGGCTGGACTCGAGTGGTTCTGTACAACTTCCCATCAGAGGCTCGCATAACAGTATATGGGACGCTCTGATGGTCAGAGGTCGGATCAGCGGACCGAGCTTGCCAAGCTCGTGCTGCCCTAGACTTCTTCACTCTAGTACGTGAGGGCACATAGTAGGAAGAGTGTAAGTGGTGCTGGAGAGAATCAGACATGTCTTCTTGGGAGCACAAGAGATCAGGACCATAGGAGAGGCGATCGAAGACAGAGCCACGTGGAGTAGGTGTCATGCGGCTATCATCAATAACCTTCATGTGGCTGGCAGGCGTAGCCGCATAGGTTTTCTTCATGCGGCTGGGTGTCCCAGCCGCATGAGTTTTCTTCATACGGCTGGATGATCTGGCCACATAGACCTCCTTCATGCGGCTGGCAGACTCAACCGCATGAGCATCCTGCATGCTGTTGGCAGACTTGGCCGCATGAGCGTTCGGCTTCTTCTTAAGGTGCATAGAATCACTCTTTGTCCCTGCAAGTCCAGCGTCGTAGTGCTTTCCTTTGCCGGACTTGGGGACAGCAGAGTTCTCTACGGCTCGAAGTGGAGCCGTATGAGAGTCGCCTTCACCTTCTTGGGTAGCCGAGAGTACCCCATCCAGAGCTTGTGGAGGAGTAAATGATTTTGGCCTCCACTCGCAGCGAGCTTTTTTTGTGCGGGTTCGCTTCTGGGCCGGGCCAGCACTTCCTTCAGAGAGCATTTCTTCAAACGCCTGTTGGTCGAAGCGGACGACCATCTTCTGTTGCGTGGAGCCAAGTTTGGCTGCATCCGATTGCGTCACCAACTCCTCAGCCGTAGAGAAGTTTGTCCCCAGCAGAGTCGCCATCGTGTTTGCCATGAAATATAAAAGAGCAGAACAATTATCGGAGGACTGGACTTTTACTTCACGTTACAAACTCGTTTGTACAAAGAAAGCCTAGGGACGAAAACCTAGGTACAACAATCTAAGTACAATTATTTATTTTAGATTCTGGGGGGTGACGATAGAGGCTCGGGAAAGCGACGGCCGCTCTGCCTTACTCCTTGGATGATCGGTATGCAGCCTTGGCTCCAGAAGATTGCTTGACGTTGAAGAAATGCTCTCTTTGCTCTCTCTCGGCTCTTTCTCTCCAAGTATTCTGGTAATCTCTGATCTCGAGAAAAGGGTCCTCTTTTGTAAGGGAATGTTACCTTGCTATTTATAAGAAGGGAATGCAGTCATTAGGGTTTGCAATGATTATTCCTTGAAGTGGCGGCGGCCTGTTGATTGATCAATCTGGGCCATTAATCTTGGGTGTGATGAATCGGGGCCATTAATGTAGATTGTGACAAATCCTCTCAGTAATTAATGCTGATTGGAATAAATATCCCATATGATGATCTGCTGATGTCTGTGAATCTGAATGAATAAGTTTAATTCATTCTCCTGCCACGTGTCCCAGATTATTGGGATTTGACCCAATCTTTGATTGCAGTAAATCTGGGAAATTGATTGGCTTTATGACATGTGTCCTGGGAGCCAATGAGGGGATCTGAGCCGTATGAGGATTGAGCCGCATAAGCCCGGCCACGTGTCAAGGTTGCTTGGAGAGTGGCCCCCGAACCTTCGAATCACAAGATAATTTGGGCCGCATGGATGTAGGTAGCCGCATAACGGGTAACTCCTTCGTGAGCCGCATGGAGATGGTCCTTGTGAGCCGCATGGGGGAGCGTCTGCTTGAGCCGCATAGGAGGAACCTCTGCTTGAGCCGCATAGGGCTGTTTCGATCTGGGCCGCATAGGACAACTTTGGTCTGAGCCGCATGGGGAGTCTCCGCTCGAACCGTATATAACTGTCCACGTGTCTAGGCTACATAGCATTTTTTGGATCTCGGGGGATTGCATCAGAGATCTCCTTCGTTTCCCTAGGAGTCTGTCATTATGACAGAGTCATAATTATATCTTTGTGTCAGGGCTGTCGTCTTGTCAGAGCTGTCATCCGTCAAGGCAATTAATGTAGTAAGGGAAGAGTTGTTTGTATGCTATGTGGCACTTCTCTTTGAGCCGCATGGAGATTACAGAGCCGCATAGTCCCTTGTGCCGCATGAATCTCTGAGCCGCATGGGCTTTCTGAGTCGCATGGGATTTCCTGGCCGCATGGATCTCTCTTTATTATTTTCCATGCTTCTACAAGACCCCCTTCAAAGTTTTCAATTTGCAAAATTGAAATACTTTGAATAAGAAGCGTGGCTGTGTGCAAGCTCATCTAGCCGCATAAGGGGTCCTGGCCGCATAGATGTCCTAGCCGCATGGACGTTTTAGCCGCATGGAACTTTCGAGCCGCAGAGTTGTTTCAGCCGCATGGCCATTTGAACCGCATAGGCTCCTTGCCACATCGTTATGCCATGCGTACAAATCTTTTCGGGGCAGGGTCCCACGAGTTTAGTCTTTAATTGGCTAGTTTGTCTCGATAGCCGAAGAGTCGATCACGTTGTACGAGGCGTCGGTTCGTGGTCCTCCTTTTTCTGTCTATAAGTAGAAGGGTATTTGGACGGACTTCTCTCTTAGACTCTTCTTGACTCAGATTCTTGTCTTGTTTTCTTCCTCTGACCGTCAGACAACAATGGCACGTAGGGCTTCCAAGGCTGTGAAGAAGGCTGTAGCGAAGAGTAAGAAATCGGTTTCGTCTTCGACTGTCGCGCCCCCCATTCTTTTTGACGTTCACGTTGCCATCGAAGGTAAGGACTGTGTAGGAGATTGGGTACTTTGAAACCATAACAGAGCCTGCTCTGCTGCATGCTTCGTGCATAAGCCTTTGATACAAACTTTTCAAATTATATGGTCCGCATACACGTCTCATGACCGAGCCGAATGGGGGTATACCCCATGTCTGAGCCGTATGAGAGTTGTCTTAATGAGCTGCATGAACACTACTGAATGTCTTCTGACGATTTTTCATTTCCTTTGTCTTTGGTTCTTTGCAGTATCCCCACCGGCTGCTGGGATCGCAGTGACAGAGGAGCCGCCGCCTCCTTCCATCAAACAGGAGTCATCCTCTGTTAAGGAGGACGTGATGAAAGAAGAACAGGCGCCTGAAGGCGAGGGCAGCCTTCAAAATATCGAAACCGCTGAGGGTGGTAGCGCTGGGAATTCCAATTCTCTTGCTCTGGACGAGGATCCTCCTCAATTGCATCCTTCATATGCAAGGTGGTTGAGGGAATGGTATACGCGCTTCCGCAACTAGGATTCAGGGGCTTCTCGTAGATGTCTATCTTTTGTCTTTAAATTTTTTGCTGTAGTCTTTGTTTTGTTTTTCTTTCTCTCTTGTCTGCATGAAGAACTTCTTTGACTTGCTTGTAGTCGTGTGGATGTAACCGATTTTTGAATGAATGAAATATATTTGCTTCACTCTTTTGCTTTGTAATAGTCATCTTATTGGGACATTTTGCGTGGACCTATTGCCCCTAACGTACCCTGGTTTTGGATACGGACAATAAGTTTAAAAAGGAACCAACATACTTACTCAGAGGTAATGAGGACATGGCAAGCATGAAGGTTTCTTCGACGGAGCCTTCCCACTCAGAGGTAATGAGGACATGATAGGAGTGGACCCAACGGAGGATTTTTGTGGTCAACAGAGGACATTTGTGGGCCTATTACCCTTGGCGTACCTTGGTTCAGGGTACGGGTAATAAGACGAGAGAGGACCAACATACTTACTCAGAGGTAATGAGGATATGGTAAGTATGGAGGTTTTACCGTGGAGTCTCCCTATTCAGAGGTAATGAGGACATGGCAGGGGTGGACTCAGCGGAGAATATTTGTGGACCTAGTATCCTTGGCGTACTCCGGTTGTGTTTACATATAATAAGTCGAAAGAGAATCTTCATACTTACTCAGAGGTAATGAGGACATGGCAAGCATGAAGGTTTCTTCGACGGAGCCTTCCCATTCAGAGGTAATGAGGACATGGCAGGAGTGGGCTCAATGAAGGAGGGTACATATAACGACTCTGAGGTAATGAGGACATGGAAGTTCTATGTAAGGGGTGACTTGTTTTTGGCAGAAGTGAAACGACTCAGAGGTAATGCGGACATGGCCGTTTCGGAAATTTGTGGATCGGTTACCCTTTTTGTGTACTGGGAGTGCAGGTAGTGGATCATGAGGGAGGATCTCTTCCAGGAAGAAAGTTCAGAGTTATGATCATACATGACTTACTATATGAAAGAGTGACCGGAATGTGAGTTCAGAGGCACCAGCGGGTACATGACTCGATAATTTGAAATATTGTGAAAGTGTGAGTTCAACGGCACCAGCGGGTACATGACTCGATGATCTGGAAAATATTTGTGGATGTGAGATCAGCGGCACCAGCGTGCGGGTACATGACTCGATAATTTGGAATGCGTTGAAGATGCGAGTTCAGCGGCACCAGCGGGTACATGACTCGATGACCTGGAATGTCATTCAGACATAATATTTCTTTAGAAACTTGCCATTGACGGGCAACAAGAGTAAGTCTCCATTTTGTTTTGCGAGGCGGTAAGTACCGTTGGATAATACAGCCTCGATGATAAATGGACCTTCCCATTTTGGCTGGAATTTGTCGGCGGTCTTGTTAGTCATGACCATCGGCCTCCGGACTGCCAGAACGAGATCGCCCACTTGGAATGTTTTGATTTTAACCTTCTTGTTGACGGCTCCAGAGATGCATGCTTGGTATAGCTCGATTCGTTGCTGAGCCAGGAGGCGCTTTTCATCTAAGGCCTCTAACTCTTGTAGCCGGCGATGGTAGTTATCATCCTTCGTCAATTGATAAGTGAGGGCGACGCGGAGTGAGGGTATTTGAGTCTCGAATGGGGGAACTGCCTCACTCTCGTACACCAGGGAGAATGGTGTGTTCCCTGTGGCTGTTCGGACCGTGGTACGGTACGCCCATAAGCATTCACCAAGCTTCTCGTTTCAGTCGCATTTGTTGGACGATACGAACTTCTTGAGTAACTTGATGATGGTTTTGTTGAATGCTTCTGCCAATCCATTTGCTGCTGGATTGTATGGTATCGAAGCAGTATTCTGGATGCGGTGCTTGTCACAGAACCGATTGAAGGCGTGGCTTACAAACTGCGGACCATTATCGTGGATGATCCTTCGAGGCAGACCAAAGCGATAGATGACATAATGCTTGAGGAAGCTGATCACATTCGAAGTTTTGACTTCTGCAAGCGGAACAGCTTCTGCCCATTTGGAGAAGTAATCTGTGATTGCGAGTATGAAGCGATGTCCTCGGGAGGAAGGTGGTGTGATTGGACCAATGATATCCATCCCCCATGCTTCGAACGGCCAGGATGCCATTGTCGGATGTAGAAATTCGGATGGCTGGTGGATGAAGTTCACGTGGACTTGGCAAGCCTTGCACTTCCTTGCATAATCTATCGCATCTGCTACCATTGTGGGCCAGTAGTAGCCCATTCGGCGAAGACGGTCTTGCAATTTAGGGCCAGGCTGATGGGTCCCACAAACACCGTCATGAGCTTCGTGTACGGCTTCTTTGGCTTCTGCGTTTGACAGACATCGAAGTAATAATCTATCATAAGATCGACGATACAGCATTTGTGTCTCTGTATCGTAGAAGAATCTGAGAGAACGCCTTCTGATGGAAGTAGCTTCCTTTGGGTTCTCGAGCAGGATGTCGTAGACTACGAAGTCTATGAATGGTTGTCTCCAGTGTGGTGCTTCATCGACCGTCTGAGCAGAATAACTCGCCACAAACTGAACGTTGTTTTTGGGACAGACCAGTTCGTAGCCTATCACATCCACCGATTGATGAGCATAGTTTGGAACCGCTAAGGAAGCGGCAAGGCCAGCTAGGGCATCGGCTTCGATATTTCAGAGTCTGGGAACATGTTCGATGAAGAGCCCTTCGAACGATGAGATGATGTTGATCGCTATTTGGTGATAGGGGATCATGTCTTCGTGGCGAACCTCGTATGAGCCCCGGATCAGATTGACGATTAACTGAGAATCGCCGTATGCTTCAAGATAATCTACTCCCTGCTCTCTTACAAGTTGGAGGCCAATGACCAAAGCGTTGTACTCGGCCACATTGTTAGAGCAGGGTTCAGTGAGAGAGTAAGCGCGATTGATCACCAATCCGGAAGGAGAAACCAGCACCACCCTGACTCCGACGACGATGTTGCCCTTGGGTCCAGTTCTCGAAGCACCGTCGAAGAACATTCGCCATATATCATTGTGAGAGGTTGCATGCGAGTCGGCGAGGGAAAGGCTCCGTCAAAGAAACAATTGTACTCTCACGACAATCTCGGTTACACAACATACTGTGTTGTACAAAACTTAAAGTTGCACAAACATCTCAGGTTGCGCTATATACATGTTGTGCCTCAAATTGCTTGCACAATATTGTTGATTGCACAACACAACTGAGTTGCACAAACAGTATGTGCAACACGGTTCGTAAAGATGAATAGTGTTCAAATAAAACAAGGTGGCACAGAGTTTGTGATGCGCCAAAACAATCTAAAAAGAGGGGCGCAAGTCAATCTCATTTTCCTTGTTCGTTCTAATCACCTTCCATAGCTGGGTTTGCTATCTTTCGTCGAGAAGAGGGCGGCACATATTGTAATACGCGGGTCGATGGAGCACGAGTTGAAGGGGCGGCGACACCCTTCCCTTTGTCAGCAGCAGTCTTCTTGGGGGCCATGTCGTCGAGGAGATGATCGGAGAAGAGGATTGCAAAAGTTCAAAGTATTTCTCTCAGAAGATTAAAAGTAAAAGTAAAGAGTTACAATCGGTTTAACAAGGGTTATTTATAGCCTAAAGACAGAATCTTAATAGTCACCCTAAGTTGCGCATAAAAAATCGTAACAGCTTACAACAGACTGGGCGAGATAGGCGCAACTTGACTCAGTCATTATCATAATTCAAAGTATTTTGAAGTTTTGTAAATTTTCAAAATTTGAAAACTTTAAAGGGAGTCTTGTAGAGCCTAAAAATCAAGTTGCACCATGTTTTTATTACACAGCAATCAAGTTGCGTCCCAAAAATCAAACTGTGCCACTGTTATGAAGCTCAAGGATCAAACTGTGCCACTGGTCAGGTTGTGCCACATATCAGACTGTGTCCAATCACATTGTGCCAAAGTCTACGTGGAGCCTGACAATAATTGCCATCATTATCTGACAGTACTGACAACTAACAGCGCGATAAACGAAGAAAATCTCTTCAAATCCCGCAAAGCATGGCGCTCGAGACGATTTGATTGACAGCTGTTCCGTGCACTCTATAAGTTGTCCCTAGGCGCAACCTGAATAAACTCTTCTCATACATTCAAATGCTACGACGTGCCTATGTACTGAATTGCACCTAGGTGCAACCCAATCAAGCGCAGTTTGACTCGTTGACTGAAGCTCGCGCAACCTGATGAAGTTGAGATAACTTATGTTCTAAAGCAGGATGGTATGGCGCGCATGCCACTAATCTCTTAAAACGTGTCCACTACTCTGTACACGACCATGCGCATCTCAATCACACGATGCCACGCGTCTAAATACAGTTAGTACACGATTGTATAACTAAATGGAAGTCGGTGAAACTTAAGGGTGACGTAACCAAAAGTGGCACAGTGCAACCTTGCACACATCAGAATAACTCCTAAAATAGTTATTTCCCGAACTCTATAAATAGAGTTTCCAATCATTATCAAAGTATCACAGAGATCAAGAACTCTTACAAAAATTGCTGCTGCATTCTCCAAAGGCTCTAGTCTTCAAGTTCACATAGTCCAAGGGATAAAGTGATCGTCTTCTGATCAGATTCCTAAAGTTGTACTTCCCCTGAATTTATTATACTTTGTACGATTCTTTGTAAGTTTGTTATAAAATTTTTGTTTCTGCAATCTATCACCTGTGATTATATCTCCTGTAGCCTCTGTCTCCTCAGATGTCATTACGAATGCTCGACCCAGATGTCCTTGTTGCTTGTGGTGGGCAAATCTCTGCTGCTATATGTCTAATGGAGGTCCTCGCTCCAACGGTCCAGGTGGCCCCTGCTGAGCTGGCGTCTGACCGGTAAAAGATGTAGGAGAGTCCCTCACTTGGTGGGTACTAGAGCCATAGGATAGGCAATATCCCAATTTTATAGGGCAAATGTCAAAGTGGTGCCCTGGCTTGTGGCAAAATGCACAAGTGACTACAGCCTGGGTCAGTATTTGAAGTGGTGGTGTGGGGCCTCGAACAGGTGGACGATAATGAGGCAGGGAATACTGAGTGGGTCTCGGAGGGATGTGTGGATGTTTAGCAAATCCACCACTGCTACTGCCCCAAAAGTCTCTATGTACCTCTTCAGTCAAAGGCCTAAGTAGACCTCCAACCCATGTGCTACAGTCAAAATCTCTACATAAGTTTTTATGCCATTAGCAATGACATGAATACGAAGCTCATGGGTTAAACCATATTGGAACTTCCTAGCACGAATCTCTGGGTCCTGAACCATATAGTCTACAAACCGGTTGAATCGATTGAACTCTGCAACATACTCATCGACTGTCCGATTCTCCTGCTCCAAATTCTAGAATTAATGTTCCAAAATCTTCCTAGCTACAGGGAGAAAGAATCTCTGCTAAAATAGCTCCCTAAACCTCGCCCAGGTAAGGCCTATCACTGCAATCTTGGGGTCATTCCTAAACCATGTGCTCGCTATGTCGTAAAACTGAAAAGCCATGGCTTCTATCTTCAAATCCTGAGGAAGCCTGGAAACACGGAGGAGTCTCTCCATGTCCTCTAACCACTCACCGGCATATATAATGCCTTTAGTGCCAAAAGAGTCTCGGAGTCCTAGCTTTTTGAAGTCTATGATGGAGTCGGACTTACGTTGAGTAGGCTGTGGGGGAGGCTGCTACTGTTGGGCAATCACTTTGTCCATGGCGGCCAAAGCGACTTGGTGAGCATTTTTCATGCTCAGCCTCATAGGGGCGGCTTGCTTTCTCTGGGTCTCCATCGAACCCCTCATAAAGTCATAGAACTAGGATCCTTTAGCCAGTACGGGCCCCGGAGTCTGGGTCGAGAATGGAGGTGGAGGAAGTGGGGGAAGGGTCTCGGGTGTGTACCTGATAGAAACCAGATCTGTTCTTGAGTGAAGATATGATTACTTGTCATGACAAAAGGTTATACGAACTTTTTGTATATTAACCTATAAAGAGTACAATCGATTTCTAAACAGGAGATTTATGTATAAAATTTTCAGGGAAAGTGTGACGGTGGAGATCGAGCGCTACAGCGGCTGTTTTACTCCGTTGACGATCTGACGACAAATTGAACTTGCTCCAGCTTTCTGGTACTTGTGATTGGAACTCTAGGGTTTCTAATCAAAAGGACGTCGAAGTTGTAAAGAGTTTGAAGCCTCTTTATCGAAGGAAAACTCTTTCTATTTATAAGAAAGCATATGTATGATGTGCATAAGGATTATACAGGAACGATGCACGTAAAGATATGAAAGAATCTCGAGGTTGCACGATGAGGGATGCTGCTGAGCTGATACGTGGCGGAAGTTGGGATTATCCTTTATCAAGATCTTGGGTGAATTATCAACATAACTGAATAAACAACACGTGGCACGTGTTTATTATTGATTGGATAAACCTGAGCAGATTCTGTTCCTATCCTCGAAGTTGGATTTTGTCTTATCTTAAGGGGGCATTGGTGTAAACAAATTGATTGGGTTTGGCCATCGTCCATAAGAACAAACTATGTCCTTATCTGTGGTTTAAACAATCCGATAGGATATTGCTCTTATTAACAGAATCAAACCCTATTCTATCTTAAGAGCGGTGGTTTAAACAAACCAATTGGGTTATATCTAAAAAGATATAAGCACCTGTCTGGCTACGTGAAACCATGTCACCTCGTAGGGCTACGCTTCTATGCGAGCTGCACTCCTGGTGAGGCTTGGATGTCACTGCACATTTGGGCGATGAGTGGACTGTGTTTTGAAGACGATGGAGTTACTGCGCTTCTGGGCGACGAGGAGACTGTGCTTCAGGCGATGGAGTCACTGTGCCTTGGGGCGACGAGTAGACTGTGTTTGGAAGATGACAGAGTCACTGCGCTTTAGGGTGACGAGTAGACTATGTTTCGATGACGACAGAGTCACTGCGCTTCTTGGCGACGAGTAGACTGTATTTCGAAGTCAATGGAGTCTCTGCGCTTTTGGCGACGGGTAGATTTGTTCGCTTCATTCAAAGATGCTATGTCCTTGTAGAAGAATTACTACTGGATCTTGAGATGCACTTGAGCGTTTGGCATGAGGAGTTTGAAACTGAACAACATCTTGGAGGTCTTCGAGATCGAAGCTTCCGAGTTTGGATTGATTGCCAATCCGAAGAGCCATAGGTTGTGCTCTGCCCTGCTCGGGAGTCATAGTAGTGTGGCGAGCATGAACTGCATTCTGGCTTGGGCCAATGGCTGCTTCATTAGCCATATTAGAGTTCCTCCGCGTCTGGCTAGGAAGCGGCTTGCTCTGACGAGGAATTGATTCGCTCTGACATGTTGTGCTTCTGAGGGGCTGTGCACTTTCTGAAGATTGCCCCTTTGTAGACTTTAGGTGTTTTAGTCTTTATATGTAATCATAAAGAATCTGTAAAAGATTTTTGTAGATATGATTTTAATAAAGAACTCTTTCTGTACCCTCTTTGTGCGTCTCATTGTGGCTTTTGTCTGTTGTCTACGCTTTTGGGGTACCTGCGTGTTTGTAAAGTCATGTGTAGCAAGTATTGTCACCTGTGCTTTTGATATGTCTGTATTTTTTTATGCTTATACAAGACCCCCTTCAAAGTGTTTCGAACTTGAACCAAGCTCCGAATGTTTTGAACAGAAGCATGACACGTGTCCTTCGCTAGCGAATGCTAACACGCTTACTGACAGGTTGTCGTCACGCTTAGCCTTCGGCATTAAATGCCTTGAGCCGTCGGTCATTAAAAGTTTGATCATAACTCCTTGTTTCTAGGGAACGGCCATCATGATCTTAGATCTTAATTCCCACGTCGTTCGAAGAGTCTCCTCAAACACGAAGCATTTTGTCTTCTTCTGCTGACGTGGCCGTACCCTATAAGTAGGGGATGTTTGGAGAGAGAAAAACTTTCATTCATTCTCCCTCCAACAGAAGCTTTTCTTGTCAGAGCTTTCTTCTTCCTTTAAACCCTAGCTTTCCCGCCATGGCTCCCAAGGAATCAGGAACCCCAAAAGCTCTCAAAGCGGCTACGACGAGCACGAAAAAAACTGAAGGAAAGTAGCCTGCTTCAGAGGCCGTCGATGTTGATGACTCACCGGCCGCCAGTGCCGTAGTTCACAGCGACGTGCGGCTGCCTATTGCAAGTAATAAACTTTGATCCTCTGTTTTATTGATGCAAATGAGCGGCTACTCTTCGGAGTATCGTCACATAGATGTACCGAAGCTTTTCTTGCTGATGCGCATGGATACTCGCTCTTTGGAGGAGTATTTGTAGATGCGCTGAAACCTTTTTCAACCAATGCACATGGTTGCTACTTTAACAAAGTAACGACCACAAGATGAGCTGAAGTTTTTGCTAATGCACAGGATTACTATGCAGTGCCTGTGCGGATGCTCGCTCGTTAAAACACAATTCTGTTTAAGTAGTATCTGCGCTGATGCTTCCTTGATGACGTATAGTATTACAAAGTCATACCTGTACGGATGACATCTTACTAAAATGCAATGTTATTGATTACTATCTGCACGGATTGTTCATTTCACATGAACATATCTCATACTTCTGTTCTAGTTTCGTGTAGTTTCTGTGACCACTTCCCTCTTCAACGAGGTTCTCTACGACTTCTCCATCTGTGCGCTAGGGACAAACGTCGACCAGGAGCTCATCGAACTAGCTAGGAGGTTGATCGCCGAAGATTAACCAAAAGGGCGACTGGATCAGATACATGAGCAACATCTGGGTTACTTTTGCCGTATGCTAGATTAGGGTAGGCTGGCACCCTCTCTTGACGTTGACGCAGGGATGCTAAAGCCTCTGTTTCTTTTTGGCAATCAGTTAGCTCTAAAGGAGACGGACCTCCTTGTTCTCAATACAGCTTGGTATTTTGAGAACAATGGCATTCCCTTATATGTTCCAGCGACTGAACGACACGTGCCGATGTCCATCTTTTCCTATTTTATCGAAAGACGACATATGGAGTAGAATTTGACCCCTAGTCAGGGGGGTCTCATCTTAGGCCGCTTCAAGGTAGACAAGAGTTCCAAGGGGAGGGATACTTTTACGCCCATTCAGGGTGGTGCATCGTATACCTTGCGGGTGCTACCCCCGGGTAATAGGTTTAGCGATCTTCCTGCAGATGTGCATCCATTTTGCGCTTCTAGTTTTGCCAACAGGCTTCTGGCGGCCGGCTGTGCGTATCCGACGGACGCCTACCGGGTCGAGGACTGGGTTCACTCTGACAAAAAGTGGGGTGACTTGACCCTGTAGGTATTGAGTATTTTTAAGGACCTGAGTGGTACTGGCTTACGTCGTGCCATAAAGGCGACTGAGCATGGAATTGCCATCAACCAGTCTTTGTTCTTGGCCTTACGGGAGTTGTACAATCACCACACCGGGACTTTCTTTATGCCGTATGGAGAGAAGGGATTGGCCCTCCATGAGATGTTTGTCATTTCAAAACTTTCTTGGGGTGAGCACCCATATGAGGAGTACTGTCCTAGCCTAGATGAGCTCATGGGGATGGAAGGCAAGAACCCCGAGATGATGGCTGTGTACAAAGAAATACTTTGTCGTCATCAAGTGTGTGTGAGCCAAGACTCCGTAAAGGGTTTGTAACGCCCCAGTCCCAAAATACGTAGGACTAGGTACATAGACATGTCAGCTGTATACATACGAAGTATACTCCAATATATGGAAACCTCGTATGAATAAATAAGCTGTAAAATGCAGTAAACCAAGAGTAATCTAATCTCATTCACGAAATATAAGAATAAAAGATGTCATATAATGATAATGAATTATCATTGATACATATAATTGGGCGGAGACAAATCCACTACCAACTATGAAAAGAAATACAAGATATACAAAAGAATAATTTTGGCTAGCAAAGCGAAGACGATCTAAGCGCAATCATCCTCGAAGAAATAGAGATGGTCACGGCTAGAGCTAGAGCACCTGCGAAAGATAAGAACACGCACCTGGAGAGATAACCAGGTCCTCAGAGGGACGTAACAAGACACATAATATCATGCCATATAAACTGAATAAATATTGCTCAAATAAATAAGTCAATTGAATTTTAACATGGTCCAACACGTACCTATTGAACTAGCGTACCATCCCCCCAACCAAACAAGGATAGAAGATGGTAAACTAATTTACGGTGACGTATCTTTCCATGCTATGAATCCAATATGGTATCCGGACCCCAACAAGGTTCAATACCTTCTCATCGAAGTAGTAAGTCACACCTACAACCAAACAAGGACAAGATGAGACGAACTAATTCGCGACAAGTTATTGTTCCAAGTCACGGTCAGATACAAGTACGCAAACCAAAAGTACTCATACCTAACGGATAAGGTAGCCTAATCGTTCTAAGTGAATGCAGTTTTAAGAACAGTTCATGGTCGCATGACTACCGGGTCAAGTCAAGAAAATACCAATGCAGTACCTCAGTAGCGAGTCACAACACCATATACTATTCTTCAGTATCGAGCGAGTCTATAGCATATAGTCTACCTATCGTTCCTCAGTAGCGAGCGAGTCTACGATAGATAGGGTGGTAGTCAACTTTCAATCATGTTCTCCCCGCCCAATGCCAACTCATAACTGCTATGTCTTCTAGCATGCAATTCTAATAGCAGTTATTTTCTAATGCACGGCTTATACGTACTAGTGGCCAGCCAATCACGCATGTCCAAGCCCTATATGTGACTCACAACAACGTGGTATAAATGTGTCAAGGCCTATGTATGCAACACACAAGGTAGTCCCTTAGATCTAGGTTTAATGTGTAAGAAAAATAATATATAGCAGGAAATATAAATAAACAGTAAGTTCTAACAGGTATGCCATGTATCACAGTTTATTTGCATAAAGAAAATAATGAATAATGCATAAAATATGAGCTAAAATAAATAAACAGCAAATGGCAAGGTGTCTTGCCTGAGGGTGGTGCGAGATGTAGCAAAATCCAACAGTCAGAATCGTCAACACGAAAGTCAAAATCCACAAGGAGCTCCGGATGCTGAAACATACATCACGAACGAGTTTAGAATAAAAGATATGCCTAGGAAATGCCTGTCCAAAAGTTAAATTCTGGAACATGGGCAAAATCGTAATTTCGGGTCAAAACGATATCCGCCGTTGGACCCGCCTTGCACCGAAATACGCGCCAGAACCTACAATCTCTAAAGTTGTCAAACTACATGTCTATGAATTTGTTTTTTCGAGACAGACTCAACGGTATGTCCAATTTTGGATTCCGAGGAGCCGTGCACAAAATCGCCCGTTGAGTGGGATTGTGGGCCCGCCAAAATAGCGTCCCAGTCAACGGTCTCAGAATCGGACCAAACTTGGCATACAGGACCAGAAAAATATTTCGAGTCCAATGGCGCAAGTTTCGTCGTGATTTGATGAGTGTGCACAAAGTAATTGGGAATATCGAAAAAGCCCGATACGGAAAAATTTGACGGATACGGATCAAATTCGTCGCGCACACGCAACCAATTAGAATTCCGTCAAAGGCCGCACGTCCACAAAATCGATACGGACCTTTCGGTACTCTCGGTTTGTGACGGGGTCATCCGGTTTGTCGGGACGGACCTCGTACCGGGGTTTTTAAGGTTTTTGAAAACTGATTTTTCGTGATTTTTAATCTAATTAAACCTGGAATTTATTGCAGAATAAATAAATATATTTGAAGGCGATGATAGAGGGTCATGTGGGCTTTCTACAAAAATTTACGGATCTAAAAACGGACAAGAATTGGAAAAGAAATAAATTGGAGAAGTCAGGTACCTTGATTTTAAATTCTGTCGTTGGTGGTGGTGGTGTTTGTTGTTGTTGTCACTGCTTCCGCGGGACGGGGCTGCTGTCTCCCCGGCCAGGCTGGCACGCATGCCAAGGAGAGGGAGGAGGATGGAGGAGAGAGGAGGAAGAATGATGGAAGAGATGATGAGGTGAAAGGAAATTAGGGTTTTAATTTGCTAAAACTGATATATATATATATATATATATATATAACAATATATATATTTACATGTAATAGAAGGGTGAGCGGCCATGAGTGCTTGCTGCTTACATGAAGAAAAAAGGGTTGGGCGACCTAATAGCTGCAGCTATTAGTTTCTTGGGCGCATGTGTGGTCGGTTGGTGGGGCCGACCACCATGTGGTTATATTATTATTTTTTTTCTTTTTCTTCTCTTATCTAAAACTGTCAATATATATAAATATATATATATATGTATATATCCATAAATACACCAAAAATCTATTTAAAAACCAAATACCATTTAAAAGTCAACTATCCAATTATTTAATATATTTGAGCATATCTACATATATATATAAATTCAATCCTTAATAAATTAACTCAAAATAGTAATAATATTTAAATAGGAAAACATGTTTATTAAATCTTCACAAAATAAATTTTAATAATAATAAATTAATAAAATCTTTCCAGTGGGTGAACTTATACCGCACACCCTTATCCGGGTCAAAAAATGTACAATTATTGCACGATATTATTTAATAATAAAATACCAATAATAGTACGAATAATTAAATAATTAGAAATTGCACATAAAATTCTAAAATAATTTAGAAAATATTTGTATATACATAAAATATGCCTACTTGGCCACATTTGGTCACACAACATGCTTACATGGGATTGGATTCGGTCCGGGCCCTAGTTCGGGCTGGTTTGGACAAACCGGGTCATCTAAAAATCAATATATAAATTAATATCTAAAATAAAAATATTTTAAATGCGTTATTTCACAACTCGGCCTGGTTTTTCTAGGTTTGGACAGAATTATGGCTAGGCCTCCCATGGCATGGCTAATATACTGGTCAAAGCACACTACTACATCTTCTGTGCCAAAATTCATGGTCGTCTAGTGCTCCAAAACTCAACAATGGCTAAGGTCATTTCAAAAAAATCGTAAATTGCATAAATTTATTTTTAAGTCTAATAAAATAATAAAAATAATAATTAAAAAAATAGGGGTTTAACAGGGTCAGCCTCACTTTAATGCATGAAGAAAGTACTTATTTATCAAAGAGCCATCGGAGCACGGAATGGTTCGCTTTACCACTCGCAGGACGTATACCACTGCCGAAGTGGAGGGTATAGCGATAAAGGCAAAGGTGCCAGCTCCCCTGCTGGATGCTGAGGGAAAGCCCAACTCCACAGTCTGTAGCTATTTTTACCAAAACTTAACTGCCGTGAGTCGAAAAGCGACGCTAGTTGCCTTCCTGATGATGTGGCTGAGGAAGGATGTGGTTCCTGGAGGCTCAGGCTCCATGGGGAGGCTTAGTAGGGAGCTTATCATGCCGGTTGTGAGGTTGGCTTTCGTGGATTCTCTCGCTTTGCTTCCTGCCATGGTGTACAACACTCTTCGAGGCCTGTGTGAGCTCTCAAAAAAAATAATAGAGTATCACGGGTGTGCCAGTGAGTTTTTTCGAGTGGAGCTTCCCTACCATTATTTGATGGCCTGGTTGGCATTGCATCATACTGGTTTAATTATTTTTGCCACCATAGACATTTATGAGGAGGGGGACACGCTCTTGCGCAACTACCACAAGGCGAAGTGCGTTCACGACAGCATATCTGCCTGTAGATGGGTATTAAATCGCTTGGATGGTTATAGTTTCAGTAGGGTTTCGCCTTTCTATGGCGGCCATCAGGCAGGTGATGAACTGGTTGACCGGGCTGGCGAAAGAGGTGAGTTGACTACCGGTGCTTTTCACTGGTTGTTATCCATTCATCCTTCGCACTTGGTGTACTGGAGTCAGAACAAGGTACACCTGGAGCCCTATCTGTCAAGCCGCTTTGCGCGATAGTTTGGCTACAACCAGACTATGATGAACAACCCAAGTCCGTGTCTTAGCTATGAAGGTAGCTTGTTGGATGGCGCCCATGCTTGGGGTTATTATAATGCTAGATCTACTGGGGCAGCTTTTACACTCCCTAAGATGCATGGGGATCCCTGCATCTTGTATTTTGCTGTAACATTCTATTGTTTGGTAAATAACTTCTCGTCAGGTTTTGATCGAGAGTGGAGTTTCATTGTGGGTACGAAGTTTGAGAGGCCCCAGCGACGGTCTCAAGAGTTCGAAGTTGCAGGAGATGGGTCTTTGGATGATTCCAGTGCATCTCGGAAGCGAAGGGAGGATGGAGTGCCCTTGAATTTCCCATCGAAATGTCGAGCTCCTCCGACGACAAACCCTCCTCCTGGCAAGAAGGTCAAAAGGGTGGCATCCAAGAGTCGTAGTTCCTTGCGGCCTAGCGCATCGCCTGTTGCATCGACTTCACAGGTATATTTCAGTTTCCTTTTGATTCAAATTTTTACCCGTAGCTTTTCACTCATCCCTGTTCTTCTGGTGCCGGCAAAGGAGACGCCGGGGTGGTCGGAAATGCTTAGGGAATTTTTTGAGGAGGATCCGCCAGCTGCGGCGACGAGTCCGCTCGGCCAGAAGAGGTTCCCTCGTCAATTTTGTTTGGTTATGAGACTCGCAACTTTTCGGAGTTCATGGCTTCTCATCCAGAAGCGGCTCCCATTGGTGGATCTGTAGTGATCCCTGGGGTTGGCCTTGCGTTTCCTGAAGGCGCAGTTTGGGAGCCTGGGTTTAAGACGGGCTGTTCGGTCGAGGGTGCTGAAGGCCTTGCTGCTGGTTTCTCCCGAGAGTCTCCTCTTTAGGGAGGCGAGACGGATACAGTGCTTGAGGAATTAGCCCTGCGTACATCACACCTCAACCCCGGGTGGTAGTTGAGGAGAATATCGGGGATTCAGCGATAGAAATTGTTGATGAGTTAGTCGGCCAAGCTGATACGGCCACTGACGAGCCGACTGTCGAGGTTCCAGCTGAGGTGTTCACTAGAATGGTTGTCGACGGTGCTGTTGATGAATCCGTAGATGAAGCCCTTAGGAGCCCGACTAAGGAGACCACGAAAGAATCGGCCGCGAAGACTACCGAGGAGCCGGTTGAAAAACCCTCCAAGGTAGTCATTTCTAGGACCGCCTGAAGAGGTTGTCCTCAAGCTACCTATTATAGGCTCGATCGAGAAGACCGTGGATGAACCGGCCGCTGAAGCATCGGTTGAGAAGACTACTGAGGTGTCGGCTACAGTGACCGTCGAGAAGTCGACCGCTGGGATTGTTCGGGCTCCAGTTCATACAACTTCGATTGTAGAAATAGTAGAAGGGCCAGCGAGGGAGCCTGCTGAAGAGCCAGTCGTACATCAGACAGTGTTGGCTCCTACTTTCTTTGTACTGCCGATGACCTCTGCTACGTTCATGGTACGACCTGCTTCGGCTGTAAAACCTAGACGTGTGTCGACTACCGTTGTTGCCTCGGGACCCTCTATTACGATGTCTCCGATGACACCGATGAGTTTGGCTGACAATGCGTACTACATTAATCTCATTCTGGGTACAATTTGCCAAGCTTTGATGAGCAGCATAGAGGGTGTCTTACGGGACAACCAATCGCTTAGATGGGCCCGGTCTATAATGATTATCCAATTGATGGCCTTGTACGACTATCCAGAATGCGAGACAAATGCGATAGATGATCTGCTGGAAGAATTGGAAGCCACTGTCTCAGAGCTTCAAAACCTTGAGCATGGTCTTTTGACCCTGGCTGCTGCAGAGCAAGAGAAAATGGCTTTTGAAGTTTCCTAGTATGAACAGAAGTGTCGGGCCTGACAGACTTGCCAAGGTCAAGGCCAAAATTGAAGAAGTGACCAATGCCGAAGAGGCTCAGGTCTGCCGTCACGCAGCCTCGGAGGAACAGTGCAAGGCCCTCCGGGAGCATATTCGAAAGCTAAAAGAAACTTTGGTCCTTGCAGATAGCAAGTTAGATAATTCCAAGGACCAGCAAGAGGTCCTTCGGCAATGCTCCGTGACCCTGACCCAGGAGAAGGAAAGTATTGGCGTGCTCCAGGTGGAACTGGCTCTTGTATGCCAAAACCTATCCCAGGTTGAAGATGAAGCCGCTCGACGTCAGGAGGCCGAGCATCGAGCCCGAGCACTGGTTGGCCTCCAAATTGCTCTTTTGAGGGGTCGATTAGAAGAACTTTTGTATCGGTCTTCGCAGTTTTGAACTCCTTTTTGTTTTTCTCTCTCTTGCTTTTTGAGAGACTCCTTTTTGTAGATAAAGAAAAAAAATCTTTCCATTCTATAAATAAAATTTTTGGTTTTGCTTGTCTTTTTGCTGTCAGCATTTCTTGTACGAGAGTGAGAATTCCCTAAGAGGTAGTATAACATGAGGGGATGGAGATAACTCTGCTGGAGATAGGGTGTTTACTCAGAGGTTATGTCACGAACCGTACCCAGTGTAAGGGCACGAGACGTGGGTACGTCCAGCCTACACCGCAGTATCGGCAGTAGAACGCTGTCCTAGGTCACATACATCTTACAGTTTATAAGATACCTGTACAGTTTATACACTCCGAATAGAGGTGACATAAATAAGTACAACTCAATCATAGCTAAGAAAGAAAGTACGAAATGATAGAATAGATAAAACTCAGAATCCATAGATGATAATACAAGGTAGAGAGATAGCTAAAATCTAAGATAAACATCTCCACAAATCCAGAGTACAACTTCAATATATACAAATGTATCATAACATGAAAATAAATAGAACTAGCCTAGCTAACTAGCCTAGTCTACAGGGGTAGTGTCATCAGGAAGTGCTGGGTCCTCCTGGGAGTCCAGCTCAAGAGTGTCGTCTATGCCTACTCCGTAATAAGTGGGACACAGCTCCTCGAAGTCATCTGTAATATTTCAACAAGTCCAGTCAGGACTGGAGTGAGCACAGTACATCTCACGCAGTTCATATCATGACAGGAATAAAATACAGGCAATAGAGTAAAATACATGAAACGCAGAAGAGTATACATGAGTAAAAGAGAAGACTGTAACGAAATATCTACTATAAGTAAAGGACTACAGTGAACTAGTGATTTAGAGTACAAGCTAGACATGTGAACAGCTTGATAATAAACATGAGAGTTTGTACATGACTACACTACTTTGGAAATTGTCCACATGACTATTTATACTCCCCCGTACCCCAATCAATACACAAGGATCCGTTCAAGTTATGTTACATGAAATTCACATGAGGGCCCATAAATGGGTGCACATGAATATAAATATGGGGGCTCCGTGATCATGAGAGTACATGAATTATGAGAGTGCACATGAATGGTGAAAGCACAAGAATACATGATGAAAGTGAAACGCACAAGACATGATGTATTTGATGCTCCCGTGGGAGATAACATCGTATGAAAAGATCCATATAGTACTAATCCGTATTTCCATCGTGTCAGCATCAAGTAAAATAATCTAGAGCAAGAAAATACTCCTAGCAAGTATGAAACGGTCAGAGAATGTACTCGCCTGATATCCTGAACGTCTGAGTGAAACACTGTCTGAGGAGTGGTGTCTGGCTCCTAATCAGAACAGTACAAGTCACAACATGTCCAGCAATAAAGTAAGCTACTATGATGTAGTCTACATGATATTAGGTCAATCCTAGACCAAAGTCAACCCTGGTCAACTTCAGTCAACTATAAGTCAAAGTTAGGTCAACTAGGTCAACCTAGACTCAATGAAGTCTCACTAGGCCTAACCAGTCTACCCTAGCTAGTACACACCATACAGTAGTCTATATGACTCTACGCATGTGTATATTCTATATACACAACACCACACCAGACTACCATAGACTATGTACCTAGGTTATAGGCCATAGGCCATACACATTCAACTTCATATATTTATACACACTATCCATATAGGCTATACCTATATTGTATTACAATCATCACATTAGTTATATTTATTATTTATAAACATATACATAGAAAGTTAGAGAGGGAAAGGCATGTGAATGTGTGTGGGTATCATAGGATACTTATGACAGGAATATATAGGAACAACCAATGTGTAGCAGTGTCAGGAATATATCCTCATGTGTGTACATGTGTATCAATTTAGGTAGGTATACTCATCTCATATTTGAATGTGACCCAGGTTTGTGTCAACAGTGAGGGCAAGAGTGGGAAGCAATGTGCTGTGGGTGACTGGATACTAATCAGTGTGTATATATTTGATTCTCAGAAGATAAGTATGACAGGAAATGAGTCTCAGTTGTGTGTTAAACAGTCTACTAGTGCAGTCCAAAATTCAGTGAACATTGATTGTCTCATGAAGTCAATTCCTGTGTGTATAGATGAGCATAAATTCGAGTGATCCCAGGTGTGATAAATGTCAAAGTGTGACTCAGTCCCAGTTCAAGAGTGTGACAGGAATAAATTGTCAGGAAATCTCATATTTCAGTGTGTGTGTGTGAGTGTTCTGTGTACAGTCTCATGTTTTGTGAAATGGCAGTGAGTACATTAGTGACTACAACTTAGATAGGTTAATCTCAGAAAATGTGACAGAAAAATAGGAAAGCAGTGTACATGTGATAACTCAGGAATCAACAGATTTCAGTGTGTGTTCAGTGACTTATGTGATTAGTGACCCTGTTCCATCAATCTCAGGATATGCAACATAAATCTCAGGTTAAGTTCAAGGTTCAATCCTATACAACCATTCATGAAACATATCAACCCAATCCCTAACATGTTATCTATATGTTTAACAACTAAACCACATTAATTTTACATGATATTAACACTTAAATGTAATTCAAAAAAATGGACAAACAGTGAGTAGTATGAACTTGAACTCGACAGGAAAGGGAATGCAGTACATGGACTGGTTTGGGAAAAAACTGGAAATCAAAAGCCAACTCCAAAGTAATTCGAACACCCTTTCTTGCTAACACCAACCCTATCATGATGTCTAGTGTAACAACTGTTAACCCATAATTTATTACATGATATTAACATTTAATAAGTGAATAAAATAGAAGAACAATGCATATTTACACTGATACTCGACAGTATCAGTCGAATGGGAAAATTCTCATTTCATCATTAAAATTAATAATTAACAATGGGTTAATGGTTGGTAATTAATAATCAATATGTGTACTTGCTATTCATATTGTATCGTGCCCAAAAATAGGACACGAAAGTGTCTATCCTACACAAATCATATAACACACGAACTGGTTCAGTGCACAGTGCACCCATGTCCAGTGCGGGTCGAATCTCTCACTCGACACGAACTCAATGGACACGTGGCCTTGGAGGTGTCGTGTCAAACATTGCCCTCAGCCCTGTGTCGAAGGACACGCGTCTACGTGTCCAAAATAGGTCACACGAACTCGCGGGTAGCAGGACAGTGCAGTCCACGCACGCGCGGGCGTGTCCACGAGTCTAGTCTGACACGAAATGGACTCGATACATGTTCAGTCGTGTAGAAATCCATCAGCCACCTTAAAACCTATTTTCCTATTCAAAAATATTACGAAAACTGGATCAAAATGCCCATTGTGGCATTTCGTCGAACACCAATGAACCTAGACTGATACGTGTCCGATACGGATACGTAAAGGACACTAAATGACACGAAACCTATTCCTACAGTTAGAGGACACCTAGGGCTATGCATCCATGCCAAGAAATTGAAAATCTAATGGGTGGATAGGAAGTTACCTATGTGGTGCTATTTCCTCAAGAAACATCAACAATGGAGATTCCCTCTAGCTAGCTCAAAGCTCCAAAGTAGTCCAAAACTGTTGTTAGCCTCCACCAACAGTAGGAGAATAGGAATTAGGTCAAAATGCAAGAACTTTGAATGAAAATGGATAAATATTGATCAAAATAGAAAGGGTTGAATGAAGAACAAACCTTGCTCTTGAAGAAATGAAGGAATGAACTAAAGAGGCAACTATTTTGGGGAGGCATTAAATAGGTGTGGATCCCTAGGCCGGCCAACAATCTAGGGTTAGGGTTTTAGGAATAGATCAAGGGCTCTCCTTCCATCTAGTCTAATCAATGGTCTAAAATCTAGGTTTCACATTAGTCTTAAGTTGCAACCTATTTAGATCTAACTAATCATGACTTAACCAAAACTAGTCATAACTAACTAATACTAATCATGGCTAACTAAGACTAGCTATGACTAATCTAGGTTAGGTCAAATCTAGGTTAGGGCTAATCACAACACATGGTAATTAATTAAATAATAATAAATCACACCATTCCAAATAATATATATTAATTCCAATTAATTATATATTAAATTCAAATAAATTCAAAATGACAAAAATACCTCAACTAGAAATGTGGTAGTGACAAATCAACCCTCCTTAAAAAAAATTTCGTCCTCGAAATTGAAGGGCGAAACTAACAGATGAGAAGGATAGACAATCATACCTCACGGTCCAAAAAGATAAGGGTATCACTCGCGCATCTCATCCTTCCGCTCCCAGGTAGACTCTCCTGGAGAATGATGCCTCCGTACGACGCGAACCAAGGGTATAACCTGGTTTCTCAGTACCTTCTCTCGGCGATCCAGAATCTCTACTGGCTGCTCTGGATAACTGAGAGTAGGTCCCACCTCAATCTCCAAGTGATCGAGTACATGGCTAGGGTCAGCCACGTACCGTCTCAACTGTGATACGTAGAATACGTTGTGGATACCCAATAGTGCAGGTAGCAAGTCTAGCCTGTATGCCACATCACCGACTCTCCTGCTGATCACGAAAGGTCCGATGAAGCGCGGGCTAAGCTTCCTACCTCCACCATAACGTATAGTACCACGAGTCAGAGATGTCCGCAGAAAAACTATCTCTCCGACCTAAACACAAACAAGCTCTCAGGTTACTAAATAATCAAATATGATCAAATAAATAAAACAAACAAACAATCTACTTCTAATC
The DNA here is from genome assembly GCA_029216955.1 of Iris pallida. Classification (NCBI taxonomy): domain Eukaryota; kingdom Viridiplantae; phylum Streptophyta; class Magnoliopsida; order Asparagales; family Iridaceae; genus Iris; species Iris pallida. The sequence goes on along the minus strand of JANAVB010005598.1, from coordinate 7,785,639 downwards.
ATATCTCTAATCTGCACCTCAAACTCCAAGGGCCTCCGGTGGCTATCGGCCTAGTTCCGATGTCTGTCCTGCGCCACGCGAAGTCTGTCCCTGATGAGCTTCACCTTTTCGGTTGCGTCAACAACCATCTATGGCCCCAGTAAATCTCGCTCGCCAATATCATCCCAAGATAAGGGTGTACAACACCTACGCCTGTACAGAGCCTCGAAAGGTGACATCTCAATGCTGGCCTGAAAACTATTGTTGTAAGCAAACTCTACCAAATACAGGTAATCCTCCCAGGAACCTCCAAAATCTAAGACGCACGTCCGCAGCATATCCTCGAGCGTCTGAATAGTCCTCTCTAACTGTCCGTCCGTCTCGGGGTGGTATAAAGTACTAAACTTGAGCTGAGTGCCCAAGCTAGTCTGCAGACTCCTCTAATAATGGGAAGTAAAGCGACTATCCCGATCCGAGATGATGCTGACCGGAACCCCATGAATCCTAACTATCTGTCGTATGTACATCTCTGCAAGCCTCTCTGTAGACGTACCCACCTTGAATGGCAAGAAGTGGGCCGATTTGGTCAACCTATCAACGATGACCCAAATCGCGTCTTTCCTTCCTGGTGTACGCGGCAATCCAGATACAAAATCTATAGTGATATGCTTTCACTTCCACTCCGGAATGGGCAACGGCTGCAATAATCCTCTAGGCCTCTGTCTCTCTGCCTTGACCTGCTGACAGACCAAGCACCTAGCTACGAAGCGAGCTACCTCCCGCTTCATCCCGTACCACCAGACATGCTCCCTCAGATCTCGTTACATCTTGTTGGCACCAGGGTGTATAGAGTACTGAGATCTGTGGGCCTCCTGTATAACCTCCTTCCTGAGCTCTCCACTGGGCACACATAACCTGGAACCGTGCCTCAAGGCACCATCCTCTGCAAGAGAAAGCTTGCCATCCACCAGCCCTGCTCGAACCTGTTCTCGGAGACACCGCAGAGCAACGTCCTTAAACTGCGTCGACTTGATCCTCTCCACCAAGTCTGACTGAATCTGCAGGCCCTACATCTGTATCTGAACTCCAGACACAATCACCTCAATCCCTAGGCTCTCCAAATCAGCAAGCAAGTGACGGTCCATGTCAAACACATGGCTGTCGGATACCTACTCAAGGCATCGGCAACCACGTTGGCCTTCCCTGGGTGATACTGAAGTGAGAAGTCGAAGTCCTTCATCAGCTCTAACCATCTGTGCTGCCTCATGTTGAGCTCTTTCTGTGTAAACACATACTTTAAGCTCTTATGATTTGTGAAGATCTCTACCCTCTTTCCATACAAGTAGTACTTCCACAACTTTAGAGCAAAAATCACTGCTGCCAGCTCCAGGTCGTGGGTAGGGTAGTTCTTCTCATGGGGACATAACTGCCTCGAAGCAAAGGAAATCACCTTACCATGCTGCTGTAAGACACAACCCAGCCCCTTTCCTGAAGCGTCACTATAGATCGTGAACCCTCCTGAACCAGACGGCAATGTCAGAATCGGAGCTGTCGTAAGCCGCTTCTTCAACTCATCAAAAGCTGTCTGACCCTCCTCTGACCAAACATACTCAGCATCCTTTCGGGTCAGCCGAGTCAATGGCTCTGCAATCTGGGAGAAATCCTGCACAAACCTCCTGTAGTACCCTGCCAGCCCTAAGAAGCTCCTGATCTCTGCCACTGAAGTCGGCGCTACCCAAGCCTCAACTGCTATGATCTTCTTCGGGTCCACTGAGATCCCATCTCCAGTAACCACATGACCCAAGACGTCAACTCTATCCAAGAAGAACTCGCACTTCGAGAGCTTTCCATACAGCCTATCCCTCCTGAGTGTCTCCAAAACCACTCTCAAGTGCTCCTCGTGCTCCTCCTCAGTCTTGGAATATACCATGAAATTATTAATGAACACCACCACGAACTTGTCCAAGTACTGGTGGAACACCTTGTTCATTAAGTTCATAAATACTGCTGGTGCATTGGTTAGCCCAAACGGCATAACCAAAAACTCAAACTATCCGTACCGCATCCTGAAAGCGGTCTTCGAAATATCATCCCCCTTCACCTTCACTTGGTAATAGCCTGACCTCAAATCAATCTTGGAGAAAGCCCGAGCTCCGCTCAACTGATCAAAGAGATCATCGATCTGCGGCAATAGGTATCTGTTCTTGATAGTAAGGTTGTTGAGTGCCCTGTAGTCGATACACATTCGTACCGACCCATCCTTTTTGGGTACAAAAAGTACCGGTGCACCCCAAGGTGAAGAACTCGATCGGATGAAGCCCTTGTCCTGCAGCTCATCCACCTGGTTCTTCAGCTCCACCAACTCGCTGTTGTTCACTCGATAGACATGCTGAGAAATCGGTTCTGCGCCGGGAACCAAGTCTATCGAGAACTCTACATCTTTGTCAGGTGGAAGCCCTGGCAACTCCTCCGGGAAGACGTCCATGAACTCTGCGATCAAGGGATGTGGAGCCGCCTGCTCCTCAACTGAAGCTCCGCAGAAAAGTCCTCCGTCCTGCTTTGCCTGCCGTCGGGTGTACTCAAACTCTGGCTCTCCTGGCACCCCAAACAGAACTCTACCCCCTCGGTAATCTATGCTAGCGTAGTTCCTGCTCAACCAGTCCATACCTAATACGATATCCTAGTTCGATAGTGGCATGACGAGCAGGCTCACCTCCAACTCTCGGCCTCCCAAAATGACACTCCGCCCTCTGCAAATATCACTCACGAGGATAACTCCACCCCCGGTCGTGATCTTGTAGGTCCCATACAATGATTCGGATACTAGGCGGTGTCTAATAGCAAACGATACTGATACGAAACTGTGGCATGCCCCGAAAACAAATAGTGCAAAAGCTGGAATGGAGTCGAGGAGAACCGAACCTGCAATCAGCTCTCCGATGGCCTCTGCAACCTCGGCCGCCATGGCGAAAGCTCGCCCCTGCTGGCCTCCCCTGGCCTACTGCTAGTGCTGTACGAACCGCTGCTGCTGAGTCGACAACGGTCCCTTCTGCGGTCCCCCTGGAGCCTTGGCTCCGGCTCCCTGAGCTGCCCTGCCCGTAAAAAGGGAACAGTCCCTCAACTGATGCTCTGACAATCCACATAGGAGGCACTTCCCTAGCCTCTTCTTGCACTCAGTCCATCTGTACCCTGGCTTCTTACAGAAGGTGCAACTGATAGTCTGTTGCCTCGGGGCCTGCTGCTGCTGCCTCGGGACCTGCTGCTGCTGCCTCGGCTGTTGATACTGTACTAGCTGATGTCTCGGCTGCTGAAACTGCTACGGCTGGAACCTCTACTGTTGGTGCTGCTGCTGAAAGTGCGGCCTCTTGGCCGGTCCTCCGCTACCACTAGCTCCCTGGATGTCTCGCCCCCTCTTGAGCCTAAGCTCAAGATCATCATCTGCGGCTAATACATCCACTAGGATCTCCTCAAAGGTAGCGCTGCGAGCACTCTTGGTATAGGACTAAACCTCCTTTACCAATCCCCTCCTGAACCTCCGGGCCTTCGTCGCCTCGGACAGTCCCTCCACAAATCTGCCCAGATGGTAGAACTCCCCTACATACTCCTCCACAGACTGGCTCTCCTGGACTAGGGCCTCAAACTGAGTCTCGAGGGCTCCTAGCGCTGTATCCGAGAAAAACTTCTTCTTGAACAGCTTCTTGAATGTTGCCCAAGTCTGTACCAGAGTACCAACCCTTGGGTCGGTCTGGTACCAAGTGCGGGCCTGATCTTGTATCATGCTGGCCGCTGCCTCAATCTGAATCCTCAACGGAATCTCAGCCAATCTGAATTTCTCCTCCATGTGCTTTATCCACTCGTCGGCATACAGGATCCCCTCTGTCCCTCGGGGGCATCTTCTAAAAATCCTGGATGCCCTTCTTCCTCGGCTGGTGCGACTGCTGAACGGCCGCTGGCTGAGCTGCTGCTCTCTCCACTGTAGTCAGGGCCAGATCAATGCCCCGACTAAACTCTGCTGTCTGCCTCTGCTGCTGGGCCTGCCGGCTCTCCATGAACTGTTGAAATAACGTGAACAGCTGAACTGCGTCAACTGTCCCCGAAGGCGGCTGCCGCTGCTGAAGCACCTCTGGAATCACCAGACTCGGCCCATGTGCTACAGGTGGAGGGGCTCCATCAAACGTAACTGAAATGCCTACCCCAGCTGGCATGACTGGGGCTACGGTACGGGGGCTGGCTGCTGAGTATGAGAGGTGGCAGACCTCTCATCGGCGTCCCCCTGGCCCTGGCGATGTGATCTTGTCTCAACCATCCTGGAGACAGATCAAAAGAAACAATTGCTGAGAATGAGTCGAAATAGCAAGGGAGGACAGTTATATTCAAAGGAAGACAATAAGCAACAAAATGTAGATATACGGAGTCTGATCAAGAGTTTTTCCTAATTTGATTGAGTACTTTCAAAAATATCCTAATCCTACTGTAGGCTGCAGTGATACTCTAGTTCGAATACCACTGCATTTCTAATCTAGGACCTGCATGGGCTACCACTAAAAACGTGTCACGACCCGCGCCCAGTGTAAGGGCACGAGACGTGGGTACGTCCAGCCTACGCCGTAGTGTCGGCGTAGAACGCTGTCCTAGGTCACATACATCTAACAGTTTATAAGGTACCTGTACAGTTTATACACTCCGAATGGAGGTGACATAAATAAGTACAACTCAATCACAGCTAAGGAAGAAAGTACGAAACGATAGAATAGATAAAACTCAGAATCCACAGATGATAATACAAGGTAGAGAGATAGCTAAAATCTAAGATAAACATCTCCACAAATCTAGAGTACAACTTCAATATATACAAATATATCATAACATGAAAATAAATAGAACTAGCCTAGCTAACTAGCCTAGTCTATAGGGGTAGTGTCATCAGGAAGTCCTGGGTCCTCCTGGGAGTCCAGCTCAAGAGTGTCGTCTATGCCAGCTCCGTAATAAGTGGGACACAGCTCCTCGAAGTCATCTGTAATATTTCAAGAGGTCCAGTCAGGACTGGAGCGAGCACAGTACATCTCACGCAGTTCATATCATAACAGGAATAAAATACAGGCAATAGAGTAAAATACATGAAACGCTGAAGAGTATACATAAGTAAAAGAGAAGACTGTAATGAAATATCTACTATAAGTAAAGGACTACAGTGAACTAGTGATTCAGAGTACAAGCTAGACATGTGAACGGCTTGATAATAAACATGAGAGTTTGCACATGACTACACTACTTTAGAAATTGTCCACATGACTATTTATACTCCCCCGTACCCCAATCAATACACAAGGATCCGTTCAAGTTATGTTACATGAAATTCACATGGGGGCCCATAAATGGGTGCACATGAATATAAACATGGGGGCTCCATGATCATGAGAGTACATGAATCACGAGAGTGCACATGAATGGTGAAAGCACAAGAATACATGATAAAAGTAAAATGCACATGACATGATGTATCTGATGCTCACGAGGAGGATAACATCGTATGAAAAGATCCATATAGTACAAATCCGTGTTTCCATCGTGTCAGCATCAAGTAAAATAATCTAGAGCAAGAAAATACTCCTAGCAAGTATGAAACGGTCAAAGAATGTACTCGCCGGATATCCTGAACGTCTGAGTGAAACACTGCCTAAGGAGTGGTGTCTGGCTCCTAATCAGAACAGTACAATTCACAACATGTCCAGCTAATAAAGTAAGCTACTATGATGCAGTCTACATGATATTAGGTCAATCCTAGACCAAAGTCAACCCTGGTCAACTTCAGTCAACTATAAGTCAAAGTTAGGTAAACTAGGTCAACCTAGACTCAATGAAGTCTCACTAGGCCTAACCAGTCTACCCTAGCTAGTAAACACCATACACTAGTCTATATGACTCTACACATGTGTATATTCTATATACACAATACCACACAAGACTACCATAGACTATGTACCTAGGTTATAGGCTATAGGCCATACACATTCAACTTCATACATTTATACACACTATCCATATAGGCTATACCTATATTGTATTACAATCATCACATTAGTTATGTTTATTATTTATAAACATATACATAGAAAGTTAGAGAGGGAAAGGCACGTGAATATGTGTGGGTATCATAGGATACTTGTGACAGGAATATATATAGGAACAACCAATGTGTAGCAGTGTCAGGAATATATCCTCATGTGTGTACATGTGTATCAATTTAGGTAGGTATACTCATCTCATATTTGAATGTGACCCAAGTTTGTGTCAACAGTGAGGGCAAGAGTGGGAAGCAATGTGCTGTGGGTGACTGGATACTAATCAGTGTGTATATATTTGATTCTCAAAAAATAAGTATGACAGGAAATGTGTCTCAGTTGTGTGTTAAACAGTCTACTAGTGCAGTCCAGAATTCAGTGAACATTGATTGTCTCATGAAGTCAATTCCTGTATGTGTAGGTGAGCATAAATTCGAGTGATCCCAGGTTTGATAAATGTCAAAGTGTGACTCAGTCCCAGTTCAAGAGTGTGACAGGAATAAATTCTTAGGAAATCTCATATTTCAGTGTGTGTATGTGAGTGTTCTGTGTACAGTCTCATGTTTTGTGAAATGGCAGTGAGTACATTAGTGACTACAACTTAGATAGGTTAATCTCAGAAAATGTGACAGGAAAATAGGAAAGCAGTGTACTTGTGATAACTCAGGAATCAACAGATTTCAGTGTGTGTTCAGTGACTTATGTGATTAGTGACCCTGTTCCATCAATCTCAGGATATGCAACATAAATCTCAGGTTAAGTTCAAGGTTCAATCCTATACAACCATTCATGAAACATATCAACCCAATCCCTAACATGTTATCCATATGTTTAACAACTAAACCATATTAATTTTACATGATATTAATACTTAAATGTAATTCAAAAAATGGACAAACAGTGAGTAATATGAACTTGAACTCGACAGGAAAGGGAATGCAGTACATGGACTGGTTTAGGAAAAAACTGGAAATCAAAAGCCAACTCCAAAGTAATTCGAACACCCTTTCTTGCTAACACCAACCCTATCATGATGTCTAGTGTAACAACTGTTAACCCACAATTTATTACATGATATTAACATTTAATAAGTGAATAAAATGGAAGAACAATGCATATTTACACTGATACTCGACAGTATCAGTCGAATGGGAAAATTCCCATTTCATCATTAAAATTAATAATTAACAATAGGTTAATGGTTGGTAATTAATAATCAATATGTGTACTTGCTATTCATATTGTATCGTGCCCAAAAATAGAACACGAAAGTGTCCATCCTACACAAATCATATAACACACGAACTGGTTCAGTACACAGTGCACCCATGTCCAGTGCGGGTCGAATCTCTCACTCGACACGAACTCAATAGACACGTGGCCTTGGAGGTGTCGTGTCAGACATTGCCCTCAGCCCTGTGTTGAAGGACACGCGTCCACATGTCCAAAATAGGTCATACGAACTCGCGGGTAGCAGGACAGTACTGTCCACGCGCGCGCGGGCGTGTCCACGAGTCTAGTCTGACACGAAATAGACTCGATACATGTTCAGTCGTATAGAAATCCATAAGCCACCTAACAACCTATTTTCCTATTCAAAAATATTACAAAAATTGGATCGAAATGCCCACTGTGGCATTTCGTCGAACACCAATGAACCTAGACTGATACGTGTCCGATACGGATACGTAAAGGACACTAAATGACACGAAACCTATTCCTATAGTTAGAGGACACCTAGGATATGCATCCATGCCAAGAAATTGAAAATCTAATAGGTGGATAGGAAGTTACCTATGTGGTGCTCTTTCCTCAAGAAACATCAACAATGGAGATTCCCTCTAGCTAGCTCAAAGCTCCAAAGTAGTCCAAAACTGTTGTTAGCCTCCACCAACAGTAGGAGAACAGGAATTAGGTCAAAATGTAAGAAGTTTGAATGAAAATGGATAAATATTGATCAAAATAGAAAGGGTTGAATGAAGAACAAACCTTGCTCTTGAAGAAATGGAGAAATGAACAAAAGAGGCAACTATTTTGGGGAGGCATTAAATAGGTGTGGATCCCTAGGCCGGCCAACAATCTACGGTTAGGGTTTTAGGAATAGATCAAGGGCTCTCCTTCCATCTAGTCTAATCAATGGTCTAAAATCTAGGTTTCATATTAGTCTTAAGTTGCAACCTATTTAGATCTAACTAATCATGACTTAACCAAAACTAGTCATAACTAACTAATACTAACCATGGCTAACTAAGACTAGCTATGACTAATCTAGGTTAGGTCAAATCTAGGTTAGGGCTAATCACAACACATGGCAACTAATTAAATAATAATAAATTACACCATTCCAAATAATATATATTAATTCCAATTAATTATATATTAAATTCAAATAAATTCAAAATGACAAAAATACCTTCAACTAGAAATGTGGTAGTGACAGGTTATATGGACATGGTAAATACAGGATTTTTGGTGGTAGAATTTTTCTTACTCAGAGGTTATGTGGACATCACAAGGATAGACTCTACAGGTGTATAGAACAACTCATAGGTAATATGGACGTAAAATGTTCTATAGATAGTTATGACAATAACGGGGGTCATGGAAGTAATGTCTACTCAGAGGTAATATGGACGTAAAATGTTCTATAGATAGTTATGGCAATAACGGGGGTCATGGAAGTAATGTCTACTCAGAGGTAATATGGACATGGTAGGCACAATCTTTGCTAGAAAAATAATTCAGATGTAGTATGGACGTGAAATATTTTCTAGATAGTTATGACAACACAAGGTTATCATAAAAGAGACGACTCCTCAGAGGTAATATGTAGGTGGTAGACGTGAACAACGTTAGGGTGTAGAAAGACAACTCAGAGGTAGTATGGACGTGAAAGATTTTCTACTGGAGGAGTTATGGAAGAGGTAAACTCAGTAAAAGAATTCACGAACACCCGCGGTGGATGTGGGAACCTATGCTTATTTAAACTTCAGACATAGTATTTCTTCGAAAACTTGCCATTAATTGGCATCATTAGCAAGTCTCTGTTAGGTTTGGCCACTCGGTAGGCCCCATTGGAGTAGACTACCTCTATGACGAATGGTCTTTTCCACTTGGGTTTGAACTTTCTAGCTGTCTTATGAGTCATCACCAGATCTGTCTTCGAACTGATAATACGAGGTCACCCACTTGGAATGTTTTTTTTGGACCTTTTTATTGAAGGCCCCGAAAATTCGAGCTTAGTAAAGCTTGATTCATTGCTGAGCTAGCAGACATTTTTCATCCAACGTCTCTAACTCCTGTAGCCGCCAGTGTTGATTGTCTTCGTCAGTCAGCTGGTTGGTGATGGCTACCCGTAGAGACGGGATCTGGATCTCCAGGGGAAGCACTGCCTCGCTTCTATAAACCAGAGAGAATGGTGTGTTGCCAGTGGGTGTCCGAACAGTTGTACGGTAAGCCCACAGGCATTCGCCGAGCTTTTCATTCCAATCGCGCTTATTAGAGGAAACGACTTTCTTGAGCAGCTTAACGATAGTCTTTTTGAATGGTTCGGCTAGTCTGTTCACTACAGAATTGTAAGCCATTGATACCATATTTTGTATTCGATTCTTATCGCAGAATTGATGGAATACGTGGCTCACTACCTGTGGACCGTTGTCGTGGATAATCCTTCTGGGAACTCCGAAGCGGTATATGACGTGATGCTTGACAAAGCTGATCACGTTCGAGGTTTTCACCTCGATCAGTGGTACTACTTTTGCCCATTTAGAAAAGTAGTCAGTGATAGCGAGTATGAACCGGTGTCCTTTGGAGGATGGTGGACTGATCGACCCGATAGTATCTATTCTCCATGCTTCAAATGGCCAAGCAGCCGCTGTAGGGTATAGGAACTGCGAAGGTCTGTGAATGAAGTCAGCATGCAACTGACATATTTGGTACTTTTTTGTATAGTCAACAACCTCGGTCATTATAGTAGGCCAGTAGTAGCCTACGCGACGTAGTCGGTCCTGTAACTTTGGACCAGGCTGACAGGCTCCACAAGTTCCATCGTGTGCCTCTTAGAGTGCCTCTTGTACTTCTGTCTTAGATAAATATTGCAGGAGAAGCCCGTCGTATGAACGACGATACAACATTTTGGTAGCCGTGTCATAGAAGAACCATAGAGAGCGTCTCTTAACAGAAGTAGGGTCTTCAGATAGGATTTCGTAGACTGCGTAGTCTATAAACGGGACTCGCCAGTCCCGAATGTCAATATTAGTATCTGTTGGTACTGAGTAACTCAGACACATATGTAGATTATTCTTTAGGCAAACTAGCTCTCGTTCCATTATCGTGACGGTATATTGGGTTCCAACAGGAGCTGCCAGAGAAGCGGCGATGCCAGCGAGTGCGTCAACCTCCATGTTTTGCAGTCGAGGTACATATTCTATAAAGAACCCTATAAAGGTGGAAATGATATCGATTACTGCCTAGTGGTAAGGAACCAGATCTTCATGATGGACCTGGTATTGTCCTCGAACCTGGTTAATGGTCAGTTTTAAGTCGCCATAGGCCTCGATGCAGTCAACCCCCAACTGTTTATTGAGCTGGAGTCTGATGATGAGAGTGTTATACTCAGCAACGTTATTGGTGCATGACTCCATGAGAGAATATGCATAGTAGATGACCAGGCTATCGGGCGTGATGAGAACGACTTCGACCCCTGCGATGATCTCGTCTTTGGGTCCTGTTCTTGAAGTGTCATCAGAGAACATGCACCAAACCGAGTTATCTGAGATGACATTGGACTCTAGGACTTCATCGGGAATGTCGTCGTAGAGCTTCGACGTCTTTGGCACAGGATATGCTGCCAAGAAGTCGGTCAATGCTTGGCCTTTGACTGCCTTTTGTGGGAAAAATACCATGTCATAAGGAGTCAAAAGTATTACGCATATAGCCAATCACGAGTTTAAGGACCCTAGCTTGGTCATGAGGACCCTGAGGAGGTTGTCTCGAGAGATGACGTGGATTGTCTGTCCGGCCACGTAATATCGTGTCTTCTAAATGGCGAAGAGCAGAGCAAGGCACTCCTTCTCCATAGGATTATACCGATGCTCGGCCCCAATCATGGTCCTACTGAGATAGTAGATCGCCTGTTCGTGGCCTTCATTACTTTTCTAGGCTAGCAAAGCACTGAGAGAATGGTCCATAGCTCGGAAGTATAGCAAGAAGGGTCTCCCTCGACCGGTGCTACTAGTACTGGAGGACTAGTGAGGTACTTCTTGATGTCGTTGAACGCGCGTTGTCATGCTTCGGTCCATTCATAAGAAACCCCTTTCTTCATCAGTTTGGTGAAGGGTTGACATTGACCAGAGAGATTTACTATGAATCTTCTGATGTATACCAGGCGTCCTTATAGGCCTCGAAGCTTATGAAGATTCTTCGGGGAAGCCACATCCAAGATAGCCTTAGTCATCTCAGGGTCAATATGAATACCCTTGGCTGTGACAATAAAGCCCAAGAACTTGCCACTGGAAACTACCAGAAAAGACTTGGTGGGGTTCATCTTTAGTCGATGTGTCTGCATTAAGTCGAATATCGTCCTTAAGTCATCCAAATGACTGGATTTCTTTTTGCTCTTGACATCAATGTCATCAACGTAAATTCTACCATCTTTTGGAGGTATTTGCAGAATAAGGTGCTCATAGTCTGCTGGTATGTTGCTCCCGCACTCTTCAACCCGAGGGGCATCACTGTGTAACAGTATAACTATTTTGGAGTCCGAAATAAAGTATGCTTCTCATCTTCGGAGAACATTTTGATCTGGTTGTAGCCTGAGAAACCATCCATGAAGGATATGCGCTCGAAGCCACACGTTTTGTCAATTATCACGTCAATGATTGGGAGGGAAAACTCATCTTTTGGACAGGCCCAGTTGAGATCCCTGAAGTCTATGCAGACCCAAATTTTCCCGTTCTTCTTAGTGACTGGGACAATATTGGCCACCCAATCCGGGTGTTGCTATTCGCGAATGAAGCCACTCTCTATGAGTTTGTCGACTTCTTTCTCAATAGCATCCATAACGTTGAGGCAGAAACAATGTTGTTGTTGTTTGACAGGTTTAGCATCGGGTAAGATCTTGAGACGGTGCATGGCGACTTGTGGATATAAACCCGGTATGTCCTCATAGCTCCAAGAAAAGACATCAATGTATTCTCGGATAAGTTGTATCAGAGATTCCTTTTCTTCTCCCGTCAAGCTTTTGCTGATGAAGATGGGTTTTGGGGAAGCCTCATCTTCTAGCTCGACTTGGATGACTTAATCTTCAGTGGGAGGTTCGCATTGTTCGAAGCAATATTCCCATTAGGATCCCAGGTGTTGAGCCCAAGGTTCATCTTCAAAGAATTCAAGTATTTGGTCATTATCCTCGACTGGGGATCTGAAGAGACTATATTGACGGATAATATCTTCATGAAGGCTTGGCCGATACTGGTATCAGAGTCCCAGGTTGAGGAGTCGGAGGAGTGTGAATGTATCAAGACCTTCGGCTCTGAGCTCTCCGAAGTTGTTTTGGGTGTAACGTAACCCAACTCCCTGCGAGTGCGTTGGTAGTAATTTTGGGACTTTCCCTTTGGAGCATGAAGTCGTAAGGGAAGGCGTCGGCCTTTGCCATAGTTCATCCCTCTATTGCTGTTCAAGTCATAGCCCATCTTCTGGATAAGGTATTTGGCTTGAGTAGTGTAACGATAGAGTTGCATCTTGCCATTATCGAGTTTTGGTTCTGCCGAAGCGAGTCGCTAGGGATGCTCCAATCGACCGAAGATGATGGGTTTCTCCTCCTTCTTCCTTACTAGAACCAAGAAGTAGGCACCTTGAGGAAGGACAACTCGGCTTGCGAGAATAGCGATTGTTACTTGTGTTTGTAACATATATAGAGCATTGTCTAAGAAATACCTAGTATTCTAATGCGCACAAGAGTAATTCAAGGACAACTTCCTATTAATGAAATACAAAATTTTATCTCGAAGGATTACTTCATCTAAAAAGTGAGCCTCAGTATCGGTACACACGTAGTCTTCCAACTCTTCATCTGTGAGTACTAAGGCTGTTGCAGGAGAAGATAAAGGAGGTTTTCCCTTCAACTTGAATACCAAGGGAGGTGTAGTCGGAGGTTCCTGCGACTTCAGAGTTGGCCTTGAGACCTTCCGGGGAAGCCTTATTTGCATAGGCTCCTGGCTAATGGCTGACATCATCGAGGGCGACCAAGTCGGGGCCTTGCCTCGAACCTTGATGACAAGAGGGGCTGATGTTTTGAAAGGTTTTCCCTTCAATCGAACCCTCAATGGTTCGTCCGCGATAGCTGCACTTTTCGATACAGTATCTGTCTCGTCGTTGGCATCATTGGCATCATCATCCCATGGGACTTTCTTGTACAGCTCAACGTTTATACAGTATGTTTCGAGTCCACGGAATAGGTCAATGTCAGTGAACTCGATGTTGATGGTCCCATCGCTGGCCACATACTTCATACATTAATGGAGAGTGGAGGGCACGATCATGTACTCATGAATCCATGGTTGTCCCAATAGCATGTTGTAGTTTATATCGATGTTAATGACGTAGCAAGTTACGTCAATCTGGAGATCACCTATTTGGTATTACAGGCGAATCTTGTCCAGGGATTCACTCTTTCCAGTGTTGAAGCCGTTGATTGTAGTATTAGATGCAGTCAGTCGATGCGTTGGGGTCCCCAAAGCTTGGAGTAAACTCTGAGGGATGATGCTAAGAGAAAAGCCATTATCGATGTGGATGCGGTCGACCTTAATGACACCAACATACCCTGTATAATACGGGGGCCTATTATGCCGGTTGTTCTTCAGCAACATGTCCTGCTGGATGAAGGTGATGTTAGGAATCACCTCGACCACACTGTGACAATGTGGACATGCAGCAAGGTCCTCCTTAGGCGGCTGCACCTGGGTGAGGAAGGAATCAATGTTCTATAAAGCTTTGCTGAGGGCACTCGAGTCACTTTGGAGAGACGTAGGAGCTCGAAGAGTGATAGTCGAGCCAGAGTATTGGCCAACTGCGCCAATATGTCAAAATTATAGGGCTTGATCGGCCCTACTGTCGAGTCTTTTTTCAGAGGTTTGTCAAAGCGAACCTCTTTCTGCCTCTGCTGTCTATGGCAGGGACTTGAGATGGGCCTACTTTCGATGCATTGGGGGTGGTAGCCGCAACAGTTGGAGGTGTTTCCTCCTCCGGAGCCTGATTTTCTTCTTGCTGGTGAGCCGAGCGAGTGGTAACCAGAGTGTCATTAGCCGATGTAGAAACCATGCAACATGACTTGACTTTCTTCCCCTTGACAGAGTGTGCTGCAGGCACCATCATGTCTGGGGCGAGATCAGGGTGGATCCACATCACTTTATCTCGCGACATTGTAAACGGGATGAGGCCGTGAGCGTTGTTGCCCCACCCCGACCTAAAAAATTACTCATCCTCATATCGATTTATCCGAATCATCGTCCTTGCTAGGGCACGATGCAGTAGAAGTCTAGAATTGCACTCGTACAAGGCAAGATGATATGTTCTCAAATGTTTACCTTTGAATTGATATTAGCAATGGAAGGAAACAGAGTATATGAAACAATTCTCTTTATTGGTAAATGAACTGAGATTACAAAGGCTTTCAATAGCCCAACTGATTTTACCAAATTGGCTACAACACTCAGGTTCCCTCTTGCTCATAAAAGATTTCACCGTTCCATACATCATGCCTTCTATATCTTGGCCGCATTAATCCTGTTGCAAGACCGAGCGTCAATACAATCACACACTTCAAGCGCTACGGCATTACATGCCTCAGCGCGATCAAACGAAGCTCCGCCGCGAGCAGACCATTCCCTGAACCTACTAGAAAACTAGTGGAGAATTAGTATTTTCATCCTCGCTGTACTGATCAAAGACCCACTTAACAAACCGATATTTAGTAATGTATTGATTCATGCAAGCATACAATTTAGTTATCTTTCTAGATTCTCCTTACGATCAGTTCATGGCATATTCGTATGGCATATTCAAAGACTGTAAAGGATGTTATCATGGCAAGCATGTTATTTCAATATGCATAAGCAAGCAGGCAACCAATAGCAATCTCGTGTTATTTCGTGACTTCTTACCAACGTCGATGCACTTGCCCTTGCACCGACGCAAGGTGAATATGCCTACCATCTTTCCCTGTCATGTTATAGGTACTCTCTATGGAGGATCTATGTGTGCAGGATATATGTGTACCTTGCACTTTCAACCCAGGATCTATCTGTGCAGGATATATGTTTACCTTGCACTTTTGACCCATCGTTCCTTAACTATATGAAGGTCACTAGCTTTCTCGGCTAGAATGGACTTATATTTCTCAAATCACATATGTAAGACGATGATCACTCTGTGCGGTTGCAAACCAAACAAATTAGAGGACCCCCAAAATACTTGGTAAGTAGCTTATCACATTCAATAGCAGGTTGCTAACCGTCTATATGAAGTGCACCAACAATGCCAACTTTATCCAATATCCCTCCTCGGCCGAACGGTCCCAGCGCCCTTGCGTACCACATTCGAGGGATACCCGTGCACATGGTTCTTCATATCTTAAGTCTATTTGACTATACAATGCGTCTTATCTTTCATACAACCAAGCAAGTTCGCCTATCTCTATTTTGATTGGCGCAACGCCCCAATGTTCATCAACGAATGTCCCGAAGGCCATAAACATTTTCGAGGCACCATGCCACATCCAATAATTCTGCCACATTCGTGCCGCAACTGTTCTTTCACAACTAAGCCACCTTTTGTAAGTCTCATGCACGTACGCATGCTTTGATGTAGTTGTTCACCATTCCTTGAGTCGTGCATTCGATGCACGTCTCGATTCAATGTTTCTATGGTCTACGCATTAGTGTTCATACGTTAGACTTAAGTTCCTTCCCTCCGACTCGTACAACTGAGGCACGTCTCGATAGGGTATTTAATATTCTATAGCTCGTGCACTGAGGCACTCGTGCCGATATAGTCTTTCAATGTTCTAGCATACTAACTCGTGCGCGGGGGGCACAGAATGACCCGTGCGCTGAGGCGCTCGTCGATATAGTTATCCCATGTTCTTATGACTTGTGCACCGAGGCGCTCGCCCTTACGATATTCAATATTCCATAGCGACTCGTACATTTTGATGTATGATTTATTTTAATTGTTCTATCTAGTGTTCGGCACGCACTACGTTCAACTCCCGATCAAGCCAGGCCCGTGGTCTCGATAGGTTAACTCAGCATACAATGATATATTTTACTTAGGCATCACTATAAAAATTTATCGATTTAGCGACGGCAATATCCATCAAAAATCCGTCGGTAAATGTAATTACCGACGGATGGTCGACGGATATTGGTTAAAAAAAGTCGTCGGGAAAAGCCTCGTCGCTAACTACAATCCGTCGGCATGTTGTCGCCCGACGACGAATTAGCGACGAACTGTGCCGTCAACCATACTCGTGCAGTTTGCGATGACTCGCTGACGGAATACCGTCAAATCACGTATCAAAAGAAGTAATGACGTATCACTTACCGACGGACATATCCGTCGCTATTTGGTCGATAAATGCGTATCAGAGAGTTTCTTATACGCAAATTCCGTCGCCAATCAGTCGCGAATGGTTGCTACGTTTTGACGGATTCGCGACGGAATACCGATGGAATATCCGTCGACCCGGTTCTATGAATTATTCATATTTCCAGAACATTGGCGACGGAACGAGTGCCATTTTCTCCCAAGCCACGAGACGAAGGAACGAGTGCCATTTTCTAAGCACGCCATATACCAACTCTAAGCCAACCGTTGGACCTTTTTCCATGTTCTAACTCATTTCGATCCGTCGGGATTATTCCCTTAGCTATGTGAATTCGTCTCTTTTATTATTGAGCCTACTTGTGCAAGTTAAAAACATGTATTTTATTATGTGAAGGCAAAGATGAGGTAAGTTTACCGAAACTATCCCACCTGAGCGAGCGGTCGTCTCGACCGAGCGATGTCTCTGAGCAGCCGTTGCAAGGCTAAGTTCGAACGCCATCGGCATTCCTATTCCTCCGATTGACTGAGCGGGACGGGATACTACACCTGCAGCCCACCACCAACCCCCCCACCACCCCCTCCCACCTCCACCCCTACGGCCAGCCTCGTGATAGAGAATCCACCATCACCACTCGAGCCGGATCGTACACATATTCGGGCGTCCCTGATACATATGCATGTCAACCGATACTCGCGAATGGTGCCTCCACAAACCCTACCACTTTGTACTTGGACGTCTGCCTAACTGCTAGGCTATGTCTTTCCGTCAGTATTAGAATCATAGTTCCCAAACAACGATATCAACAATGACCCCATCCTAAGGTCAAACCAAGTTGATAGTATAGGGTTTTCTACCCAAGCTCGTATTACTCTAATTTCTAACATCGAGCATCGATTCCCTACGTACATCCTAATATTCGTCGTACGGGGTCTGAGTCATTCAGCATAGCCATCCTACAACAACTCACGTTCAACCAATTTCATGACACATCAAAATTGCTCATTCAATAAGTCATCTTGTATAGTCTATCCCTTCAAACACGTTCGATATAGTTCGCCTATCAATCCTTTTCAAATCAAACACGCTATGACACAAATTGTCGCTAACCAAAATTTCACATTTTACATTCCCTAAGTCATCTATTCCAATTCACGCAATCGATCACAAGGTCGTCTGACTTAGCAATACATTGTGCCATGATCTCACGCGAGTCAGATTATCTACGGTGGGCATGAATCACCATGCACGCTTCCGCGGGATAATCATCCTCATTAGGACGTAACTCATGTTCGAGTCTAGACTAATTCATTCTCGATGGGCGGATTGGACCTACTCAATCCTCAAGTTTATTTCATTCATCAATCGCAAGTCCTAACATCCTCAAATTATCTTTCGCATCAAACTGACAAGTCGAGACAATCAAAGTTGCCGCATCCTGATTTTCCCAGTTCGATCATTCCCGTGACATGAATCACCATGTCAGTGCTCACACGGAACGATCGCCCCAAATCCGACGCAACACATGTGCGAGGCTAGAGTCACGCTCGCGCAAGATAAGATCGTCGATGCTGTGGTTATCCGCGTAACCATCAAGACACGATCACTTTTATCCAACATTCGTCTCAATCAAAATCCTAAGTATTACATCCAACCGAGCAACCTGACGATCTTTGTTTGAAACGAATTCTGAGTCATGCGAATGATGCTATCGTCCGACTGGATAATCTCCTCGAATCAATTCCATCCGTCTATCTCAAGTCATCGAGCAACGTTTTTCCTCAAATCACATCCTTCCTTGCTAACTCAAATCATCAAGCAATACCCATTCCAATCCTTAGAGTCATTGCGTAACTTCAAAATTCAACTTTTCATGCACGCTACCTACCTGTCGTGCTAACTTTTCATACACAATCCGTATCAATTTCCTCGATCAAGTCATCCGTTCGCTACACCTTAGCTGTTCCTCGATTTAATTTATCTACTCAATCATCTTCGTGTTTCATATTCGCACCATCCTCAATCCCGTGCACATTTCGTGCACGTCAATTTATAGGTCGTTCGAATCAACTTATCATACTTCAAGACAACAACTCACTCCATCGTACACGATCTAAGGCTTTGCATATGTGCGACGCTTGCTGCTAGAATCATCGACACCCTGAATCCTCAATCGATCGATCGATATCCCTCAGGCTATCGCATACACCACTCTGGGATAAAGTCATTTGACAAATCCTTAACTTATCATTCGAATCAAAATCGACTTTTCGAATCCCATTCGAACCATTCCTCAAAATCCAAGCACGCTCATCTATATCGCATCGACGATATCGCCGTTCGATAGTACCCCTATCGATAATCATCCCATTTTACTCAATCGAGTCCAACTCATTCTTGTCCGAGACGAATCGAATCCCGTACTCGACTTTTCTAAGGTCGACGCAATCCTCGGTGTATATACCCAGCCCGACTTAGCCAACCGTACTCACACAAACCATCTTTTTATTTTATCAAAAACTGTCCTCCTACGTTTTGCAAAATAGATAGACTTATTGTATGGACATCCGTGGGACATTTGAGAGAGAGCGCACCAACGATATCAACTTTGCGGAAGCAATAATTTAGAGTTTACGGAAACGACGGAGTTAAAGAATTCAATCGACAGTCCAAGGACGTAAAGCCGTGCTCTTATACCATTATGTCACACCCCGCTCACGTAGGAGCGATCGTCCTCGCTAAGGCCTGATGCTGTACGAGCCTAGATTGCGCTCGTACAAGGCGGGTTCCATAACAGCCGATTTCAACGGCTGCGACGGGGTCGTCGCACAGAAGTCCCATGCAGAGACATTAAATAATAGCAACGGAATTTGAAGCAAAATACAAGTCATTATAAAATACTCTTTTATTGATATTGAAACAAAGGTTACAATGGGACGCAAGACCAAGATTACAAGTCATTCAAGCTCACTCATCTCACATATACAAGTCACTCAGCTCTCTCTCTTCTCTTAATCCATGTCTTGGACCAGCGGAAGCTTCGAAAGGCGACGTCCATACATTATGTCCCGTATAAGTCTTGACTCCACACAGCCGCACAATTCGAATCGCCAAGGAACTCCATGCCTTGACGCATCCAAGCGAGCTCCGTACCACGAGCTTCTACCTGCGCTTGCACATAAAAACTACGTGGGTGTCAGTACTCAACTGTACTGGTGGAGTGAGCTCCTCGCCCACCCATAAAAAACCAACACATTTGATTTACTTTTGTGCATCATAGTCCATTCTTATCAATTGTCTTTCTAGTCTTGTCTTAGGATCAGTTTTATGACAGACGCCTTGGCATACTTGTGTCTGAGGACCATTCTGTGCTTGCAATAACAACGTTAACTCATACCTTGCCTCTAGACCCTTCTTGTGCCAACAACGTTAACCTATCAAGTCGTGTTTGCCTTACGGCCATAATCAGGGACTCAACTACACGATAGACTCCATTGCTCTTGTGACCGTGCTATCGTACCGCTAACATACTTATCCTTGCCTCAAGACCTTCTTGTTTGCTTACAATGTCAACATACCAACTCATACTTGTCTTTCGTGCCAAACTCTGGGACGTAACGACTCGGTCGTGCCATGAACTCAATGTAACTTCACCAACTTGCCCTACGGCCCTTCTTGACATAACTCGCAACAGCTCAAGCCTAACTCATGCAACTCTATGCCAACGACTTAACACTCGACGCCACATCTCGTGCCGAAGCACGCCACCTTCGTTGTAGCCAAATCTTAGGCCTAGACATTGTGTTCTCTAACTCCATACACATTCAACTCAACTCAGTCCAAAGGCACACACGCAGATTGTCGCCCGTACTGACACATCTATATAAATGGTCACTGGCATTAACTAGCCATCGTGGACATAGCCTAGCATTCAGGACCCTTGTACCGCAGGTAGCGATCCCCGATGCAAGTCCCCGATCTACCGATTGCTTTATACCCAGCTCGGCTATAACCTTTTTCTTCCTAGGCCGAGTTGGTCCCGTGGCCCCGGGTTGTCGCTCGAAGAAACCATCGTCCTTGTCGACAAGTTGTCCATAACCACGCGCCTACGCTAACTTCTAGACTTAACGTAATTACATGATCTCATCATCATCACTTAGTTTCTTTGCTTTACTTTTTCCACTTTTCAAACTTCTTTGCAGAGCCCAAACCAGGGTTGCCTCGGCGACTGAACTACAGTCCCGACATATTTCCTCTCGGCGACTAACCATCGCTTAGACTTAACATTTCTTTTAAACTCCGGGAACGGCTACTGTATAGCCTTCCCACTTAACTTGAACATAACGTGTTTCCTTAAGTATCGACAGACCGTGGCTAACTTTCCACTGAACCAACCGTAGCTCGTGCCTTAAACCGTCTCGTGTTCTACGCAACACTATCGCCCAAGTCTTACCTCATATGACGGGCCTTGGGATCGTGGGACTATTTAAATTGACAACCGCAGAATGAGTGGGACAGGACTTGGAATGACTTAGGTCGACCGGCATAACTTTGCCTAACTTACTCAAGCCTATGCCAAGCCTTGCACAGTAGAACCGTGCATGCTTAATCAAGCGTTTACGCGGGCGACGCCTATGACTTAGGCAAGTTCATAGTTTTGTGTCGAAAACCAACTTTTCTTCTCCCAAGCCACGGGACGAAGGACCGAGTGTTATTTTCTAAGCACGCCGTGCACCGACTCTAAGTCGACCATTGGACCTTTTTTCCATGTTCTAACACATTTCGACCCGTCGGGATTATTTTCTTAGCTATGTGGATTCGTCTCTTTTATTATTGAGCCTACTTGTGCAAGTTGAAAACATGCGTTTTATTATGTAAAGGCAAAGATGAGGCAAGCTCACCGAAACTACCCCACCTGAGCGAGCGGTCGTCTCGACCGAGCGATGTCTCTGAGCAGCCGTTGCAAGGCTAAGTTCGAACGCCGTCGGCGCTCCTATTCCTCCGATTGACTGAGCGGGATGGGGTACTACACCCGTAGCCCACCCCCAACCCCCCTCCCCCCCCACCACCCCCTCCCACCTCCACCCCTACGGCCAGCCACCCCCCCTCCCCCGTGCAGCCCACCCCTAAATAACACACAAATAATCCCAAGCATTCAAATTATTCACACAAATATTCAATATTTAAACACAAATATTCAAACTCCTAGTAAAACCCATAAATAAGTCTACCAGAAAGATCTTCCTGCGCAGCCACTGCGCATAAGTAGGATCCACGCCAGCAAGATCGATATCCAGAGGAGATGGATGGCTGGAACTCCCGGTGCAACTACCCTCTGGTGCCACCTTCTCAGCGGCAGGAGGTGGCACTACCTCCTTAGCAGCAGGAGGTGGCACTGCCTCCTCAGCAGCAGGAGGTGGCTGTAAACCCCCTAAATTTCTACTATATTTTTTAAAAAAAAAAATTGGTATTTATTTCTTACTTTGTATTTGTACGTCGCATAGTCGTATTGTACGTCGCGTACGAGTTCACATTTTCGTATGTCTCGTCGAGTGCGAATATGCGCGAGGTACATATTTTTAAGAAAAATATTTTTACATAGAATTATAGCTTTCAAATAATATGTGATAAATATTTTTATTTATATTTATTATTGCTAAAAGTTGCACAAAGCCTCTCATTGAGAAACTTCTAAAACTTTTTTTTATAGAAAGGCTATTTTAAATGGTAATTTAGAAAGTAAGTTTTATATATTTATTCTAGATCTGTGAAAGGTACATTAATTTAATTCATGTATAAAATATTAATTGTCAAAATTAATAAATATCATGATTTATTATATGAGATTCAAAATTCAGTTATTTATAATAATTTAATTTGGAAAAGATTTGATTTTGATAGATTTTAAAGGCGGGATTATCTATATTGATATTAGATTTTATCAACTTGGGTTTAAATTGATTTTTAACAAAAAGATGGAATTATCCATTGGATTTTAAAATATTGCTAATCCTTATCCTAATGGGATTTCCATCTCCTATAAAAGGAGAGGTACTTGTCCTCTTTTTCCCATAAAAGTCCACAACCACAATCTCCACCCCATTGTGCATCGTGTCCGTGCCTCCTATCCACTATAATCTCTACCAATACAAATACATTATTACCCGAGGCCGACAAATCCGGACCTCCATCCCCGTCATGTCGGACACTCCCGACACGACGTAACACATCCCCTACTCCTCCCTGTCGTTCCCGCACACCACCAAACCACTGTGTCATTCCGGCCGTGGCGACCACCAAGCATCACCGTCACACCAACCCGACCACCACCCAAAATCTCCGGCCATACTCCCGGCCACATTGCCAACCTTCGCCACTCCGGCCAACAATCTCGGCACCGTACCTAAAATCCGTGACAACGCCACCAAAAGAAAGTAGGAAAAAGGGGGAACCCTTACCTTGCCTGCCCGTGCCGTTGGGCCAAACCGCCAGCGCCGAACCGGAACCCTGGCACCTCCGGCACCGATTCGCTGCCCGGATATGCCCTCCAAGCCAGCGCCCATGGTTGTGCACTCCGCCGGTGAGCCGGCGCCACCTCGAACGCGTGTAGCCGCCCGCACCAGAGTCTCCAAGGCCGTCGCTCCGCCGCGTGGCTCCCCTCCGACATTCGATTACCCGCCAACGGAACCCACAGCCGAAGGCAGCCTCGACGTTGCTTCCGACCCTGTGCTCTGCCCGCACCCGCCTGATGCCGCTACGTTGTCGACGACCTCACGCCGGAGTAGAGCCCCAGCCGGAAACCCCTTGTAAGCCTCCGTCGCATCTCGACTGGGTACCGGACGACGACCGCCGCCTCTTTCCCGCTGTCCGTCGAAGCCTTCTTCGGTGAGAACCCCCTCTTCCCTCTCTCCTCTCAATCTTCCTTCCCTTACCTGCTCATACTTCTTTTGTGTTTTTTTAATGTCTCTTTTTTATTCCTATTGTGTGTGTGTAGCTGATTCTCGAAGAGAAGGGGGAGACAGCAATTAACTGCTGTATTAATTTTTATTATGTTTCTTTATTAATATTATTATTATTACTAAGTTAGGTGTATATATATGTATTATGTATGTATTTCTTTGTGATTGTTATTAAAAAGTACTATTATTATTACTCTTATGGATATTAATAATAGTATTCTTATTATTGTCATTCATAAATTTTTGTATAAAAATTTTACGTAAATATTTTTCTATTATTTCCAAATTAAATTATAGTTTTGTCCTAAACTGATTTTTATTAGAATTCTCAAGTATTTATCTAAAATAATTTTTTGGAATATTTACCTACAACTAATTTGATCCATAAAAATATAGTTTCTATTATTATAAATAAGTTATAAATATTTTCTAAATTTACAGTTTGAAGAATTTTTAGAGTTTTAAGCCTCAAATGATTTTTTTGAAGTTTTAGATATTAGGTAAAATATTTTTCTTAATAAAATATTGATTTTAAACAAATACAAAATATATTTTTCCTAGATAGTTATGATTATTTTTCTAAATGAGTATATCTATATAAATATATATTTTTTAAATTGAGAATTATCTTTTACATAAATCAAATCTTCCTCTTAGAATATATGACTTCTGACCATGACTAATCACATACTTATTTTCTTTGAATTTCTTCACATCAAACATGGCTATTGGACAAAACGGAACATGCCAGATCATCGCACCACACCAGGCGTCACACCAGGCAAGATACCTTGCCTTTACTGTTTACTTTTTTGCTCAATATCATGCATGTTTTATTTCTTATCAAGTTGTTCTTTCAAAACTATATGTAGATACAAATTACTATATTTTATGCAATTGACTTAGAGTTAAGGGACTACCATATGTTTAGAGCATCTCATAAACTGTCACGATGTGCCACGGGTTGTAAGTTGTGAGTCGCATATAGCTTCGGACTTGCGTATCGACCGTACATCGATGCGTGTAGGCCGTGCGTTAGGATATAACTGCTAATAGATTTGTGTAAAAGACTTGGCAGTTATTAAGGATTAAACAGTATGATGGAAACGACACGTGTTTGTGTGTCATGGTTATGACACACATATAGTATCATTGGGGGGAGGGGACAGCTACTAGCGTAGGTACTATATTTATTTTTACACACATTTGGGAGATAGTGACTCAGATGAGCGCTATGTGTTACCCGGCTGATAGTGTCTCGGATGAGCGCTACTTGTTGGCCACTCTTTATTACTTGCTTGCGTGAATCCTTATAGCCCCTGCGTAGAACGTTGTCCTCAAAGTGCATTCCACATAGAATGGTTAGGAACCTTTACTCATGCATACTTATCTGTTAAGCTTTTATTATTCAGTTTATTGGCATGATATTATGTGTCTTGTTACGTCCCTCTGAGGACTTGGTGATCCCTCCAGGTATGTGTTTCGTGATTTCTTGCAGGTGCTCTACCTAAGGCCATTCCTTCCTCCGTGATGATTGCTCTTGGACTCGTCATTTGCTTCGCCCGACCAAATCAGTTATTTGTATATTTCTTTCTTATTTAAACTTGTTGGTAGTGGATATGTCTCTGTCTAACATTTGTACAAATGACTATTTGATTATATCATTAAAACTTCATATATGTGGATGAGATTTAGTTTGAGCATGGCTTTCTACATTTTACAGCTTATGTATACATACGAGCCTTTCATTTTCTCATATGTATACAGCTGGCATGATACGTATTTACCCCAAGTATTTTGGGACTGAGGCGTTACATGTTTTTATGGTGGCCCATGCAGGTCGGTTTGCCTTTTCGGTTACATGACTGTACCGAACGAGCCTGCAATATAGGATTAGAGTCTAAGATCTCATCCATCTACCTGACCCTCTTCCTTGACTAAAATTTTTGAATCACTTGTTCCACTTCATTGATCTACATCTTGCTTGAGCTCTTTCTATCGTAACCCTTACTTCCACACTTGATTGAATGTTGACTACACTAGTGCATGCTCATAGGTCAACCATATGGCTAGAAGGGTTACATTAACAATTGGAATGCATTGAGACTCTAGTTGAGTTATAAAGATATTTTCCTAGAAGTATGATCTTAAGGATTAGTTTATTTCAAGTTGGGTAGAAGCAACAATACTAGCTTCGAAGGATTGTTAGAATTTTAGCTTGATGCTACAAAAAGGGATTTTAGAATCTATATACAATTGAAAAAGGGAATTGGGTTGATTTTTGAGTTTTGATTTTGAAGGTCTTTTGAAAAATGTTAATAATTTATTGGGTTGTAGCTATACATCTTTGTAGAGGTATAAAATTTAGTTATAAAAAAAAGGGATTTCTAAATTCAAATACTGCCGTAAGATTTATGTGGGAGATTGATAAGGCTTAGTAAATTTTATGGTTTTAAATTAAGTTGTACGATTCGCGATTGATAAATTGGAAAAATTTTGAGTTGTAAGTTTGACGTAATGATAGCACAAATTTTGGTTTAAATATTTTGAAGGGTATAGAACCAATCGAGGATTATTTTTAAAATGTTAAACTCTTGTATGAATTACAGTTGTTACACCTATTTAAATTTTGAGTTTAAGAAGGAGAAGAATATGTAGATTTGATTTGTGGCACAATAAAAGTTTCTTCAAGGTTGGTTAGAAATTTGAGGAATTTTAATTCATGATTTTATTACCACTAGATAAAGGGAAGCCTAGTTTAAGATACAGGTTTAGGAAAAAAAATATTAGTGTTATGATAAAGGTCATCATTGAGTTGATTAAAGAAATTTAAATTTATGAGTATGTTTGGCAGATAATTTTGTTGATTATTTTGAGAACTAAATGGAGAAATTTTGAGGAACTCAAAGTTATAGATTTAAGATCTTATATTGATAGGCAACCAAGATAGAGAAAGGTAGTCCACATTAGTTGTCATATCACCTCAGTGAGCTTCCACTTTCTATTTAGATCTTTTGGTGTCCCTGACCATGACATTGATATTCAGAGCACGAGACCAACTGTTTCATCCCAACAGATTACACATCCAAGACCTAGACGAGCCCACCTTCATATAGGTATATCACGTGCCACTAAAACAAGTCTTCTTGTACTCTATTTTTATGATATGACTTTTGGGTCGAAAAGACTAAACTACAATCTTTACCATGATACCGATATATTTATCGACCATGGACCTCGACTCAATTCTTTCAAACTGATATGTGATTGTGTTCTACTTAATTCTTTAAATGTCTAGCTTGTGCTTTACGTTGATTGCTAACCCGTACCTTTTATCTTCCTGTCTTATCTTAGTTTTCTTAGACCCTTAAATTTTATTTTTATCCAAACCCTTTCTAAGACCATTGAAGCCTAACCATACTCTTCACCCAATGTTTGCTTCCCACCTTGAGAACTTTATTTGACTTCCCGTAACTCATGCAAACCGTGTTTCTTATGGCTTCCTTGTGTGAAGATGAAATTTTTATGACACCCTTCAATTATACGACTAGATTAACAGAATCCCACATGAGAGATTAAAGAAATATGAGGAATATGCTATTAAGAGAAATAAATAAGATCATATTAATAAATTTCGAAAAGGACAGTTTAATCTATTGAGGAACTTTTTGGTAATAATAAAATTATGGTGATTAAAGATACGATTAAATGTGAAAGAATTATAAATTGACAAGTTATCTTCAAGGAATAATCAAAAAAATTGAGAATGAGGAATTGTGATGCTCAAAGGATTGATCCTATATCCGTAGACGCGAAACTTCTAGTAGGAAGTGTTGATTTGAGAAGTATATAGGTTGGAAAAAAAATGATTGAGGAATTTATTAAATTCCAAAAGTTTGAGACTTACTATGAGGTATGTGATTTTTCCAAAAATGGTATAACCAAGATTAGAACTAAGGTTACGAGACTTATGATTTGAGAATATGTTTTAAGGAACCTAAATTTTTGTGAGTTAAATTTTGAGGAGAAACTCCAATTTGAGTAAAACAAAAACGTTTTATGAAAAATTTAATTTTATGGAATATAAAATTTGAAGAGACTGTATAAAGTTACTATTGATAAGACGATTAGAGATGTAACGACGAAATTTTGAATCATGAGTATCGAGCTAGTAAATTTTTGAGATTTGGGAAATTGTTGTATTTTTGTGAGCTAGCACGTCTTGGATAAATGATAATCTTTTTTTTTCAAATTTAGACATTGATTGGGATGCCATGAGATTTCTTCTAGACTATACCAAATTTTTATTTGTCTAGATTATTGTTGTTCAAATTGCTTGCTGGATTCAGTTTCCGAATCATTGCTTAAGCTTCTTAACGATAAACTCTCGTGCCTACGATTTTACCATCTTGACTAATACTGCTACTTTAATCTAGTTTTGCAAGCTCATTGATTTATCGAGCTTGTTCATGACTTATGCTATTGAGCGCGCTCACTAACATATTGTCTAATCAGAACCGGTGCATGATGGTCTGATCAACCAAGTTCACTTTGGTTCGCTTTTACCTGTTGTTCTACGTGGATGGGATATAACTAAAACTTGGCCTATAGAATCCCATCCACGACTGCCTTGAAATTTTTTTGAAATTATTCGGTCGTCTTTGAACCACGTATTCGTAATATCATCTTTGAACTCTTTATTGCTTTCGCCTTCACCTATTTTGGAAGGACGAAGGCACTTACACTAGAATTTTCTCTAGCCGACCTATCACTTATGACCATTGTCACCCAATGTGACTATATCTTCATCTTAAACTCCTCGTCCTTTCCTCGACCCAATATTTATTATCACCACTCAAGTTAGGAGTGAATCATTCTCGTAATCGTGCCCTCAACACTACCTACTACTAAATTTCGAGGACGAAATTCTTTTAAGTTGGGTAGGATGCAAACCCCCTAAATTTCTACTATGTTTTTTAAAGAAAAAAAATTGGTATTTATTTCTTACTTTGTATTTGTACGTCGCATAGTCGTATTGTACGTCGCGTACGAGTTCACATTTTTGTATGTCTCGTCGAGTGCGAATATACGCGAGGTACATATTTTTAAGAAAACTATTTTTACATAGAATTATAGCTTTCAAATAATATGTGATAAATATTTTTATTTAAATTTATTATTTCTAAAAGTTGCACAAAGCCTCGCATTGAGAAACTTCTAAAACTTTTTTTTAGAAAGGCTATTTTAATTGGTAATTTAGAAAGTAAGTTTTATATATTTATTCTAGATTTGTGAAAGGTACATTAATTTAATTCATGTATAAAATATTAATTTTCGAAATTAATAAATATCATGATTTTATTATTTCGAAAATACTATGTAAAATTATGTGAGATTCAAAATTTACTTATTTATAATAATTTAATTTGGAAAAGATTTAATTTCGATAGATTTTAAAGACGGGATTATCTATATTCATATTAGATTATATCATCTCAGGTTTAAATTAATTTTTAACAAAAAGATGGAATTATCCATTGGATTTTAAAATATTGCTAATCCTTATCCTAATGGGATTCCCACCTCCTATAAAAGGAGAGGAACTTGCCCTCTTTTTCCCATAAAACTCCACAACCACAATCTCCACCCCATTGTGCATCGTGTCCGTGCCTCCCATCCACTATAATCTCTACCAATACAAATACATTATTACCCGAGGCCAACAAATTCGGACCTCCATCCCCGTCGTGTCGGACACTCCCGACACGACGTAACCTATCCCCTACTCCTCCCTGTCGTTCCTGCACACCACCAAACCACTGTGTCGTTTCGACCGCGGCGACCACCCACCAGCATCGTCAACACCAACCCGACCACCAACCGAAATCTTCGGCCATACTCCCGGCCACATTGTCAACCTCCGCCACTCCGGCCAACAATCTCGGCACCGCCCCTAAATCCGCGACAACGCCACCAGAAGAAATTAGGAAAATGGGGGAACCCTTACCTTGCCTCCCCTCGCCGTTGGGCCAAACCGCCAGTGCCGAACCGGAACCCTGGCACCTCCGGCACGGATTCGCTGCCCGGATCCGCCCTCCAAGCCAGCGCCCATGGTTGTGCACTCCGTCGGCGAGTCGGCACCACCTTGAACGCATGTAGCCGCCCGCGCCGGAGTCTCCAAGGCCGCCGTGCCACCGCGTGGCTCCCCTCTGACATCCGATCACCCGCCAACTAAACCCGCAGCCGAACGCAGCCTCGGTGTCGCGTCCGACCCTGTGCTCCGCCCGCACCCGCGTGACGTCGCTACGTTGCCGGCGACCTCACGCTGGAGTAGAGCCCCAGCCGGAAACACCTTGTAAGCCTCTGCTGCATCTCGACTGCGCACCGGACGATGACCGCCGCCTCTTTCCCGCTGTCCGCCGAAGCCTTCTTCGGTGAGAACCCCCTCTTCCCTCTCTCCTCTCAATCTTCCTTCCCTCACCTGCTGATACTTCTTTTGTGTTTTTTTTATGTCTCTCTTTTATTCCTATTGTGTGTGTGTGTGTAGCTGATTCTCGAAGAGAAGGGGGAGACAGCAGTTAACTGTTGTATTAATTTTTATTATATTTCTTTATTAATATTATTATTACTAAGTTAGGTGTATATATATGTATTATTTATGTATGTATGTTGGTGTTTAGCTATGTATATTAGTACAATTTAAATATTTTTTTGTGATTGTTATTAAAAAGTACTATTATTATTACTCTTATGGATATTAATAATAGTATTCTTTTTATTGTCATTCATAAATTTTTGTATAAAAATTTTACGTAAATATTTTTCTATTATTTTCAAATTAAATTATAGTTTTGACCTAAACTGATTTTTATTATAATTCTCAAGTATTTATCTAAAATAATTTTTCGGAATATTTACCTACAAATAATTTTATCCATAAAAATATAGTTTCCATTATTATAAATAAGTTATAAATATTTTCTAAATTTACAGCTTGAAGAATTTTTGGAGTTTTAAGCCTCAAATGATTTTCTTGAAGTTTTTGATATTAGGTAAAATATTTTTCTTAATAAAATATTGATTTTAAACAAATACAAAATATATTTTTCCTAGATAGTTATGACTATTTTTCTAAATGAGTATATCTATATGTATATATATTTTAAATTAAGAATTATCTTTTACATAAATCAAATCTTTCTCTTACAATATATGACTTCTGATCATGACTAATCACATACTTATTTTCTTCGGACTTTTTCACATCAAATATGGCTATTTGACAAAGTGGAACAGGCCAGATCACCGTACCACACCTGGCGTCACACCAGGCAAGACACCTTGCCTTTACTGTTTACTTTCTTGCTCAATATCATGCATGTTTTATTTCTTATCAAATTGTTCTTTCAAAACTATATGTAGATGCAAATTACTATATTTTATTCAATTGGCTTAGAGTTAAGGGACTACCATATGTTTAGAGCATCTCATAAACTGTCACAATGTGCCACGGGTTGTTTGTGAGTTGTGAGTCGCATATAGCTTCGGACTTGCGTATTGACCGTACATCGATGCGTGCAGGCCGTGCGTTAGGATATAACTGCTAATAGATTTGTATAGAAGACTTGGCAGTTATTAAGGATTAAACAGTGTGGTGGAAACGACACGTGTTTGTGTGTCATGGTTACGACACATAGTATCATTGGGGGAAGGGGACAGCTACTAGCGTAGGGGCTACATTTATGTTTACACACATTTGGGAGATAGTGACTCGGATGAGCGCTACATGTTACCCGGCCGATAGTGTCTCAGATGAGCTCTACTTGTTGGCCACTCTTTATTACTTGCTTGCGTGAATCCTTACAGCCCCTGCGTAGAACGTTGTCCTCAAAGTGTATTCCACATAGAATGGTTAGGAACCTTTACTCATGCATACTTTTCTGTTGAGCTTTTATTATTCAGTTTATTGGCATGATATTATGTGTCTTGTTACGTCCCTCTGAGGACATGGTGATCCCTCCAGGTGTGTGTTTCGTGGTTTCTTGCAGGTGCTCTAGCTAAGGCCATTCCTTCCTCCGTGATGATTGCTCTTGGACTCGTCATTTACTTCGCCCGACCAAATCAGTTATTTGTATATTTCTTTCTTATTTAAACTTGTTGGTAGTGGATATGTCTCCGCCTAACGTTTGTACAAATGACTATTTGATTATATCATTAACACTTCATATATGTGGATGAGATTTAGTTTGAGCATGGCTTTCTACATTTTACAGCTTATGTATACATACGAGCCTTTCAATTACTCGTATGTATACAGCTGGCATGATATGTATTTAGTCCCAAGTATTTTGGGACTGGGGCATTACAGTGGTACTATCGACTCAACAGTAGGTACCACTAACGACTCAGCAGTAGGAGGTGGCACTACCTCCTCAGCAGCAGAAGGTGCCTCTCTCAAGTGACGTCCTCGGGTCTTGGGTTCCATCTGGTAAGATTGATAGAAACATGGAGATTAATTCGGGATTAAAAAAATAACAATATTAGACGTGTAATGTAGAAGATTCAGTGTTGTATGGAAATGACAGTATTAGACGTCCTCTGCGTCCTCATCTTCCTCTTCCTCCTCATCTTTGCTTTCATCTATTTCGTTTTCCTCTTAGGATACTTCAACCTCTTCGGATACTTCAACCTCCAACGGTGAATGAACCTCAGCAGTCTTGCCTTAAACTTGAAGCCATTAACGATATAGCCTGACAGTACGGAATGAGTCTCACAACCAGAATATAGAGGAGTAGAGAAGGCCCCCTCTCTGACCCCCCTCTACTTTTCTGCTTCCCATTCGACTCTCTCAGCCTCCTATTCCGTATCATATGATATCCATCTCAACAAAACAGTAGAGAAGTGTGAAAATATTAATATTAACCAAGGATCGGTATCGGAATCGGTATCACCATGAATCTCATGGCTTGTTCTACCAGAACATAATATAAAACCAAACGTGTGAATCAGAGCTTCACATTCTAATATTGTGAATGTGAAGCTCTGCTTCACGTTTGGTTTTATATTATGCTCTGTTAGAACAAGCTATGAGATTCATGGTGATACTGATTTCGATACTTATCCTTGGTTAATATTAATATTTTCATACTTCTCTACGCTTTGGTTGACATGTATATCATATGATGCGGAATAGAATGCCTCATGACCCGAATGAGAAGAAAGGGAGTAGGGAGGCTCACTCTATACACTCATCCGCCTACGATATACACTCTATACACTCTTACTTATGCAAACCTTTTGAGGTAATCAGCATTATACTAGATTTTCGAAAAAATCTATAACTCTGATAGGCCCAAAAGACTTGGCATAAGTAAATTTAATTTTCAACACTTACCTATCTACTACTAAGATATCTTATATATATCCTTCTAGGATACTCACTCTATACCGATATTTTAAATTTAATTTTCAACACTTACCTACCGCCTAGACACCGCCTAGACGCCAAAGCGATCAATATCGATACTCATAGAAATAGTCTGATACCGATACCGATACCAATTCGTAAGACAAAGTAAACAGATTTGTAATTAAAAATATACAGTCCTTATAGTTCTCCTTCTGAGAACAGGATAATATTGTGCTGTCAGGATCAAGTTCCTAGCCCAATCAGGATAACATTGTGTGTATAGACAAAGAGTAATATGGTGAGGGGTTTATGTGTGTGTGTTTCAATCAAATGTATGTGTGTGTTAGGGGTGTGACAGTGAGAGTGAAAGAGTGAGAGGGTGTGTGTGTCTCCTAGTCAAATGTGTGTGTGTGTTTAGGGTGGGTGTGTGTACAGGCGAGAGCCTCAAGTTATAGGTTCAGTTATTCTCATATTTATGGCATATAAGGGTGTAACAGTACATATATTACTCATGCAACATAGGTAACTACATTTGTATCCACTTGAAAATGTTTGTATCCTATATCTGTATCGTATATGTATCAGTATTCGTGCTCATAATTGTGCAACATAGTATGTCATCTTCGTGTAAGTGGTCAAACTAATATAAATTCTTAACTTGATGGAAATAAAGAAGATACTAGTAGTTCATAAAGAAAATTGCTATATAAGAAATGTATAATATAGCATGTCATGTGACACGTGCAAAAGTTAAGAGGATATCTCCAATATTAAGAAAATACTTGCAATAGAGAATAATAGAATATTTAGCTCCTAACACATACATGGTTAATACAGCTGATTATTTGTTGGACCACAAGATCAAAGTTTTTATCAATCAGAGAAGTTTATAAAGTAGAAGAACAGGTTACAGCTAAACACAATCTCAAAGTGTTCTCAGTAAACTGCTATTTTCTGATAACAGCAAAAAAAATGATGGGCGGTACACAATCCTTGGTAAATTTCATATATCAAACTAAGATCACTGCATAAATATAACATAACTGCAATTTCGCGGCCAGCCACCCCCGCGGCCAGCCCCCCAAACCCTCCCCCCGCCGGCCAGCCCCCCCTCCCCCCCCGTAACCCACCCCCAACCCCCCCAAACCTCCCCCTCGGCCAGCGCCCCCCCACCCGCAGCCCCCCCAACCCCCCCACCGACCCCTACCACCGCCAGCTTCACCCGCGGAGACCCCTGCACCCCCACCCTCCTACCCCGCGGCGACCCCCACCACCGCCAGCTTCACCTGCGGCCAACCCACCGCCCCCCCCCTCCCCCCCGCGGCCAGCACCCCCTGCTGCCCGCCCCCTCCCACCACCGCCGGCTCCCCTTCGCCCCCCATCGCCGCCTAAGAGAGAGAGAAAGAGTTACCTCGATCGTACACGTCCAAGAGAGAGAGAGAGGAGAGAGAAAAAATTGGGGAGATTGAAATTTTCCCCCCGTCGGTTAAACTTAAGCTAGGCTTTTAACTTAGCGACGGATAAAATCCGTCACTACTTAGTCGTTAAACTCACACAATTTTTTTAAATTTTTCCAACCACTTAGTGACCACTTAGCGACAGACTGTATGTCCGTCGCAAATATTCCATCATCTGGTCGACGGATTATCCGTCACTAAGTAGTCGTCAATTTCCCCGCCAACTAGTGACATTTTCTTGCAATTTTTTAATGTTTTCTCGCCAATTAGCGACTACCGAGTGACTACTTGCCGACGGGTTTTTATTCCGTCGTGTTTTATCGATGGCATGCCGAAGTATAGGCGACGGATGTACACCCTTAAAAAAAATTATTGCGCGATTAGCCGGAAAGTCGTCGCCAGGTTGTCGGTAGTTCGTCGCTAAGGACGACGGATTTATTCCGTCGCTAAAACGTTGTCGCCAATTTATTGTATTTTGGTAGTGCATAAAAGGGTAGGAAAGAGAAGTCAAAGTCCATCCACCTTGAGCCGATACGCCTTGTTGTTTTGCCGACCTGATGCGGCTCGATTTGATAACTTAATTGCACGACCAACTCTTCTGACTTGGCCATTCGAACATTTCGTGTTACGTTGAATTATCCAAGCGATTTGGCCTACCGTACATATGCTTCAGTCTGTGGCAAGGCGGCGATTTGGTTTTGCGGACACTTTTTTGAATAAGACAAAATGCCGACCTCTTATATTTCAGCGTAAACGTATAGCCTGCACACAAAATCAACTAAAATCAATACTTGTCCGTATCGGACCAATGTCTTGCGTCGATTCGATTTCTTAGACTCTTCGAACCAACTCAATGCTTTCTCTCGGCTAACTTATCGTTTGTATCGATCTTACTCGACGCGTTCCTCGGGTCAACATAACTCTTTGCATCGATCCGTCTCGATGCACTTCTCGGGAAAAGGTAACTCTTATATCAATTCACATCGATATACTAATCGGGTCAACACAACTCTTCGATTCAATGACTCAGCATAAAGCACCGTACGGAGCGGGACATTACAGTTGTCATGAGCCGATGGAAGGCTGACTACTTCCATCGTCTCTTCCGGGATGGGGACTACGCCATCTTGAGCCTCTGTTCTTGGAAAACATCTGAACTGGAGAGTGGCCATGTTGGCAATAACTTTCTCATAGTCGAGCGAGATGACCTTTGCATCGATGAGGTACTGGATCTGTCTTTTCAACACGTAGCAATCACGTGTCAAATGATGAACATACTGGTGGTAGTGGAAATATTTTGGATTGTCCACCTTTTCTACTTCATCGGTATGTTTAGGAGGCGGAAGCTGAAGCTTGCCACCCTTCGTCAGCATATCGAAGAGTTCTAGTGTGTCTTCGTCATTGAAGGAGTATGCCTCTTTCGGCCTCTGTGCTTCGGTCGACTTCGGGTTCATTGTTACTGAACCCTTAGAGATGTTAACAGTCATGGCTTGTTTTCTTTACCGTCCTTGGGAGTGGGGTTGTTGCTAGATGAGCGCTTTCCTTTGTCTTCGAGCGATGGGAAACTCAGTCCCAATAGCTGCATGTCTCGAGCTTTCCTTTTTGCTACGTCTGCCTCCGTAATAAAGGGCGTCCATTCTATACAAAGAGCTCTGTGCCACAATTTGATTGCGAAAAGCATATTTTTGCAGCAGGAGTCCATAAGTATGGGCTCTGGTATACCAGGGGGTAATCTCAGAGCGGCCTGGCGGAAGCGCTCAATGTATACGTGTACAGGTTTCTTCTTCTTCTGGACGATGTCCATGAGAGTCGACATTGTCATGTTCATTCCTCCTTCGTAGAATCAGTAGAGGAATAGGCGCTTCTAGTCTTCGAACGATGAAATGCAATCGTCTGGGAGGCTGTAAAACTATTCGTAGGCCACCCCCTGCAGTACTCCTACGAATATGTTGGTAAGCAGAGCGTCGCCTTTTGGTGGATGCCCTATTACTGAGGCAAAGTACCTCAAGTATTAACGGGGAGACTCCTTCGTATCAAATTTGTGAGTGTCTACATATTGTATTTGGAAGGATAGATCACATTATCCCATTCGACAGGATATGGTTGCTGAATCCCCATCTTTTGAGTTCTTCTCACTTTTCTTTGGCATCATGGCGAGCGTACAACTCCTTGAGGGCCTGTTGTACTTCACTCGACATTGCAGGTCCGTTGTTGATGGAGTAGATGATAGGGGCGTTGCTTGGCTCAGGACATGAGGCACATTTGACCCGCCGTTAGTTCCTGGTTTTTGGTTTACATGAGTGGAGACAGTGGGTGTCAATTTCTTCTTGACCTCTAAGACAACGGAAGCCAAGGACTTCATAGTATCATTTAACGTATTTAGGCCCATCTCAAGGGCTTCTATACGTTTTTGCTGACTGGATCCTTCGCTGGCGTCCACATTGTCGCCTTCGGCCATGAATACGGACATCATGTATGGATAGGTAGAAAGAATGGTGGATATTTCACTCTCTGGCTCAGACGCCTGAGTCCTGTCGTCTTGAGGAGCAATCATCCTCAGACTCATTATAATTGCTACCCCCGGCATTTTGGCTACTTGCGCCTGCAGAGGCATCTGTGTCATACAGTCCTCATTGGATTGGAATACAGGAATTTCATGAATGGTGGAGGGTTGACCACCCCCAGCTAATGTTGTAACTGATGTGTCATCCCCTTGCGATAATGACTCAGATTAGGAGCGCGTGCCTTGGAACACACCCGTACTAGGTACTGTCGTCTTGCTACCCCCAGGCTGTTTTCTAGGCTTGTTGGCCAAAACGGAAGGATTCTTGGAAAGCTTCAGGAGAGATGAAGAACCTTGAACCACGTTGTATGAAGCAATGTGGAGTTCATCTTCTTCTTCATTAGACGCCATCGGTTGCAGTCGTTGGAAGACTGGCTGCCTCTTTGGTGGCAATACGGCTGTTTGACAACAACAACAGTTGATGGTGATCTAGGTACAGTTGTGCCTTGATTTAGACACGTCCTGCGTCTTAGACCCCTCCCTCGCTTTGTGCTTGTGGGGAGTTGTTGAGGTCTCCGGTCCTGCATTCCTTTCGTGCGCACAGGAAAGCTGCACATAGGAGTAAGGATGTGGAGATAGCTTCTATCTTCTTAGTTTCTACACATGAGACACGCTTAGATCCTGATTAGAGAGTTGCTGATGAGGTAGACTCCTTCCATGCTATAGGAATACTGTTCGTACGAGTCTATCTCGATAGTAGGTACCCCCTGGCATGAATCGTGTGCATGAGCGCTCAAATGATAGCATAGTTTTACCGGTTGAGGCATCGAAGCCCTTGGACCAGTTTTGTGTAGCCTTTCATTGGTTGCGCGCGTGACTATCAACGCGGGCCTTTGGTCAGTTGTTGGCATATCACATTGATCATACGAGGCACATGTTGCCTTGGTTTTCTTCCTACTACCTCTAGAAGGTACATAGTTTTCATAGTCCAACGGAGTGGTTGGTATAGCACTTTGGCCATGTAAAGCATGTGCTGCCTTGGATCTCTTTACGTTATCCCTAGAAGGTGCATAACGTTCAGAATCCAACATAGCCTTACCTAATGGATAGGCAATTCTGTCAAAGACAGAAGTTCTCGCCTGCATAACGTTCTCTGCCAAGTATGACAACAGCAGCCGAAATCTTCTTCGGGGCTTCGTCGTTCAGGGAGTTCTGGAGCGCAGTTCCTCCTGTCGTACTACTCGTCACAGCCCCCTTCGCCACCCAGGTGCATCGAGTCTTCTTCGATTTTATGAACCGCTTTGAAGGACTCGACTTTTCCTCAGAAAGGAGATCTTCAAAAGCTTGTTGGTCGAAACGTACGACCAACATTTTCTGAGAAGATCCCAGAATGTTGTCGTCAGATTGAGTCACCACCTTCTTGTTGGAGGAGAAGGAATTTTCTACTAGAGTCGCCATCTTGTTCGCCATGACAAAAGGTTATACGAACTTTTTGTATATTAAACGTGTAAAGAGTACAATCGATTCCTAAATAGGAGATCTAAGTACAAAATTTTCTGGGAAAGTATGACGGTGGAGATCGAGCACTACAGCGACACTTTTGCTCTGTTGACGATCTGACAACGAGTTGAACTTGCTCTGGCTTTCTGGTGCTTGTGATTGAAACTCTAGGGTTGCCAATAAAGAGGACGCCAAAGTTGTGAAGATTTTGAAGCCTATTTATCGAAGGAAAACTTATTTTATTTATAGGGAAGCACATATACGATATGCATAAGGATTGTGCAGGAACGCTGCACGTAGAGATATGAGAGAATCTCGAGATTGTACGGTGAGGGCTGCTGCTGAACTGACATGTGGCGGACGCTGGGATTCTCCTTTATCAATATCTTTGGGGAATTATCAACATAACTGAATAAATGACACGTGGCGTGTGTTTATTGTTGATCGGATGAACCTGGGCAGATTCTGTTCCTATTGCCGAAATTGGATTTTGTCTTATCTTAGGGGGCCATTGGTGTAAACAAACCGATTGGGTATGGCCCTCGTCCATAAGAACAAACTTTGTCCTTATATATGGTTTAAACAAACTGATAGGATATTGCTCTTATCAATAGAATCAAACTCTGTTCTATCTTAAGAGCGGTGGTTTAAACAAACCAATTGGGTAATATCCGAAAAAATATAAGCACCCATCTGGCCACGTGAAACCATGTCACCTTGTAGGACTGCGCTTCTATGCGAGCTGTACTCCTAGTGAGGCTTGGATGTCACTGCGCACTTGGGCGATGAGTGGACTGTGTTTCAAAGATGACGAAGTTACTGCGCTTCTGGGCGACGAAGAGACTGTGCTTCAGGCGACGGAGTCACTATGCCTTGGGGCGACGAGTATACTGTGTTTCGAAGTTGACGAAGTCCCTATGCTTTAGGGCGATGAGTAGACTGTGTTTCGAAGATGACAGAGTCACTGCGCTTCTTGGCAACGAGTAGACTGTGTTTTGAAGTCAATAGAGTCTCTGCACTTTTGGCAACGGGTAGACTTGTGCTTGAGGCAACAAAGTGTCAGATGAGGGAGCCATTGAACGGACTGCACTTCTGGATTGAACCGACATGCGCTTCTGAGTTTGAAGGAGCTAGCTTTGTCGAAGTCATTAGAGCAATTAATGACCGCCCGTTTAACGGATGAGTCGGTCATCCTCTTCTTTAATTACCGTCGTTGTTTTGAGGAATTCGAGAAGTTTGTGGTGGCCTAGGATTCAGTCAAATGAACCTATTAAATGAGATTTATTGTGCTGAGTCTTAGGTTCATCCTATTAATTTGGGAGTCTTTGACCGACGGCCACGTGGCATGTGGTTGGACCGCACTCAGCCCATATAAAAGGAAGCTTTTCTGAAGGGTTACATCCATTGTCTCTTAGCATTCCTACCGTCATGCTCGATCCTGACTTGGCTTCCAATGGCCGTTGGCCCTGTACAAGTCGACTATTGGTTATGAATCTCTTCGTTCAAAGAAGCTATGTCCTTGTAGAAGAACTGCAACTAGATCTTGAGATGCACTTGAGCTTTTGGCATGAGGAGTTTGAACCTGAAAAACATCTTAGAGGACTTCGAGATCCAAGTGTCACGACCCGCACCCTAGAGTAAGGACACAAGATGTGGGTACGTCCAGCCTATGCCGGAGTATCGGCGGTAGAATACTGTCCTAGGTCACATACATCTAACAGTTAAAGGTACTTGCACAGTTTATACTCTCCGAATGGAGGAACAATATAAGATGTAAAATTTCAATCACAACTAAGGAAAAAGTACGAATGATAGAAAGATAAATATGATCTAAAACTACAAACTGAAACATAAACAAGAGAGAGGTATAAGTGTCTAAAATAACATCTCCACAACATCCAGAAAAACACAAGGTCCCAAATAATACAACTCTAGGACACAAAAACAAAAAGAAGGAAAATAACAGACTAAACTATCTACTGTAAGTAGTAGGGTCATCCTCAGCAGCTGCCTGAACTACGGGATCCAGGTTGCAAGTGTCGTCTATGTCTGCTCCGTAGTAGGTAGGACAGAAAGTCTCATCCTCATCCTCTGTAACACTACTAAAATATCATCTAATAGCGACGTAATTTAGCGACGGCAAGAAATGACGTCGCTATTAACGACATCTTTATAAACACGTCGCAAAACGTCGCTGCCTAGCGACGTTCTGCGACAGGAGTTTCCTACGTTGCTGAATAGCGACGTTCAGCGACATATTATAAGTATATGTCACCATTTTTACGACGTTTAGCGACGTCAACACGTGACGTCGCTAAGTTATTTTACTTAGGGCACGCCCCTGCCTTCTTTCCCCCTCACTCTC
Organism: Iris pallida; assembly: GCA_029216955.1. NCBI lineage: Eukaryota > Viridiplantae > Streptophyta > Magnoliopsida > Asparagales > Iridaceae > Iris > Iris pallida. The sequence continues at coordinate 7,744,805 of JANAVB010005598.1, read as the reverse complement.
ACTCGAAAACTTACGAAAATTTTAATTTCCCCCCCCCACCCCTCCGGTGACTCCCTCCCCCTCTGTCAGTGCCTTCCCCCCCCCCCCCCCGACGACCCCCTCCTCCCCGTCGACTCCCTCCCCCTCCGGCGAGCTCCTCCTCCTCGAGATCCTCCTCCGCGAGCTCCTCCTCCCCCAATCCAATCTCCTCCTCCTCTTTCTCAGGTAAACCCTAACCTAACTCCTCTCCTTCCTCCTCCTCTCCCACGGACACACACACACACGGACACACGGACACACATCGTGTCCCCAAAGAGTTTGGTTTGTTTTTGGACACATTGTGTCGAGTATTTGGACATGAGTTTGGTTTGGGAGACACGTACACACATGACACTTGTATATGAATCCTTAACTTTGGTTTGGACACTTGACTTTGGTTTGGACACTTGACTTTGGTTTGGACACTTCTATAAATATTGTTTGGTTGCCCAAAAAATAACAAATGAGAGCAATTGAAATAAAATAACTGCATTTATATATTTGTTCTAGTTTACAAATTATTTTTACATAATATCTAATGGAAATTAATGACAATAATACATAATATATGAACCGTTAAAATGACATAATACATAATATTTCCATCAAATGACTAATCACATGCCACAACAACAATATTGATAAATTTAAAGAATACATAATATTTCATTTCCGAAAATTACAAAATAGAGAATACATAATACAAGACATGATATGACAATATCGGTATCAGAATCGGAATCGGTATCGGACTATTCCTATGAGTATTGGTATCGACGATATCGGTAGTATCGGTATCGGAATCGGAATCGGTATCGGACTATTCCTATGAGTATTGGTATCGGTATCGGAATCGGAATCGGTATCGGACTTTGGTATCGGAAAACAAATAATTATCGGTATCGGTATCGCACTATTCCTATGAGTATTGGTATCGACGATATCGGTAGTATCGGCGGTATCGTATCGGAGTATCGGACTTTGGTATCGAAAAACAAATAATTATTAATAAATTATTTACATTTAAAAACATATATTTTATACATTTAGGCATAATTTTAAGTATTTCAGCGTTATTTCTTAGTAGTTTTGAAATTATATGAAATAGTAGTCACCCTTACCGATTGGTTTTGCCGAATTGACCGGAACAAAGACCCCCAATGTCGGTATCGGTCAATATTTGGTATCGATCGGTATCGGATCGGAACATGCCAAACCGTATCGATATCGGCAGTATCGGATCGGTATCGGCCGATACTTTAAACCATGGTTGTCACATTAAGGGTCTTTGAGGAGGTGACATGTTGTGAAAAGATATATCCTTATAGTTCTCCTACGTAATGTTAAAGAAAATCGGTAGGAGAACTATATATAAGGATATATATTTTCGCAACATGTCATCTTGTCAAAGACCCTTAATGTACCAACCATGTTACCGCGGTATTTGTATTTGGATACCAATAGCGATAAGGTAAAGGGTACCAATAGCAATAAGGTAAAGGGTACCATCTTAAGGTATTGGTATTGGGATACCAATAGCGATAAGGTAAAGGGTACCTTGGTAGGTAATGACTAGAAATAGGATATTTGACTTAGATTTGACCTTGTTTGACCAAGGTTGACTATTTTGACTGAAAGTCAAAGTAGAGTCAACATCTGACCTAGATTGGACTAAGAGTTGACAAAGTCAACAGTAGGTCAACCCTTGACCTACTTTGACCTTGTTTGACTTTGCTTGACTTAGCTTGACCTTGTTTGACTTTGTTTGACTTAGTACAACCTAGTTTGACCTAGATTGCATATCATTGTTACTAGTAACTGTCCGCTACTAATGTGTGTCCCATAATAAGACATAATATACGAATTTGTGCCTGTTGGATAATGTGTGTCCATCTTTGCAGAATTATTTCCAAATGGATATGAATTACTACTTGCAGAATCATTCATGGATGTACAATCGTCGTCCTGATGATATGTGTGGTGTGCGGGATGAATACATAGCGGGAGTAGAGTAGTTCCTGCAGTTTGCTAAGGCGTTCCCTCAGTACATGGACGGCACCAAAATTAAGTGTCCGTGTGTGAAATATCATAACGTGAAATATTATCCAGAAGTGGAAGTGACATATCATTTATACTCGAAGGGTTTTACGCCTAATTACTATCAGTGGACCGCACACGGAGAACTTGTGTCTTTAGCATTAGAGCCGGAGCCTTACGTTGAGCCGTATATGCATGCGGGACCTAATTTTGTTTCAGATAATAATGCATACGACGACGGGTGCGTCAACATGGTTTTCGACTTTCGTTCATGATGCACCTGAGGAGGCACCGAACGCCGATGCTGCACAGTTCATGGAGTTCCTGGAGAATGCAAGGACTCCATTGTATCCTGGTTGTGAGGATCATTCACCGTTGGAGGTGGTTACAAGACTGTTGAGCATTAAGTCAGATTTTAACATGTCGCAAGAATGCTACAACCGAGTGTTGGAGTTGATTATAGAGATCTTGCCGGCGGGTGCTAAGTTGCCTAAAGACTTCTACCGATCTAAGAGGATGGTGAGATCGCTCTGGATGGGATACGAGAAAATCGATTCCTGTCGCAATGGGTGCATGTTGTACTACAAAGACGACAAGGACGAAGATGTGTGCAGATTTTGTGGTGCTGATCGCTATAAGACAACTAGTACAGGAAGGTCTACCGGTGCAAGACCGACCGATTCAATGCACTACTTGCCTTTAACGCCACGGTTGCAAAGATTATTTATGGTGAAAGAGACGGCCGAAAATATGAGTTGGCACATGCGAGAATAGATTGAAGGAGTGTTGGATCACCCATCCGATGGAGAAGCGTGGAAGCACTTTGATCGAGTGTATCCTGATTTTGCTTCAGATCCGCATAATGTCAGGTTGGGACTATCTTCTGACGGTTTTACTCCTTTTGGTCTTTCGGGATCCCAGTATTCGTGCTGGCCTGTGATTGTCACTCCGTATAACCTACCGCCTTAGATGTGCATGAAGACTCAGTACATGTTTCTAACCGTTATAATTTCTGGTCCGAACAATCCTAAGAGGAACATTGACGTGTACTTACAGCCTTTGATAGATGAGTTGAATCAGTTATGGGAAGTAGGCGCTAACACGTACGATGTTTCCAGAAAGCAGAATTTTCAGATGAAGGCAACCCTTATGTGGACCATCAACGACTTTCCGGCCTATGGAATGTTATCTGGATGGAGCACTCATGGCCGTCTCTCATGTCCGTATTACATGGACCGTAGTAAGGCTTTCTGCTTGAAACACGGAGAAAAATCGTGCTTCTTTGATTGTCATCGACAATTTCTGCCAAAAGATCATCCGTTCAGAAGGAACAGGAATGTATTCCGTGCCGGCGTTGTAGAGAAGGGTGATCCACCGCCAAGGTGGTACGGAGCCACGATATGGGAGGAGGTTAAAGATTTTCCAAGTGCTATCGAAGATCCTACAACTGGATATAAGTGCGATGGATTTGGTAGAGATCATAACTGGACAAAGAGGAGCATATTCTGGGATCTGCCATACTGGAGTACCAATCTGATCAGACATAATCTTGATGTCATGCATATTGAGAAGAATGTGTTTGATAACATAATTAATACTGTGATGACGTAAAGGGAAAAACGAAAGACAATCCCAAGGCCAGGTTGGACTTAGAAGAAATATGCAAACGCCCTGCGTTGCATTTGATACAGCAAAATGGAAAACAGTTCCTACCAAAGTCAATTTTCTCGCTGGACAAGGAGGATAAAGTGAGACTTTATCGGTGGATCCAGGGCCTAAAATTTCCAGGCGAATATGTGTCAAATCTGAGAAGATATGTCGATCCGAAGGAAAACAAATTGACGGGTATGAAGAGCCACGACTGTCACGTATTCATGGAGAGGTTAATTTCGATTGCATTTCGGGAATTCTTACCGCAGGCAGTTTGGGATCCATTGACGGAGCTTAGCATATTTTTCAGGGATCTTTGTTCTAAGAAATTGCTCGTTGATCGTCTAGAAAAGCAAGAGAAGGACATTGCGGTAACACTATACAAGCTAGAGAGGGTGTTTCCTCCTGGATTCTTCGACTCTATGGAGCATTTGCCGATTCATCTATCCTATGAGACACGTGTTGGTGGACCCGTCGAATATCGATGGATGTACCCGTTCGAGCGACATTTGAATCACCTAAAAAGAAAGGTAAAAAGTAAGGCACGGGTCGAGGGTTCTATTTGTGAAGCCTATGTTCTCGAGGAGATTACAAACTTTTGTTCGATGTATTTCAAGCCTCATGTTGTAACTAATAGAATGAGAGCTTCCAGAAACGACGACGGAGATCATGAAAGTAATGATACAATACTGAAGGTATTCAATGCTCCAGGAAAGCCATCAGGTAAAATGAAGAAGAGATATCTGAACGATGATGAGCTAAGGGCTGCTCAGGTGTATGTATTACTCAACTGCGACGAGGAAGAAGTAGAGAAACTGGAGGGGTAAGTAAATAATACGTCTATATTATTTTAATAGTATTGATTATTATACTATTACATTAATTGCACGATGTTGTTTTCAGCATATTTAATGATGATGTGAGGTCAGGTAGGCCACACATAACAGAAGAAGAACTAGAACAAGAAATGAGGCATTATTTTCCATCATGGTTGAGTGCATATGTAAGACTTCAGAACTCTGTAATTACTTTTCTATATATGCACTTGATTGAGAATGAGCTTAATTGTTTCTTTCGTGGTATTTAGGTCGATCGTCCATATGCAAGACTTGAGAATGAATCTATTAGAACGCTAGCCAAGGGACCAATTTATGCTACAAAAATATGGCCAAGCAACTGTGTTAATGGGTTTAGGTTCAAGTCAACAACTTGCCCGATCAGAGACAACATTGTGGATCTCGACTCCACCAAAAACAGCTGTTTGTGTATCAGATCTTCGATCTACAAAGATGTTGATGCGGGCAACGATTTCTATGGTGTGCTACGGGAGATCGTGGAGCTGACATATAGTTATGGAATAGAGCCTGCTAAGATTGTGTTATTCAGGTGTGATTGGTTCGATCCGATTGAAGGTCAAGGTTGGAAAGTAGACAAGAACGGTCTTGTTGATATAAACTATCGGCATCGATATCAAGCCTATGAACCATTTGTCCTATCAAGTCAGGCTCAGCTCGTGTACTTCACAAGTTATCCTAAACGGGGAACAACAAGGTCGGACTGGTGGGCAGTATGTAAGACCAAAGCTAGAAATACCTTTGAGGTTGACGATATAGCTTATCAACAGGATGAACTACCTCTTGTAACAAATATTATAGAAGTGGACACGACGGAAGTTCCTCATTACACATCAAATTGTGTAGAAGAAGTAGAATTATCTGAAGAGGAAGATGCAGATGAAAGTGAAGATGTAGAGGAGGAAGAAGAAGAAGAAGATGAGCTAAACGAACTAGATGAATTTTCAGAAGAGGATTAAAATCTGTGATGTCTATCATATAAATATATATTTTTGTAATAATAAATCTGTGACACTTTAGTGACACTTTTATCTGTGACCATGATACTTTTTAAAAATCTGTGATGTTTATCATATAAATATGTATTTTTGTTTTATTGTCATATGTTATTATCAGGTATGACTATACGAGGAGGACGACGCGGAGGATTTTACATTAGGCAGTCCCGTCAGCCTCGGCCTGGGGATGGAGAGGGCAGTTTCGTACCCTCATCCTCATCTCCGAGTACGCCAGTGTACCGTTCTGTTCCCGGTCCATTACCGGGACAGGGCAGTTCCAGCAGGTTGCCGACTCCTCCCTCGTCGTCCAGCCTTCCTGATCCCGCATCCAGCAGGTTGCCGACTCCTTCCTCGTCGTCCAGCCTTCCTGATCTCGCATCCAGCATCCCTGATCCCCAATCCAGCATTCCTCCTATCGACGGCTCTATGGGGGGAGCCGACGCCGAGCATATGGAGGACGGCGATCAGACTGATCTTGCCCAGGTAGGAGGTGAGAGCGACCCTCCATGCGCTCTCCCGGGCGAGACGCGTATGGAGATTTGGACGGACGGGTCTATGAAGTAAGTTAATTAATTAATATATATTTCTCAAATGATTATATGTACATATATATTCATAAAAAATTAATATTGTATAGATATCGGCCTTCTGCAGTACAGAGACAGCTGGGGTTATTTCTGAGGCAGAAATATGGTGGGCCTTAGATTAACTACTCAGATACTCCCGCAGATAGGAAGGCCTTTTGGTTCGCCCACTTCAAGGTAAAAAATTTGTTTATTTTTAAATTTTAATAATCATTTGTGTATACTATATAACTTTTGTATTTTACTTCTTGTAGAGGACCTATTTCTATCCACCACACCGGGCGACGAGGGTCGAGGGCCAATTTTCTGCCGTCGCATCCAAGCTCATCCGTGATGCGATCCACGACCAGAAGTGTCGTGATCGCGACGGAGAGCCGATCCATGGTTGGATCACGCCAGATCAGTGGGCTGCGATGAAGGCTAGATTCAGGGAGCCCAAGTACCAGGAGCGGTCTGAGAAGGCCAAGGTGGCGCGGTCGAGCGCCGGTAAGTGGTGTGGTGGCTCCATTCCGATGACGGAGCATTTTCGTCGTCTGGTACGTTTCCTATAACGAACATTAATTTATATATAGTTCGATAGAATGTTTAATACTAATAATAGATAATATATTTTAACAGATAAAAAAGGGTGAGGACCCGAACATGGTGACCGTCTTCCTGGTCACCCATCGGAGGGCTGGGGAGTTCATTGACGAGAGGGCGTCGCAGGCATATGTACGTTCTATTCTTTATATTAATTTACTATAACATAGAAAACATGAAAATAGATATCAATATAGACTTTAGCAAACACTTACACGTTAGCAAACATGTTCTAGGCCGAGTTTATTCGGCTACAGCAGGAGGCGGCTGCTGCTGCTAGTACGCCAGCAGAGGGAGGGGCTGGTAGTTCCTCCCAGCCGCCTACAGCTCCATCGCAGGACAAACTCTGGATGACCGTCGTTGGCGGTCTTCTGAAGGGTACGTACTACGGTACGGGATCCTACGATGCGTATTTGGCTTCGGAGTCATCCCGGGCCCCCACTGTCAGTGCACAGTCTTTGGCTTCGCAGGCGTCGTCACGAGCTCGTCATCAGATCGAGGAGCTGTGTCGCGAGTTGCAGCAGCAGATTTCTGATACGGTCGAGCAACGATCCGACCCTCCGATCGTCACCAGATGATTTGATGCGGTCGAACGCAGTATACAGGAGCTGATGAGTCTGCATCAGGCTACAGCTGCCAGCTTGCACACGCTCACCGAGTCTATGCAGTGCACAGAGCTTAGACAAGTCGAGTTGGAGGGATCGCAGAGGAGCATGTATGCCTCACTCCCTCAGGTTTCGGCTTCGGTTGAGGTGAGTACTCAGAGGGTGGTGAGTACCCTTGCTGTGTATGGTGAGCGACTGCGAGAGCTGGAGCAGATACGTCCTCCCGGTCCATCGACGGCGCCGACTCCAGACACTGTACTGCCTCCGGCGCCGACTCCAGACATTGCACTGTCTCCTACTGCCCCTATGGTGTAGCTCACCCAGGAGCAGTATGACTACATTCTATCCCAGTTGCGCGGCAGGGGTCCGCAGTAATTTTATTGATTTTTTTATGACTTTTTTGTATTGGCCCTATGGGCAAATTATTTATTGGTACACTTTCGTTCATACACTTGGTGAGAGACTTTTTATCATCTTCCATTTTTATTTAACTCTATTGGGTGTTTGTGAGGATGTGTGTCTGTGATATTTACTTTGCACTGCCTCTTATTTTTATTGTGATATTTACTTTGTGATATCTACGACGGGGATGACAAATATACATACGCTGGGTTATAAGCGATGATCTGATATACAAAGGAGGTGCTGCCAAAATTTTAAAAAAATATAATGTGTATTTTTGTGATGATGTGTGTCTGTGTTTACAGTGAATGTGAAATGCAGTGTTCGGAACCATCGACAGTTTCAATTACTGTTGTATGTTTTATCTTGGATAGAAAGAGCAACAGTTCAGGGTGTACTTCTGAGAGCTTCATTTTCACGTCCTTCACTTTCTCCGGACGTCGTAAAGGTTCCCGAGAAGGTTAAGGACGTGAAGAGGAAGCTCTGAGAAGTGCACCCTGAACTGTTGCTCTTTCTATCCAAGATAAAACATAGAACAGTAAGCGAAATTGTCGATGGTTCGAACACTACACTTCACACACACTGTAAACACAGACACACAGCATAACAAAAATACCAATTATATTTTTTTAAATTTTTTTTTATAATATCTGCGACGTATAGCGATGTTCTGCGACGTCGCTATACGTCGTTAAATAGTGACATAACGTCGCTATACGTCGCTATACTGCTGACGTTGCATATGCCCACCTATCAGCATACGTCGCTAAAGTTGTCGCTAGGCGTCGCTAAAATGCTGACATGGCTGCCGTGCCATGTCATCATATATAAAGTTGACGGCGTCGCAAAGTGGTCGCTCTACGTCCCTATTTTGACGACGTAATATTACGTTGCTATCTGTCGCTACTTTTGCGACGTCTAGCGACACTACTAGTCACGTCGCTGTTTGCGACGTTCTGCGACGAAATTGTCATCTGCGACTTGCCTATACGCGACATCCAATTTTCGTCGCTAAATACGTCGCAAATAGATTATAGCGACGTATTTTCCTTATTTAGCGACGTCTTCTGACGTCGCTAAAATGGGTTATTTTAGTAGTATAATATTTTCAACATGTCCAGTCAGGACAGGAGCGAGCACAATACATCTCAACAGTTCATATCATGACAGGAATGTAAATCTAGCAATAGAATAAGATACATGAAACGTTGTAAAGAAATGTATATGAAGTAAGAGAGATAGTTGTAACTGGAAATATCTACTATAAGTAAGGAACTGTAAGTGACTAGTGAATCAGAGTACAAGATAGACATGTGAATGGCTGGGAATGATTCATTATTACACTACGGAATTGATTCATGATTACGCTACTTTGGGATTATTCACATGACTATTTATACTCCACCATCCCCAAATCAATACATAAGGATCCATTCAAGTTATGTTAAGGTTCATGATTACACTACTGACTCATAATGAGTGATTTATGAATTTGATTTGTGAAGGCTCTGTGATTTATTAGGGTACATGAGTCACAAGCAGATTCATGATAGTAGAAGCATGAAAGTACATGATGTAAGTGAAACACACATGACATGAAGTACCTGATGCTTCCGAGAGGGATAATTTCACATGAAAAGATCCATATAGTACCAATCTATGTTACCAACGTGACAGCATCAAGTAAAGTAGTCTAGAGCAAGATATAAGTCCTAACAAGTATGAAATGATCAGAGAATGTACTCGCCTGCGATCCGAATGTCTGTAAGAATATACTGTCCGAAACAAGGTATCTGAGTCCTATTTAGAGCAAGACAAGTCAAGATGTATACAAAGGGGTTATAAATGAAGTGTACAATGCATCTACATGATTTCTAGGTCAATCTAGGTCAAGTCAACTATTGGTCAACTCTAGGTCAAATCAAGTCAAAATCTAGTCAAACTAGGTCAACAACAAGGCTATCTTGGTCAACTGGTCAAACTTAGGCTATCAATGGTCAATTTGGTCATTGGTCAACTAAGTCAATTGGTCACTATTAACTTCATGTTGACTTTTGGGTCAACTCTAGTCAAACTAGCCTATTAGGTTAAATACCAAGTCATTCTAGGTCTAACAAGTCTAAGTCCAAAAACCAACTATAACACATAGCCAAGTCAAACTAGGTCAATCTTAGTCAACTAAGCTATTCTAGGTCCAAGCTAGTCTAAGAAGTCTAACTAGGCCTAACCAAGTTAGCCTAGGCAATCAAGGCTAGACATAAGCAAGCAAAACAATCTGAACCCCACCAAGGCATATATATGTCACGTCCCGATCCCGCTAGGGTCGTCCGTCTTGTCTGAATTCCTGCGGGATCGATCGTCCTCGCTAAGGCGTGATGCCGTGTAAGCCTAAGTTGCGCTTGCACAAGGCCATGTACTTGCACAAAACAACTAGTCAAGCAAAAATACACGCACGCACCCACTAGTTTAGCAAAAACACATGCACGCACCCATTCATTGCAAAAAACCAAATATTAGACACGGAGATTTGAAATGGAAATGCTTCTTTTATTGATAAACTTGATAGGAATACAAGTACAAAGCTTTTGTGAACTCAGATTTGCCTTATCATGGCTACATGTCTCTCTTTAAAACTTTTATTTGAAAATAGTCACAATGCCCATACATCATATCCCTTTATTACATGCTGAAAATAAAAGACACCTTCAAAGGAAAAGAAACTTGAAACTTGATTGGAATGAAAGTAGCTTCGAGGCAGTCAATAGCTCTACTGGGCTAGACGAGCTTCGGTGCCTCACTTGAAATCCTCATGTCTCCTTTTACTTTCTGAAAAGGATGCCCACAAAGTGGATCAGCACACATCATGTACTGGCGAGCGGCTTTTGGCCGAACTCGCAAATCTCTGCACTAAATCAACATGTGAAGCTAACATTTACTAGTGATCTTTCTACTTGTCTAGGTTCTTTTTAACAATTCATAAGAACATGATAGTAGAAATATTTTATAAGCAACTTACCCTCGCCGATAGTCATCCCTGCACAAAACATGTTAGCACAATTTGCATAACGAGAAATTCATGTTCATTCTTGCAGATATTGAAGTTGTAATTCGGGTCATGCAGGTGGACTAATCTACATGTTGGTCCATGGGTTATCCCCATGATTAGCCGCTGTGACTCTTTGGTTCAGCTCGTCGCTAAGGACTCAGATGTCGGCTACCCTTTTAACATGGGTTTCTTTTACCCAGGGTGCTCATAATCTCTCCTAGGCCGAGTGGTTCCAGGTGCCCCTAGATACCACCCAAGAGACAAATATTTCCTTGTATACAAGTTATCTGAGACCAAATGCATGCTCTAGATATTCTATCAGATGAGACACACTTGGACTTATGCACAGATATACGACACATTCATTTCGTGCCTTCTTGTTCATCTCAACACGTACAAGTTCGTCTGTACATGTCTATATTTTCAAGCATACTTAGTAACCGAACAGATGATCATTCTTATGGAGCAGATAGAGTAGCAATACATATTCTTGCATTTGATTCAATTCAATTATTTTCTCTTATCTTTTGTGAATGTGGTATCGTTGATCATTAGGACAAGGCAACAGAGTGGACTAGAGATCATTTTTATTAGGTGTACAGATCAATGTTTGTTCGGTTGAAGCAACTCACATGATGAATCTTAGTTGAGAGAAGGAGGGACTTCACGTGCCGTTCATGAACAATTCACGCGTCCTACATTGGCACCAACAGTTGATTAGCATACTTCGTCTCTTTCTCTCAAGATTCGGAATGAATGTGAAATGCGATGAAAGCGAACAATGAAAACTAATCATCGAAAACAAACACGAAAACGTATTCATCAAAACCAAGCAGCGAGAGAAAACATTTAGCAAAACTCTTGGATTCATTTCAATAGAAGCCAATCCATCAATTGGAAAGGTTTATTGTATTTCATCCGTGATCAATCGATACCGGCAAAGGTTTCACCAAATACTCAGTTCATGACTGAGTCAACAAGCCGTAGGTATTACATAGTGGACCGCGAGGAGCGGGGTATTACATAATAACCCACTGAGAAAAAGTTTTGTCCTTAAAACTTAAGAAACAAACTCAACTCCACTATTGTTGCATTCTGGATCAAGCAACGTGGAGTGATTATAGACACGCGCTATCGCCGTGTTGGCATTCCGTAATTGCTGATTGTGCAGATTATCTCGGAGCGGCGGTGGGCCTAGCAGCTGCCCACGCCCTTCATTATCATCTCAATTTCGATTTCTCTTCGAGCAATTTCTGATAGCGTGACCCTGTTGGCCATAACTAAAACAAGCATGATTTGCGACACGACAAACTTCCTTGGTGTGTCCATACTTTCCACAGTGACAGCATACCAAACCTTTCGCATAGCGACAGTCTTTATTCGCATGTCCTCGTCGACCGCAGTGGGTACAGATTATTTTATTTCATGGTTCCCCATCGGTCTTTTTCTCTCCGTCATGATATCTCTTGGCGGGCTGATTCCAACCATACTGCACCTTAGTTGACGCTTTCTTCAGGCAAAATTGTTCCACCTGTAGCGCCACGTCAAAAGCCAGAGAATACGACCCACATTCTCGATTCAGCACACTTAACTGGATGTCGTCGTTCAGACCTCCAACGAATCGATTTATGCGAGTCTGCTCTGTGGGTAGCATGTAAAACCCCTAAATTTCTACTATATTTTAGTAGTAAATTTTTTTTATACGTCGCAAAGTCGTATTGTACGTCGCACGGGAATTTACGTTTTCGTATTTACTCGTCGAGTGCGAATATGGGCAAGGTTCATATTTTTAGAAAAATGGTTTTGATTTTATCAATCGGTGATGGTTTCAAAATAATATGTATAATAAATATTTTTATTAAAAAGTTGTGAAAAGTATCTATCGAGATTGGCAAAATTATTATGTTTAATTATTTATAAAATGCTATCTTATTTTAATAGTGGTAAATTAAAAAACTAGAATATGCTACTCGTGTAAAGCACATGAAAAATTATTTTATGTATGTTTTCAAATTTTATTTTTATTATTTATAATAAATTATTTAGCAATAAGGTATTTTAAAATATTTAAATATTTATGTTTATTTTTGAAATTAATTATTATTAAAATATTAGTGTGTATAAAAATATATTTTTAAATTTTGTTTGATTGATATTTAGATAAATTATTATGATTTAAAAATATGGATGTATTTTATGGATTCTATTTTAATATAAAGTTTTACCTAGATTTAAATTGATTCGGAATTTGATTGAAATTGCTTTAAAAATATTTAAATTAATATGGTATTTATCTATTGGGGTTTAAATCAATTCTAATCGTTATCCAACTGGGAATTCCCACATCCTATAAATAGGCAGGTACTCCTCCATATATTTCTACAATTCACAAATTCCTCCAAAAAATTTCTCCACACGTGCGTGCATCGTGTCCGTGCCAACCCAAGCCAGCGTGCACCGTGTCGGTGTCAATCTTATTCCAGCTGTGTACAGTTATCCGTCTCGCGTCGGAACACACCCCTGGCACGACACACGTCGACTCGTCGACAAAACCCTAACCCTACACCTTCTCGACAACTGCCACCAACGTCATCTCCGACAACCCCCTCACAAACTCCGGCCGCCCCGGCCGCCAACTGCCAACATCCCATCAGCCACCATTACCACCTTGTTCCGTCCACCCCGTCGACTCCACAATCCCGATCACCGTCACCGCCTTACCACCATCGTTCTCGACGGTCGGAACACACCAGCACCCCTGACTCCTCCGATAACCACCGCCACCAAAAAGAATCAAATCTGGACCACAACTACATACCTGACCGCCATAACCTTCTCCGCGCCGGGGTCGCTGACCGTCGGATCTGAGCGCGCGGTACCACCTCGCCTTCGCTGCCTCGGCGTCCGGGCATCTCCCTTCGTCGTGACCCAGCCCAGCGTCAACCACCGCCGATCCTTCGCCTCTGCAGCCGTTTCCCTGCCTCGATCTACATCCCGACCCCGACGTCCGCCTCCGCCTGGCGCTGTCCCTTGCTGTGCCGGCCAGGAACCCCAGCGCGCCTCCTCGGATGGGTGCCTCTCCTTCTTCGCCGCACCGTGGCAGTCGAATCCACCACCGATTCGCCACCGCGCCTCCCATCTTCGTCCGCCGGCGCCCAGAACAGCCTCCTCCTCCGCCTCGCGTGCTCCCGCACCGGCGACCCGCCTCCAGCTTCGCCTCCACCGCCGGCTGCCCCACCGCAGTGAAACTCCTTCGCCGCCGACGCCGGCTGCCCCATCTGCCGCCAGCCGAGTGCCTCCCCCAGAGCTCCGGATCCGCACCCTTCCCCGGCGCACAGCCCCTAGCCGCTCCTCTGCGAGCCGCTCGCCTCCCGCCACACGCCGGAACCTACCGGTAACCGCTCACCTCCCTCTCTTCACTCCTCCTCCACCTCTCTCTCTCTCTCTCTCTCTCTTTCAACAGTAAATTTGGGGGAATGGCGATACGGGTTTTAATGTGGCATAATTAATGAAATATTATTTTTATTATTATAATAACTATTATTATTATAATCATTATTATTATTGTTATTATTATCATTATTATTACCATTATTGTTATTAGTAATATTATTAAGATTATTATTACTGTTATTATCTATTAACTATTATTATTATTATTATTATTATTATTATTATTATTATTATTATTATTATTAGTACCTTTATTATAATTATTATCATAGAATTATTAGTATATTTTATTTTTGTGGAAATATCTATGAGTACGGATATTAGATATGTTGCCATTGTTATTATTAGTAATATATATATATATATATATATATATATATATATATATATATATATATATATATATATATATATATATTATACAATAAATTGCTGTTTTTCCAAATACTTATTTTGATTCACCATAGAGATTTCTATCATTAAAATTTTAGTTGCCCAAAAATGATTTTTCCTAATATTTTTATCTAAATATTTTTGCTAACAAGATACGGTTTTCTATCAAAACTTTATCATTACAAACTTAGAAATTTGGCCTAAATTGATTTTTGCATATTTTTCAAAAATGTATCAAAAACTATTTTTCCTTATTATAAATATTTTCTAAAATCATATAATTTTTTTATCTCATTAACATCGATTATCCCTGCCCGTGACCAAGCCCATATTGTTTCACTTAACAAAATGCCTAAAATTGGCTTTTGAAATAAAACGAGAAAAAGTACAAGAAGTACAAGTTATCTGGGAAGTATTGCTATGGAAGTCTGATCTGAAGGTGATCACTTTGTTCCTTGGACCATACGATGATGATGAAGAGTACTGCTGGAAGATGAACAGCCAGAAGAACTAAGTCACCAGAAAGGTATCGACGCACTTGGGCACTGATGGCGAGGTCAAATGCTTTCCTGCTTTGCTTCACTCTGTTCTGGAAGAAAGGTTGAAGAAGAATGCTCTGGAAAATCAAAGTCTCTGATGTATTCTCTCATGTCTCTCTGATTCTTTTCTGGTTCTAAAAATCAGTCTATTTATAGACTAAAACACATCATACGTAAAAATCATCCAAATTAAAGTTTTACGCTAGCAACTGTCATCCATGAACTTTACGTGGGATGACACGTGTCCTATTACTTCAACAAAATAAGGAGGGCACGTACACATGTCCTTCGATAAGTGTGGCATGAAAGCCACGTAAGCAAACCACGTTCTCATATAGCCAGAAACAATCGGGCGTAAAAAGGACCCAAAATACACTTCCAGCGTAAAGTAGTAGACTAGGCATAAAATAGCCCAAAAATAGACTTCTCGCGTAAAGTGGCTGATAAAACAGCCTTGAGCATAAAAGTAGCCCAAATAAACTTTACGCACACGTCAACTTTGAGCGTAAAAAGCTCACATAGTATTCATGCGTAAAAGAAGCTATCTTTTGAGCGTAAAGTAACCCAGTCTACACACTAAACGACAATGTTGGTTTCTGTGTAAATCAAATCTCTTTGAATTCTGTGTAATACGCTGTCAGTAAATCATTATGTCAGAATCATCATCACTTGCATTAAATGCATGATCTGACAGCCTATCCCCAGCGTAAAGTAGGTTGCGTAAAACAGCTTGCGTAGAGTAGCCTGCGTAAAACAGCTCGCGTAGAGTAGCCTGCGTAAAACAGCTTGTTTAGCCTAAAGCTCTATTTCTTTGACTTGGTCTATGAAGTATTTTTTTACGCTCCTACAAGACCCCCTTCAAAGTTTTCAAATATTTTCAAAATTTTGAAATACTTTGAACAGAAGCGTAAAAATCGGAATTTCACCAGTCAGCGTAGAGTTCGGGATATCCAACGGTCATCCGCGTAAAATCTGGGAATTTGAACCGATTTAAAATTTTCTATAAATAGGGCTTTTCGAAGAGAGATAAGACTTTACTTTGTCATTCGAAATCTCAATCTTTCCTCACTCTTCTTCCTTCTTCTACTCTTGCTTTGATTCGATGGCCCTCAAGAAGTCGTCCACCGCCGGCAGCAAAGGCAAGAAGCCTGCCGTCGATTCCTCGTCGGTCGACCGTACGCAAAATCCCGTCCGGTCGTCAGCAGCGTCTCGGCAAAGCGACCCCGCCGTGGCTCCTCCAATGAGGGATAAAGCACTGCCCTTTGGCCGAAAACTCGTCGGAGAAGAAGACCTAAATCTTTTATTTCACGCCCATGTTATACGTGTCAGCGTAGAAATTAAGATAACAAAAAATACGCCCACGTAATACGTGTCAGCGTAAAGTTACGAATATACGCCCACGTTTATACGTGTCAGCGTAAAATTAAGAAATACGCCCACGTCTATACGTGTCAGCGTAAAATCTAAATTACGCTCATGTCTACACATGCCAGCGTAAAATCTAAAATACGCTCATGTCTATACATGCCAGCGTAAAATTTCATAATACGCTCACATCAACATGTGCCAGCATAAAATTTCGAATACGCTCACATCAACATGTGCCAGCGTAAAATTTCGAATACACTCACATGAACATGTGCTAGCGTAAACTTCTTAATACGCTCACATCAACATGTGCTAGCGTAAAGTTTCGAATACGCTCACATCAACATGTGCTAGCGTAAAATTTCATAAAATGAAAGACTTTGTATAAATCAAAGACTTTTTACACTTTAAAACTTTTTATCAACTTTAATAAGCGTAAAAGTCAAAGTTTTTACCCTTTGTATGTAAAACTTAGACCAATTTATCTGCTTAAAAATTTCAAATTAGATTTTCACTAACTTGATTTTTTTTTTCTTTTGGCAGTGGACTTGCAAGCTCATCCACTTGCAGAAGTCTTTGGCTCATCAGTTGGTATGGTGGGCTCGAATTATGTGGAGAATCTGTCTCACGTAGCATTTCCCCAATCGAATCCAGACTACACTGTAGAGAGAGAACAGTTGATAGCTGTCCAAGGGGATAGAATGCTGCTATCCATGATTAATGGAGAACTGTTGACTTCACTGAACGAACAACAATTTGCAAAACCGACTTTTTTATTTGGGGATGCAATAGACTGCAAATCGCAAACACACCCCAAAAAGGAGTCTTGAGTGTTCAAATCTGGAGATAGAGCCATGTATCTCCCTGACATGGACAGAGATTACCCCTTGTCCGCATTCATCCATGCTATCCACCCCCGTCAAATGCTGTGGAATCTGACTCCCAGCAGTTATGGAAGACCGGGTAGAATCATATTCAAGAGGGATCAAACCAATGATATGGGGTATTATGTTAGTGTCCCTAACGGCGGTGTTGTTCCTTTCTCTGGTCTTTTGCCAGGATTTACTCCGAGTAAAGATTCGGCTTTAATCCAACCAGTACAAACCCAGATGTTTGTCAACAAGTTCATAAGGGCTGCGGTCCTATATCCCCAGACAAACCCCAGGCTACCGGGATGGTTGACTCCATTCAACCAGAACTGGATCCAGATTAGCGTTTGGATGATGAAGAACTTCCAGACGGAGTTGAAAGAAATCGGCTTGTATGAAGCAGTGGCTTTAACTAGTCAGGGTATACCATCGAACGGTAACTTGTTCATGGCCCTGATGGAGATATACATAAGTTCAACTGGAACTTTTGCGACCCCAAAAGGTGAAATAGGTCTCGCACTCCATGAGATGCAATTCATCTCGAAGCTACCAATAGGAGAAGCACCATACGAAGAATACGTTCCCTCCAACCGGGAACTTGCTGAAATTAGGAAGAAAAAACCCTCAGTTGGTTCAGGTGTATGAAGAATTGATGTGCCACTATATGATCTGCACTACTATGCATGAGAGTGGATCTCATCTAGCATACATCAACAAGTGGACAACGTATCTCTTCTTCCATAAGGATAAAATATCCAAGGATGATAAAGAAAGATTCCAGGAAAACAAAGCTCCAGCTATCAACACTGGTTCAACAATCCCCGCTGACAAAATTCGGGATATGATGACTATTTACAAATTTCTAAATAAATATTTGTCCACCAAGACTGGGGAGTTCCCTGCTGGAATCGAAGATTTGAGCTTTCTCAGATATGGCAGCCAGAAAATCTTCAAGAAAGCCTTACTGGTAGGCTTCCTTTCTTTATGGTTGAGAAGATGGTGTTGTACCGGGAACTGGTACAGTTGATAGAATCCACCGTAACGTACTATGGCCAACAGTACGTTTGGTGTTTAGAGTCAGAATCAACCTGCTATCGGCAATGTTGTGCTGAGTAAACGCAGGTTTGAGGACTTTTGGTGAGGAGCTAATCAATAACGCTCCTCATCGAAAAGTATTCCCCAAGGTAGAAATGCCCTATACTTACTTGATGGGCTGGCTGTTACACCACAACTGCAGATTATTGCCACCAGGCCCGGGTGATGATGCGGAGGTCTTCCTCCAAAAATTCAGCAAAGCTACATGGATTGCCACGACAGTGGCAGATACCCGGGCAGTTTTGAACTATTCTTATGGTTGGAACTTTTTCTGTATCCGGCCACGAGTTCCAGCTAACTGCTTCGGTGTTCAATTTGAAGATGAAGTTGAAGAAGGAGCTTTATTGCCACCATCAGTCTTCAGATGGCTATAGTACATCAGACCCTCTCACTTGATGTACAGAAACGAAGACAATTGTGCGTTCGAACCATATCTACCCAGTAGGTTCGCTCGCCAATTTGGGTATGACCAACTTCATGTTGGTAATCCCTCTACCAGTTTTCGTCACTATAGAAAACTGCTTGATGGTGCAAGGGGTTGGAGATATTTTAGTACTGCCCGTACTAGTGCCAAATTCAGAGTCTCAACCACTACCACCACTACAGAGCTACGTATTCTTCATTCGTATGCTCACTTTTATGCTTCTATCCATTCCTTTGCCCATGGCTACAATATGAGAGGTAGTCTGAGATGGCCCAAGGAAGGAAATATTGAAGAGCCAGTTAGGGTACTATCAGACATCCCTGACGATGATGCTGTTCCGGATCCATATCTGGAAGTTATTGCTACAGGAGTTGGGGAAAAGGCTGCAGAACCTATTGTTATTGGCAAATCCCGTAAACGGAAGCAAAATACAGCCATCACACTTCCAGAGAAAACCCCGGAGAAGAAGAAGAAGAAGGCTACCTCAAAAAGACCTTCTAGATCAAGAGCCTCTACCCCGGAGAGTGACACTCCGATGGATGAGCTGCAACATGTAGGATCTTCTTCAGTTCACCCTGGAGAAGGATCTTCAGCACCTCAACCAGCAACACCTGCAGTAGTCTTATCTCCAGGACGTCTCAGCTCGACACTTTATTTAACTCTGCCACAAAAGGCACAAGTTGCTGAAGACGTCGCCCCAGTACAAACTGTTGATTCGGTGCTTATCCTATCCGATGAACCGGATATCACTTTTGATGATGAAGACTGGGATAGGGATTATGATGCGTACTTGGAGCGTTCCACACATACTCCAGGTAAATATAATTTATACAAAATCCATATAAAACTATGACTTTTGTATATAAACTTATTTTGTTTAATTTTTATAGGTGTTATCATTTCCCCGAAGGTTGTGGCTCCTCCTCCTCCTCAAGAAGACATTTATGAGGAAAACGAGGAATCTGAGAAGGAGGCTTCTTCTTCAGAAGAAGAAGATGTTCAAGAAGAGGTATCACGAGAACCCGAAGTAGAGTCTCAAGAAGAATATCTTCCATCATTGGAGGTACAACAAGAGCCAAAAATACAGGCTCAGCCAGAAGTGTCCTCTCCTGTTGAGGGCAAGGATAAGGAAGAAACTACAGTAGATCTTACTGTAGATGATGAGGAGACTGCTGAAGAAGAATTAGATTTTAATGAAGAATCAGTTGTAAAAGAATTTACTACAACTGAAACACTTGAAGATCCTGCGGAGCCAATAGTTGAAGAAGGTAATGAAGGCACACTCAAGTCACCAACTAAAACTGGGGAAATTGTAATAGCGTCCTCCGCTATTACTACTGATCCAGTACAAGTCTCTGAAGAGTCAATGCCAGAACCGTAGTCAGCTCCCACAACTGTCATTCCGCTCGCACCTATCACCGCCACCGAAACTCTAGTAGTTTCAGCTCCAGAAACGGCTGGAGTAACAAATATTGAAGACACTGTTCTTGAAGCTTCTGGTAACCAGTTGGCTATGGTAGCAGTAACAACAATGGCTTCATCTCAGCCTGCTATCACAGCAACATCCTCTGTTCCTAGTCTTCAGAGAAGAGACTTAGTAGATATTGCCGCAACGCCGAGTTCAAGTATAGAAATGAATCTCCTAGTTGAGATTCACACTGAAACCTTTTATAAAACTCTGGCGACTTTAATCAAAATGGTCCTGAATAAGGGACTCAATTATGAGAGCTTGAAGGCGGCAATGGCGCTTACCATCAGAAATGTTGCTATGTTCAATGATGCGGCGAGAGCAACAGCATTAGAGAAAATCGTGGAGGGTCTTGAACAGCCTATCAGAGAGTATCTTAAGCTGTCAAGTGAAACCATTGAAAGTCTCATCCAAGAAGAGTATGACGCCTTATCGGCTGATTACCTCGCTCGGAAGACGAGATATAATGAAGCCCTTCATGAATATAGCATAAAAGTTGCCAAAGAAAAAGCCTTTTTGGCTGGCATAAAGCCTGAGCTGGATAGCCATAGAGCAGCCTATGACACTTCAAATATGAAAATTCAACAACAAAATGATAAAATTCAAAAAGTTGAGGCTGAGCTGGCTCGCTTGAAGACAGAGAGGGAGCAGATGATCATGGCTCGGGACCAGCACCTTACTTAGAGCTCAATTTTGGAAGAACAGGCCTACGGAGCTGAATCTACTATCAGAACCCTTGATGAAGCCGAGGACAAACTGATAGTCAGCTTTAATGGACTTTTTCATATTTTTACTCCTGAAGCTCGACGTGCTGCAGCCACCAATACTGTTTTGAGCTCTCGTGACAAGCGTCTAGCAGAGCTGCAGAAATTACTTCAAGATATCTCTGCCCCGCCTTAGGAAAAATAAAGAGCTTTTGTAATCTTTTATCTTATTCATTCTGTAATATTCACAAGAAATGAATAAAATATTTGTTTTGTGATCCTATCATTTATTTTAAATAATATGTATGAGATAGAAAATACTTATCAGAGGTAATATGGACATGACAAGTCTTCTAAACTCAATAAATTGTATCTATCCAGAGGTAATATGGACATGATAGATAATGAAATCTTGTTTTCTGTTTAGAGTATACAATACTATCAGAGATAATATGGACATGATAGATCGTAACAACTCAAAGAAAAATAGATTAATATCTATTCAGAGGCCAAATGGACATGATAGATAGAAAAAATAAGCAGACTTAATATTTATTCAGAGGTCATGAGAACATGATAAATAATAGATCCAATTTTTTTAATCAACTGGTAAGATAAAAGATTAAAATTTCTCTCCAAGCTTAACCAAACATTGGTAGCTGGGGAATAAGGAAGAAATTCAAACATAATATTTCTTCAGAAATTTGCCATTGATCGGCATCTTGAGCAAATCTCTATTACGTTTAGACAACATATAGGCACCGTTGGAGAAAACTGTCTCGATGACATAAGGGCCTTCCCATTTTGTTTGGAATTTCCCTTTACTCTTATGAGTCATCACCATCGGTCTTCGAAAAGCTAGAACTAGCTCACCGATTTTGAATACCTTCTCTTTAACTTTACGATTGAAGGTTCGAGATATGCGAGCTTGATATAGCTCAATGTGCTGTTGCGCTTGAAGACGCTTCTCGTCCAATCCTTCAAGTTCTTGAAGTCGTAAACGATCATTGTTCTCTGTAGTTAGCTCATTAGCAATGGCTATTCGAAGAGACGGAATCTGGATTTCCAGTGGAAGAACCGCCTCACATCCGTAAACCAGTAAAAATGGTGTAAAGCCAGTAGGAGTTCGGACTATCGTTCGATAAGCCCATAAACATTCTCTAAGTTTCTCATTCCAATCACGTTTATTAGAAGAGACAAACTTTTTGAGAAGTTTGATGATCGTCTTGTTGAAAGCTTCGACTAAACCATTAGCAGCTGGATTATAAGCCGTATAAGCCAGATTTTGAATCCGATTCTTATCACAGAATCGATAAAATGCCTGACTGGCGAATTGTGGTCCATTGTCATGAATTATCCGTCGGAGAATCCCAAAACGATAAATGACATAATGTTTAATAAAGCTAACCATATTAGACGTTTTTACTTCAGCAAGGGGAACTGCTTTCACCCATTTAGAAAAGTAATCGGTTACAGCCAGTATAAATCGATGTCCCTTAACAGAAGGAGGGGTAATTGGACTAATAATGTACATGCCCCAAGCTTCGAAGGGCCAAGAAGCTGTTGTAGGATGTAGGAATTCAGACGGTTGATGAATAAAATTAGCATAAATCTGACATGCTTTACACCTTCTGGCATAATCCACAGCATCTGCTATCATTGAAGGCCAATAATACCCCATTCTTCGAATGCGGTCTTGTAATTTTGGACCTGGTTGATGAGCACCACAAACAATATCATGAGCTTCGCGGAGTGTTTGTTTAGCTTCATTTTCTGAAAGACAGTGCAGCAAAAGTCCATCATATGAACGACGATATAACATATGTAGAGACGAATCATAATAAAATTGAAATGATCGTCTCTTGATTGATGCAACTTCTTTTGGATCTTCAGTAAAATCCCATGAATTGCATAGTCAATAAATGGACTTCTCCAATCCCTTTGTTGGGAACTTGATTCTGTAATATAACTCTGTTTAGTATGCAGATTATTCTTAACACAGAATAAGTCTCTATCCAACAAAGTAATGGTATTTTGTCTTCGAATTGGAAAAGCTAAATCTGCCGCTAAACTAGCAAGAGCATCAGCTTCCAAATTCTGAGAACGTGGTACAAATTCAATAAAGAATCCTTTAAATAAGAGGACCAATTCGATTACCTCTTGATGATAAGGGATGAGGTCAGGATTTCTGACTTCATATGTCCCTCTAACCTGATTAATAATCAGTTGAGAATCTCCATAAGCTTCCAGGAACTCGATGTCCAATTATTTTTCTACTTGGAGACCAATGAGCAGAGCATTATATTCTGCCACATTATTGGAGCATGGCTCATTGAGAGAATAAGCACGGTATATGACCATTTTGTCACGAAAAACCATGACGATTCCTACCCCAGAGACGATATAGCCTTTAGGTCTAACTCGTGATGCTCCATCAAAGTATAATTGCCAAATGTCATCTTTTAAAGTCATGTTGCAATCCACAACTTCATCTGGAATGTCCTCATATAGCTTCGATGTTTTAGTTATAGGGTGAGCTGCTAAGAAATCAGCTAATGCTTGACCCTTTACTGATTTTTGAGGTACATAGACCATGTAAGGAGTGAGCAACATTGCCCAGGTAGCTAACCTGGAGTTAAGAATGCTCGGTTTTCTCATCAATACCCGAATAGGATTTATTCTGGAGATGACATGAATAGTCTGTCCTGACACATAATGTCGTGTCTTTTGAACAGCAAAAACCAAAGCCAGACATTCCTTTTCTACAGGAGTATACATGTGTTCAGCTCCGACCATCATTCGACTAAGATAATAAATTGTTTGTTCATGATCCATATCACTTTTCTGTGCAAGAAGAGCACCAAGTGAATGATCTAATGCTCGAATATATAGCAAAAATGGTCTTTCTACCACTGGTAGTACTAGAACAGGTAGATTTGTAAGGTATTGCTTGATGTCATTGAAAGCTTTCTGACATGCTTTATCCCAAATAAATGATACACCTTTCTTTAATAGACGGGAGAAAGGTTGGCATCTCCTAGAGAGATTGGATATAAATCTTCTGATATAAGCAATGCGACCTTGGAAGCCTCAGAGTTCTTTTAGATTGTATGGAGGACGCATTTCAAGAATTGTTTTGATTTTATCAGGATCAACATGGATACCCTGAGAAGTGATGACAAATCCCAAAAACTTGCCACTGGAAACCCCTAAGAAAGACTTAGTAGGGTTCATTTTCAATTGATGTTGACGCATCAATTCAAATACTGTCTTCAAGTCTTGAATGTGATCATCTTTTGATCGACTTTTGACAGCAATGTCATCTACATAACATTCAACTATCTTTTGTAGATGTTCTTGAAAGATGTTGCTCATGGCCCGTTGATACGTGGCACCGGCGTTTTTAAGACCAAACGGCATAACCGTATAGCAGTAGACTCCAAGGGGTGTACAAAAAGCAGTATGCTTCTCATCTCCTGGATGCATCTTAATCTGATTGTATCCTGAGAACCCGTCCATGAAAGACATGCGTTCAAAACCACATGTATTGTTTATCATGACATCAGTAATGGGAAGTGGAAATTCGTCCTTTGGACAAGCTGTATTAAGATCTCGAAAATCTATGCAAATTTGGACTTTTCCGTTTTTCTTCATAACAGGAACAATATTGTCAACCCAGTCTGGGTGTTGTTCTTCACGAACAAAACCACATGTAATCAGCTTTTTGACTTCTACTTCGATTGTATCCATCATGTCTAGTCGAAAATGTCGTTGCTGTTATTTCACAGGCTTGGCATTAGGAAGAATATTGAGTTTATGAGTAGCAACTTTAGGATCTAGACCGGCATATCCTCATAACTCCATGCAAAGATATTAATATATTCTTTAATCAGTTTTATCAGCTTTTTTCATCTTCGAAAAGGTTCTTATTGATGAATATTGGCTTGGACGTAGTTCCGCCTCCAACATCAATCTGGAGAATCTCATCCTCTATTTCAGGTACTAAGTCAGGATGTACCCACATGATTTCACCATTCTTTAATGTGAGAGGCAACAATCCTTCATTTTTCTTTCAAGCAGGCGGGATATTCACAATCTTCATCGTCGCCTTCAGAATTGGGACAATCCCATTTGGGACTTGCTGTAGAGGAAAACCTCCAAATTGAAGAGAAACCATATTGGTTGTGACTGTATGCTCATCGTTAGTTAAAGCGATGGCATTGGCATTTATCAACTCTTGGATTTTCTTTTTTAAGACGTAACAAGCCTTGGTGGGATGATTTATGTATCTGTGATAGATACAATACTTGGGATTGTCAGTTAGATTCACCTCATTAGGCCTTTTTGGCTCCGGAATTTGGAGTTTGCCACTCTTTACCAGACATTAGAATATCCCTGGGATATCGCTCTCGTCAAAAGAGTATTCTTCTTTTGGCTTAGAAGACTCCTGATTATTCGGCGTCGTTTTGTATTTGGAAAGATTAACCATAAGGGTATCCTTTCCTTTCCCACTACGATTGCCGGAATTATTACCAGAAGAGCCTTTCTTTCCTTTATCCTCTGAGGAAAAAATCATCCCATGTTCACGAGCCAACCTACCATTGGCCTCGGCAGAAACTGCTGCTATAATAAACGAGGCCCGGTCTGTGAATTGGGAACCCGTAAAGACAGCAATGGATGGTCGCAGATTTATCTTGCATGTATCAATCAACGCTGAATCTGGCATACCAGGAGGAATTTTCAAAGTTGCCTGTCAGAAACGTTCGATGAACGTCTGAGTATATTCCTTCTCCTTTTGTTTGATCTCTATTAAGGAGGACATATTCATATCCATACCTCATTCATAGAAGCAGAAGAGAAACATTGCTTTAAATTAGTCAAAAGACGAAATGCAATTGTCGGGTAAACTTCAATACCAGTCGTAAGTTGAACCCGTCAAGCACCCGATGAACACTCGAGTGAGAAGAGCATCATTTTTCTGCAGATGCATAGTCATAATATCAAAGTAATTGATATACTGACTATGAGAAGCCTTTTCATCAAATAATACCATTGATTGTGGCTTGAATTTCGGAGGAAAGGGTACATCATTCCAATGAGGAGGATAAGGTTGCTTAATTCCTAACCTCTGAAGTTGATCTTTGTGCTTCAGAACTTCAAACTGTGCTTTTAGTTCACGTACTGCTTGAATAGCTTCACTGGTTTGAGGAAGCACATTTGGTTGAATAGTTGTTGGATGTACCGTGACCCCCACCGGAGGTGGTACATCTTCTGGAATGATAGGATCTGGAGATGCAGAATTTTGATTGACAGCAGGCTCTTGATTATTCAAAGGTATGTCAACCCCTTGACTATCTTGAGTTTGTGTTGCTGCCTGCACCGATGTTATTACTGCCGGCTGAGCAGTTTTCTGAGTCATTATTATTTGGTGCATGCTTTGCATCATGGTAGCATGTCCTTTAGTGATTGCTCAACGGCAGAGAGACGTTGTTCTGTATTAGCAGATGACGTCTCTGGTTCATCTCCAATAACATAGGATTCAACCTCTCTTGAAGATACAGAGGGATTGGTATAGAGGTATGAATCGACACTATCAGTTTCGGACTCAAAAGATTGAGTACCCCCAGCTTCTGAATCAGAAGTCTGCAACTGTCTTTGTCTTCTTGATCGAGTATTCTGATATACTCCTTCAAAGGAATCAAGAAGTCTGTTGAACTGTTGTTGACCTGGAGTCTGGGACGAGTTGCGTCTTGGACGTCGTCCTCTGTTGGTATGAGATGCCATGTTGACTGACGCATATGACAACTCATGTTCTTGGTCATCAACTTGCTGTTGAGGCGCATTGAAGCTTAACCGATCAAAAACTGACCATTTAGAAGCCGAACAACAACATTTGATTACAATTTGGTGACACTCACAATGATGATTCTCTTAGGGGAGTGTCATAGGAGATTGTCTATTTTTACGCTTTTGTATTAGCAACTCGCGTAAATCAGAAGGAGTAGATGGAGTAGATGGAGTAGTCTAGTGGTGGCCCATGCAGGTCTTGTCAATCAAAAAATGTGAGGGTTTACCTAATAGATGTCTTAATCAGTATTCGCCCTTGATCTCCGCCCGTATTTTCAAATCCCTGAAAATTCTTGCCCTGATTACATGCTTGTATCGTTGATCTGTCCTGGTCCTTCCTTATTGTTTCTCTGTGTCGTCTTCCTCAGCGGCACTGCACCTGACCCTGCCGATCAGCAAGGAGGAGCACCTCCCGTGGACCAGCAGCAACCAGAAGATCAGGCCCAGCACTCAGGAGCAGCCTCCCGAGTCGTACCTACTGGAGGAGAGCCGCCAGTTCAGCCAGTCCAGCCTACAGATTCTGATGATGGCACTTTGGTGGGTCTCATCAGATCATTGTTAGCTTTCCAAGATCGTAGAGGCGATGCCTTGCACCAGGCAGTGGAAGATGGTCTGAATAGAAGTAGACCCCGAGGGAACAGTGCGGTCAACTGTTTTAAGCGCCTGAACCCTCCATTCTTCGATGGCAGCGAGGATGCCATTGCTGCCGATGCTTGGCTACAAGATATAGAGGTGATTCTCGAAGCCGTGAAGACTCCAAAAGAAGAGAAGGTGGCTGTGGTGCGCCTATAGTTATTGGATCTAGCCCGTAGTTGGTGGGTCGCACAAGCAGTGGGATTGACAACACCTGTCCCCTGGGCAGTGTTCAGCAAAAAGTTCCAGACCAAGTATTATGATGCAGTGGCTCGGTATGACTTGCAGACCAGGTTCAGTAATCTTAAGCAGATGGGGAGGACGGTCGACGGATATGCGGCCGAGTTTTCTAGACTCAGTCGGTTTGCTCCCACCTTGGTGGCAACCGAGTTTGACAGAGCACAGAGGTTCCAGCAGGGACTTCACCTAGAGATTATTTTGGCAGTAGAACAGTTCGAGCATCAGACCTATGATGCGGTGTTGCGAGCAGCAAGAAGGCACGAGTATACCTCCCAGAGAATAGTGGACAGGACTGGAGGTCGGAAGCGGTCCCATAGTCAGATGAATCAGTCTTCAGCACCAGCCCCGGCAGCTAGGGATTTGACTATTGGAACTCCGAGGCAAGCAACCTCAGTTACGTCGGTCCAGTACTCGACCCCGACGTACCCTCAGCAGAAACAGAAGCAAGCACAGTCTTCCGTCGTAGGATGTTCTTATTGTGGAAAGCCTGGACACGTGGTAGCGGAGTGTCGTAAGGCGTTGGGATTGTGTTTATTGTGTGGAGCATCAGATCATAGGCTAGGGTCCTGCCCTTTCAGAGTTGATTCAGCATCGACAGTATCTAGTCCCTCGATTAGAGGACCAGTACCAGCACCAGTACCAGCTCCAGTTCACCAGCAACAGCAGTTTCCGTTCCCGAGGCCATTGCCGACTCAGGCCCAGACTTTCCAGCAACAGAACCCGCGGCAGTTTGCCCTTTTCCAGGCTCAGGTTCAGAATCGACCAAAAGGTATATGTGTCCTCTCATCTTGCTTTTCTACCGTTATTATGCGGGGTGCATGACATATTTCATGTATCCTAATTACAACGGTACATCCCGGACCCGAGCCATATCCTAGGTCATTCAAAACTGGTTATTGGTATCAACCTTTTCGTATGAGGATAGGCCCGTGTCCCTGTTTGACCAAGGAGAGAGACCTCAAGCGCAAGACTATCAGTTTAGTTCATGTTGCTTGCGTTCATCGCTCCTTGGGAGAGTCAAACGTGGGAGTGTAAGGATGATATCCGATCACGTTATCCCTACTTGTTTGACTCGTGAGGTGTAATATCTTCCTTATGCCTTACGTTTTCCCTTCCTTGCTTGCATTGTATGATTGTATGATTGAATTGCTTAGTGTAGCTTGCCTGTTCTTAGTATAGCTTGTCGTGACAATCTCTAGCTCCTTGATTAAAGTCTGAGGACGGAATTCTTTTAAGGTGGGTAGAGTTGTCACCCTCATTTTTCCGTATTTCCCGTATTTCGTATTTATGTTCGTATCTGGATTTTGGCATGTATTTTTATTTTTCTTTTTCTCGACTTGTGGAATTTCGGTATTTCTCGTATTTTAGGTTTTGTGCTGGCTCGGTTTTAATTGGTTTTGGGTTGGTTTGGTTTGATTTAATGAGTATTGGATCACCATAGCCTATGCTCCACCCTCAACACACCACATCCCATCCTCTTTAAAACTCCACCAACATTTTCTCTCTCCTCATAACCACCATTTATTTCCTTCTTCTTCTTCTTCTCCTTCCTCTACACAACTCTCCCAACCCTAGGCAAGCGCATCTTGCCACTACATGAGAACCCTCTTTTATTTGTCCATTTGCTAGATTAGGACATGGTGATCAACATTAGTTCTTGGCTTTTTGTGATTTGGTGTCTCCATTGCTCTAGATCTAAGTTTTCTATTTTCGGATTTTGTATGGTTTGATCTATTTTAGTTGGATGTTTATGGGTTTTGATGTTTCCATGTGGAAGAGCATTCAGTTTCACTCCAGTTGGAGCCTTGGAAATCCGGATTTGGAGTTCGGATGGCTAAGTTGTGATGCTTTGAAGCTTTGGGTTCATCATGGTGTTCTTGCTGTTTGGAGAAGACAGTGAGCAGTTTGTAGAGCTTCTTAGCTTACGTCCCTCAGCCTTGGATACGCTTCCTATTGGAAGCGTGTCTCCTGCGTGCGTGCTTTTGTGCGTACGCAGACTTGAGCGTGCGTGACTTTTCATGTACGCTGCTTCCCTTGAGCGTGCGTGACTTTTCATGTACGCTGCTTCCCTTGAGCGTGCGTGACTTTTCATGTACGCTGCTCCCTTGAGCGTGCGTGACTTTTTATGTACGCTGCTCCCTTGAGCATGCGTGACTTTTCATGTACGCTGCTTCCCTTGAGCGTGCGTGACTTTTTATGTACGCTCTCCCTTGAGCGTGCGTGACTTTTCATGTACGCTGCTCCCTTGAGCGCATGACTTTTCATGTACGCTGCTTCCCTGGAGCGTGCGTGACTTTTCATGTACGCTGCTTCCCTGGAGCGTGCGTGACTTTTCATGTACGCTGCTCCCCTGGAGCGTGCGTGACTTTTGTGTACGCTGCTCCTCTTGAGCGTGTGTGACTTTTCGCGTACGCAGCTCCCCCTACGTGCGTGACTTTTGTGCACGCTGCCCCCTGACCCCTTGCTTAACCCATTGGCTCTTGGAGTTTTGGTCTTAATTCTTTAAGCATGGCTCTTCTATAGCCCTGTATATTGATATTTTATTAGATATTTTACGTCCATTTTATATCCTTACGCCTTTTGTCCTGAACTTGATAATCACGAATTTACTAGTTATGTTTGGAATTGATAATTGAGCATGACCTGATAAGTGGCCCGTCGTGGCGCACTCCTGACTAGTACACTTGATATGATAACCTGACCTGATATATCTTGAATAGCTGTTACGACGGCTACCTGACATGACATGACATGTATAATTAATCCTGACACCGTGGGCGATTGTGCTTGTACAAATAATCTAGTCATGTCTTGCATCATGTCTAGGAGGGGACTCCTGAGTACCACGGTCAGGAGTACCTACGGAATTGGACTAAGGTTAATAATTAGTATAATTTACTAGTCATGAAGAGATGTTCCCCAGTTACAGGCGATCCCGTTATCCCGGCCGCAAATGATTGGACTTGTAGCCTGCCGACGAGTAGGGCACATTTCCAGCCCACTGTTATATGGGGCACCCACCATTGTCACTTAAATGATTGAACTCTATTGTCACTATAATGCATTGTACTCTCTAGATTGTCACTATAATGATTGCCTGGATAACCTGGATAGCTGCAGGGCCTGTGACTACTTGGAGCATCTCATTGCATCTTGCTAGTAACTAGGATTGTGATAACCCTAGTTAGTTAATGTAGAAAGCCGTAGGCAATGATTGGCCGTGATTGCTTGGAAGGAGTCTGGTCCAGTATAGCATTGTCTAGAATTGATTGAGTGTAAGATTGTACCAGAATGATTGAAGGATTGTCACTCCAGATTGTCACTATAATGATTTTTACTCCAGATTGTTACTTGAACTGATTTCTTATATGTATCTTGCCGATAAATGGTGAGAGAAACCAAGTTCCGTTCAGACGAAGGGTTACAACCCCGGTCCTTGTTTGGTTTACGGGTTGTAACCTAGCAATCTGAATAGTCCCATGGTTATCTCATCGTATATCATCCTGACATGCTTTTCCATATGTCCTATCTTTTAGTGATTCTATGTAAGATTGTCTTTTATAATTACCCATCATGCTTTTTCTTAAATTACTGTCTCTTATTATGTAATTATATTATTGTGCTAATTTGCTGGCTTTGGTTCTTATTTTGTGGCCTCCTTTGTGGCACTTGCTCTTCCTGGGGTCTGACCCAGCTGGTTTTGTATGGCCAGATACCGGAGCAGCAGCAAAGGATCTACCTGTCTTCCAGCCCGATGGTGGTCACCAGGCGTAACCAGGGCATCGAGTAGGTTCCTTTTGTTCTCCCACTGTAATATTATAAATTATTCTTTTGAGCTGCAGAAACTCTGACATGCGAAGTGATGGGAGGAGCTGCGGTCCCAGCGTCTACAATCGGGCGAGAGGTGGCAGACCTCTCACCTGCGTCTGCTGGGCCAGAGCGATGTGATCGTGTCTCGATCACCATCCTGGAGACAGATCGAACAAAGAATCAATACTGATATAGAAGAGATAAATCAAGGGAGGACAGTTTATTTCAAAAGGAAGCATTAAAGCAGCCAGAATTTAGATAACAAGAATCAGGTTAAGCGCTTTTCCTAATATGATTGAGTACCTCAAAATATCCTACTCCTACTGCAGGCTGTAGTGATACTCTAGTTCGAATACCACTACATAAACTCGACCTGCATGGGCCACCACTAAAAATGTCTCACGACCCGTACCCTAGTGTATGGACACGAGAAGTGGGTACATCCAGCCAACGCCGCAGTGTCGACGGTAGAACGTTGTCCTAGGTCGCATACATCTAACATCTAAAGGTACTTGCACAGTTTATACTCTCCGAATAGAGGAACAATATAAGATGTAAAATCTCAATCACAACTAAGGAAGAAGTACAAATGATAGATAGATAGATATGATCTGAAACTACAAACTGAAACATAAACAAGAGAGAGGTCTAAGTGTCTAAGATAACATCTCCACAACATCCAGAATAACACAATGTCCCAAATAATACAACTCTAGAACACAAAAACAAGAAGAAGGGAAATAACAGACTAAATTATCTACTCTAAGCAGTGGTGTCATCCTCAGCAGCTGCCTGAACCACGGAGTCCAGGTTGCAAGTGTCGTCTATGCCTGCTCCGTAGTAGGTAGGACAGAAAGCCTCATCTTCATCCTCTGTAATATTTTCAACAGGTCCAGTCAGGACAGGAGCGGGCACAATACATCTCAATAGTTCATATCATGACAGGAACGTAAATCTAGCAATAGAATAAGATACATAAAATGCTGTAAAGAAATGTACATAAAGTAAGAGAGATAGTTGTAACTGAAAATATCTAATATAAGTAAAGAACTGTAAGTGACTAGTGAATCAGAGTACAAGATAGACATGTGAATGGCTAGGAATGATTCATGAGTACACTATGAAATAGATTCATGATTACGCTACTTTGGGATTATTCACATGACTATTTCTACTCTCCCATCCCCAAATCAATACACAAGGATCCATTCAAGTTATGTTAAGATTCATGATTACACTACTGACTCATAATGAGTGATTCATGAATTTAATTTATGAAGGCTCTGTAATTAATGAGGGTACATGAGTCACAAGCAGATTCATGATAGTAGAAGCATAAGAGTGCATAATGTAAGTGAAACACACATGACATGAAGTACCCGATGCTCCCGAGAGGGATAATATCACATAAAAATATCCATATAGTACCAATCCGTGTTACCAACATGACAGCATCAAGTAAAGTAGTCTAGAGCAAGATATTATTCCTAACAAGTATGAAATGATCAGAGAATGTACTCGCCTGCGTTCTAAATGTCTGTGAGAATACACTTTCCGAAACGAGGTATCTGAGTCCTATTTAGAGCAAGACAAGTCAAGATGTATACAAAGGGGTTATAAATGAAGTGTACAATGCATCTACATGATTTCTAGGTCAATCTAGGTCAAGTCAACTATTGGTCAACTCTGGGTCAAACCAAGTCAATATCTAGTCAAACTAGGTCAACAACAAGACTATCTTGGTCAAAGGCTATCAAGGGTCAATTTGGTCAATGGTCAACTATTGGTCAACTAAGTCAATTGGTCACTATTAACTTCATGTTGACTTTTGGGTCAACTCTACTCAAACTAGCTTATTAGGTTCAATACCAAGTCATTCTAGGTCTAACAAGTCAAGTCTAAGTCTAAAACCAACTACAACACATAGCCTAGTCAAACTAGGTCAATCTTAGTCAACTATGCTATTCTAGGTCCAAGCTAGTCTAACAAGTCTAACTAGGCCTAACCAAGTTAGCCTAGGCAATAAAGGCTAGACATAACCAAGCAAAACAATGTGAACCCCACTAAGGCATATATATACCATGTAGGTTTGTATATACCACACATAAGGCTATTGCCTATAATTAGTAATATATATACACATTATATATAGGGAAGCTATATATTTACATATATATTACATATACAAGCATCAAACTTACATATATTTTTACATACTACATTATATATATACTACAATTATATAAGGGAAAACCCTCAACTCAAGGTAACCTATAAGTTAATTACCTATATATGCAAGCTATTCAAGTTATTCAAAAGGGGAAATTATATCTAATATATATAAACATAGAAATGAACACATGAACAAAGGGTTGCACATGTGCAAAAGATGTAGGATTGAACTAATGCTATAGTTGAACACCCATAAGGCAGGGCATCAACAAGTGTCTGAACTCAGGTCATGTAGGGACTGAAACTCTGTCAACATGTGGACTGAACACTAGTGGCAATGAAATTGGAAGCTAAGCTAAAATGAAATGACAACGACTGAACCCAAGCAGTGTTGAGTGACTGAAATGAGAAGGGGCAGGACAATGCAGTGAATGAACGTGATTTGGAACTAATGTCAGTTAAAGGGGTAAAGGTAAGGTTAATTTTTAGTTCACATACATGTAAACACATGTATACACACATTCTAACCCAGTTTTCATGCTAACAATGCAATTCAGCTTTAAAATCCCAGTTTTTAGTTCTACATTCAAATCCTATTTCAGCCATCATGTTTATATTTGAGACAAATCTTAGTTAACAATAGTTCTCAGGTTTTCAGTTAATTTAAAACCCATTTTCATTCTCAGTTTAATATTGACAGTGTACTTAGTTTCGGAAAAAAAAAAGCTGAATATACCATAACTTATATATCAAAAAATTACAAAACCTATCTCAACTACATTCAGTGTACCAATAACATCAACATCCTAAATACAAAATCAAAACTAAATTTTATCCCCGTATCAGTAAAATACAAATTTCAATGAATCGAAAACAAAACAATTTGCTAAGCCCAAAATTCAATTCGAACAGAGGTGAGTCACCATGCATACGTGTCAGGGCGGTTATTCGTGTCCATGCAAGTGGACACGAGGTGTCCAACTATGTCGAATTAACTGATACCATTGTGACAGCGAAACAGTATAAAATAACCATCGTGCTGCCATGCCATTCAATTTACGACACGACACGAAGCACTAGGCTCCACGTGCTCGTGCACAAGGGTCAAGGGGGACTAGGGCTCGAGTGTGGACATCCTGATTCGTGTCTTCGTCGTGTCAGGATAGGACACAAAGTGAGTATCAGAGCCTAAAATTTTACTGTGCACATGTAGTTCAATACCAGTGCACGATGGATTCCGTGTCCGACATGACACGAGAGTCCATGAAACTCGAGGGGGGTCTGTCAGTGATGGCCCCCACCTCTGTGCCAAGTGGCACGTGTCTACGTGGCAAAACGAAGGAGAAAACAGAGGGTGGTAGCAGGGGATGTGCACAGTGCGTCGTACAGCGTGTTCGTGTCCATTTTGGACACGGACACGACACCAAAATCAACTTAGTCTTCACAAAAATCAAAACACGTATATAGGTCTATAATTTTGTTTAAATAGTTTTCAAAAATATGAATAAAAAGTTCTTTGTGGCATTTCAACAAACACCCAAGATCAAACACTGATACGTGTCCGATACGGACACCAAATGGACTTCAATTCCTACCAAACTTGAGGGACAACTAGGGTTTACCTAAATGAATACATCTATGGAAAGAAATTGGGAATTTGAATGAGTTTGATAGGTTTTACCTATTGAGGGTGAAACCTTAATATAGTGTGCCTTGAATGAGAGCCTCTCTTCAACTTGCAATGGTTCCAAGCCTCCAAATTCTTTCTACCAAGTATCCCATAACTTCTACTCCAGGAATAGAGTCCAACGCAATTGGTTTGATCCAATTTGGTGGAGAAATGAAGAATTGGTGAAGGTTTGGGGAAGAACACTATTAGGGCTTTTATAGAGATGAAAAGAGGCAAGAACTTGATGAAGAGATGATTAAATAGGGGAGGGGGATGGCTATGATGGCTGTAGGAATAATTAGGGTTGGGGTTTTGCAAGGTTAGATGAGTGGCTAAGGCTTCTCCACACAAATCTAGCCAATCTAAGGGCTCACATCTAAAGTAATCTTTCTTAACAATTAGCCTAAAATATCCTACTAACATAATATCTAGATATTAGTCTAACTTAGCCATTAAGTCTCTAACCCTCTAACTAAACCTCCATGAACATCGTTAGTATCTAGGTTAGGTCAAACTAGGTTAGACTCTAATAAAATAATTAGCACCATAATAATCAATCAAAATTTATTTCCACCAAATAAGTAAAAAATGACCAAAATACCCCTAGGCTAAAACGTCACAATTAGTCTTCCTAAGCACATGGTTAGGCCTCCTTGGTCATGGTTAGTCTCTAGGTCTTGCAGTCTCTAGGGTTTCACTAGCAGCACATCAAAATCACAAGTCATAATTTAAATAGTTTTAAATTGTTTAAAAATCACCAAAAATCACAATATGATTTAAATGCCATTAATAATGATTATAATTAAAAAAAGTTTAAAATTACCCTTATTTTAGAAAACTAGGTGTTACACTAAGCTTTCGGGTTTGGATTGATTGTCAATCCGAAAAGCCACAGGTTTT
Source organism: Iris pallida (assembly GCA_029216955.1). NCBI lineage: Eukaryota > Viridiplantae > Streptophyta > Magnoliopsida > Asparagales > Iridaceae > Iris > Iris pallida. Next base: position 7,708,445 of record JANAVB010005598.1, on the reverse strand, counting down.
GCTCTGCCCTGTTCGGGAGTCGCAGTAGTGTAGAGAACAGGAGCTGCGTTCTGGCTTGGGCCAATGGCTGCTTTATTAGCCATATTGGAGTTTCTCCACGTCTGGCTAGGAAGCGGCTTGCTCTAACGGGAAAGGGATTCGCTCTGATGTAATGCACGTCTGAGGGGCTATGCACCTTCTGAAGATTGCCCCTTTGTAGATTTTAGGTACTTTAGTCTTTATATGTAATCATGAAGAACCTGTAATAGATCTTTGTAGACTTTATATTAATAAAGAACTCTTTATGCACCCTCTTTGTACGTCTCATTGTGGCTTTTGTCTGTTGTCTGCGCTTTTGGCGTACCTGCGCTTTTGATATGTCTTTATTTTTTCATGCTTCTACAATGATACTTAGAAGTCTAATGCATCTTTCTCGTGTCTGGATATAGTCACTACTAAAATCTGTCAAATCAACGACGCCAGAGGATGTCGCTAACTACAGAAAATACGTCACTAAATCCAATTAGTGACATATTTAGCGACGTTTGGACGTAGTCACGATTTACCTAGTCACTAAACACTATGACGTCGTAATACGCCGCTATTGTGACGACAATTAGCGACACAGTCGTATCGCTAATTCAGCGACGTAAAACGATTGCGTTTGCCGACGTCAGCTTGCGACGTTTAGCGACGCTACATACATCGATGCTGACCTGGCTTGTGAGCCAAATGGTGACGTTCTACGACGTTATACGTCGCTATAGTGCCAACACATAGCGACGTTTAGCGACGTCATAATTAGCGACGTTTAGTGAGGATCAGCGACGGGGTGAATCATAGTTAGCGACGTTCCGATACTTACTTAGCGATGTTAAAGTTCGTCGTTGTACGTCGCTAAATGTCGCTGAACGTCGCTAAATTTGGTAAAAAAATTAAAAAAAATACAGCATTTGCAGCAGCACCTAAAGCAGCATTTCCCTGGGTTCATCGACCCCTTCGATGGAACACTACTTAACACCAGCTTATCAGGAGGAGCATCACGAACACAAAGTATCAAACAATATGAAACACAATCACGAACACGTTTGAAATACAATCTCATCAATCAACACAGATATATAAAAAATTTCAACAAAAGTGTCAAACATAATGAAACACAATAACATTGTATGTATAAACACATAAAAGACCTAACAATGGGCCATCACACAACAATATATATATATATGTCATCTACGGCTGATAAGGAGGAGCATCACCGCTCCTGGAAAGAAGGTAAGCATACTGCTCCGGTGTAAGAACCACCGACGACGATAAAGGAGGAGGCAATGCAACCATTGTAGAAGGAGGCAGTGTAACCGCTGAAGAAGGAGGCAGTGTAACCACTGGAGATGGGTGCATCCGCGTCTCCTCTAGGGCTAGCAGTCTGGCGCTGTATTGCTCCATGCAAGCCGCTATCCTAGTAACGGTGCCGTGAATGGACTCCTGCGTCCCCTGTACGTCCCTCACGGTGCACTCTAGCTCGTCAAAGCGAGCGGTGACCGACGCAGCATCCCCTTGCGCCTGAGACCCTGGCTGCTCAGAAATCCTCCTCAGCATATCGTCACGCAGCTCAGCAATCCGGCGGGCAATGGTATCCTCGACTCGGGATGACTCGGCCTGTGATGGATGTGAATGCGCACTGGCAGAGGGAGCCATGGATGCCTGCGTCGCAACAAATACGTCGTAGGACCCCGTACCGTAGTACATACCTCTATGAAGACCACCAACGGCGGTCTTCCATAGCTCGTCCTCCGACTGAGGCGGAGAGGGCTGCGATGTACCAACCCCTCCCTCTGTCGGTGCACTAGCACTCGTACGCTCATGTAGCCTAACAAACTCGTCCTAGAAATCATTGTGCATCTCTATAAATCAGTACTTGCCTAAATTAGCCTAATAAACGTCTAAAGTATTTAATTATTATTAACTATATGGTTATCTGTATATTCTTCCAGTTGTGTTAAAAATTAACGAAATCTAAATTAGTACTTACATAGCTCTGAGTAGCCCGGTCGTCGATAAGCTTCCCATCCTTCCGATGGGTGGCCAGGAAGACGGTCATGATGTTTGTGTCCTCACTCCTCTGTACCTGCATGTTTGTTATATTTTATTCTTTAGTAAAATAGAAAATTATATAGTCCTACTATCAATAAAATCTTATATATTGCAATAAATTACATACCAGACGACGGAAATGCTCCGTCATAGGAATCGATCCACCACACCACTTTTCGGCCCTCGTCCTAGCCGCCTTCGCCTTCTTCGACCGTTCTCTGTACCGGGGCTCCTCAAATCGAGCCCTTATCATGGTCCACTGGTCAGGCATGATCCAACCAGCAATCGGCTTTCTGGAGCGCTGACGAGCTTTCTGATCGTCAATTGCATCACGGATCAACTTGGCGGCGACGGCAGGAAACTGCCTCTCAATCTGTTCAGCCCGGTGTGGTGGATAAAAATAAGTTCTCTACAAGAATTACAAATTAAAATAATAAGTTCTAAAAAATGCTTAAAATTATATTAATCATACTAAATTAACTATCTTTAATTACCTTGAAGTGGGCAAACCAGAATGCCTTAATCTTTCGAGGCATCCGAGTAGTTGATCTACGGACCCCTATAGTTGGACCTCAGAAAGGAGCCCAACGCTCTCTGTACCGACGAGGGACGATATCTGTATACAACGATAATTATATAAATGAATATATATATATATATATATATATATATATATATATATATATATATATATATATATATATATATAGACATGCATATATATAGACATGCATAAAATATATATATATATATAGACATGCATATATATATAAAAAAAAAAAAAAAAATATATATATATATATAGACATGCATAATATATATATATATATATATATATATATATATATATATATATATATATATATATATATATATATATATATATATATATATATATTCATTTAACTTACTTCGTAGGACCGTCGGCCCAAATCTCCATCCTCGTCTCGTCCTGAGGTGCGCATGGAGGGTCGCTCTGGTATGGATCCGCCCAGGCGGGAGTAGGGACTACCTCTTCCACCTGCTCCCCACCCGCCATGCTGCTGTCAACGGTAGAAAGGCTAGGGGAAGGAGTATCAGCAAGCCTGGAACTGCTCGTCCCAGGTGTACTGCCACCCGGACCTGCGACCGTATGGTACAATGGAGTGCTCGGGTCAGACGATGGTCTGGAGCCATCCTCTGGTAACGGAGCTCTCTACCCACCTAAGGACACGGCTCGTCCTGACCTATCTCCCGTCATCCTGATATGCCTCCGCGTCGTCCTGCCATGCTGATAATAACATATGATTAAAAATATAAATAAATATTATGACAGTTTAGAAATATCTGCATACATTGGAGTTCATAATTTAAGTTTACCAAAATCTGAATACTAATAGAAATGATCATAGTTCATAATTTAAGATTACAGAAATATGAATACATTAAAATCATAGTTTCTTAATCATCCTCTGAAAATTCATCTTCTTCGTTTGCCTCCTCCTCATCCTCTTCCTCTTCCTCCTCATCGTCACTAGCATCTCATTCGTCTTCCCCTTCGGATACTTGTACCTCTTCTACACAAGTAGATATGAAATGGGGAACTTCTGTTGAGTCGACATCAACTGTATTTGGTACAAGAGGTAGCTCGTCCTCCTGATAAGCCACTTCGTCGACGTCGTAGGTATTTCTAGCTTTAGTCTTGCATACTGCCCACCAGTCGTACCTCGTTGTTCCCCGTCTAGGATATGTTGTAAAATATACGAGTTGAGCTTGACTTGCTACGATAAATAGTTTGTATCCTTGGTATCGACGACGGTAGTTAATATCCACAAGACCATGCTTGTCAATTTTCCATCCTTGATCTTGTATCGGATCGAACCAATCAACTTTGAACAACACGATCTTGGCAGGCTCTATGCCATAGTTGTACGTCAATTCCACGATCTCCCGTAAGACGCCATAGAAATTATTGCCTGGAGTTACATCTTTGTAGTTTGTAGATTTGATACACAAGCAACTATTTTTTGTGGAATCAAGATCCAGGAAGCTATCTCTGATTGAAGCATTTGTTGACTTGAACTTAAACCCATTCACGCAATAACTTGGCCATATTTTGACGGCATAAATTGGTTCCTTGGCAAGAGTTCTACTAGATTCATTCTCAATGATGACGTCTGGACGATCGACCTAAACACGAGATTAAGTTCAATGTTAAGTTATTTCTTGTGTAAATACAAATGGAGGAAGATTCTAACTAGCTTCTTACGTACATATGCATTCAACCAAGACGGGAAATGAAGTCTCATTTCTTCTTCTACTTCTTCATCTGCAATGTATGGTCTACTTGACCTCACCTCATCATTAAATTTGCTGAAAACCAATAAATATCGGGATATACTCGTTAAATTATAATAACGTAATCAACAAATAGATGACTTGAATGTTGAAGATTTTCACTTACCACTCTAGCTTTTCCACTTCATCCTCCTCGAAGTTGAGTAATATATATAACTGGGCAGCCCTTAGTTCCTCATCATTCAAATATCTCTTTTTCAGTTTTCCAGAAGGCTTTCCAAGAGCATTAAAGACTTTCAATAATGCATCATTATATTCTATATCTCCATCGTCGTTCCTCGGAGCTCTTGTTCTATTTGTAGCAATATGAGGCTTGAAATACATTGAACAAAAGTTTATAATCTCCTCAAGGACATTGGCTTCACAAATAGAACCCTCGACCCGTGCCTTATTTTTCACCTTCCTTTTCAGGTAGTTTAGATGGCGCTCGAACGGGTACATCCACCGATAACCGACGGGCCCACCAACACGTGCCTCATAGGAAAGATGAATTGGCAAATGCTCCATAGAGTCGAAGAATCCAGGAGGGAACACCCTCTCAAGCTTACACAATGTTACTGCAATGTCCTTCTCCTTCTTTTCAAGCCGATCGATGAGCAACTTAGTAGAACAAAGATCTCTGAAGAATATGCTAAGCTCTGTCAGTGGATCCCAAACGACCTGAGGTAAGAATTCCCGAAATACAATCGGGATTAACCTCTCCATAACAATGTGACAGTCGTGGCTCTTCATACCATGTAGTTTGTTCTCCTTTGGGTCAACACATCTTCTCAAATTTGATACATACCTGTCTGGAAATTTTAGGCCCTGGATCCACCTACAAAGTTTACCTTTTTCTTCCTTGTCCAGTGAGAAAATGGCCCTGGGCTGCTTATACTTCCCACTGCCTTCCTTTATCAAATGCAACTCTGGACGTCTGCATATTTCTTCTAAGTCCAACCTGGCCTTGGGATTGTATTTCGTCTTCCCCTTTACGTCCATCACAGTATTTATTATATTGTCAAATAAATTCTTCTCGATATGCATGACATCCAGGTTATGTCTGAGCAGATGGTCACTCCAATATGGTAGGTCCCAGAATATACTCCTCTTCGTCCAGTTGTAAGCGCGGCCAAATCCATCACACTTATACCCCGCTGTAGGCTCTTCAATAGTACTTGACAATTCTTTAACTTTCTCCCATATTGTGTCCTCGGACCACCGTGGCGGTGGACTCGACTTCTCTACCACGCCAGCACGAAAAGCATTCATGTTCCTCCGGTATGGATGATCCTTTAGCAGGAACTATCGATGACAATCGAAGAAGCACGATTTTTTTCCGTATTTCAAACAGAAAGCCTTAGTGCGATCCATGTAATACGGACATACGAAACGACCATGGGTGCTCCAACCCGATAACATTCCATAGGCCGGGAAATCATTGATGGTCCATATTACTGCGGCCCTCATCTGAAAGTTCTGCTTTCTGGAAACATCATATGTGGTTGCACCTACTTCCCACAACTGATTCAGCTCATCTACCAAGGGCTGTAAGTACACATAGATGTTCCTCTTTGGGTTCTTCGGACCTGGAATAATAACAGTTAGGAACATATAAGGAGTCTTTATACACTTCCAAGGCGGCAAGTTGTACGGAGTAACAATCACAGGCCAACAAGAATATTGTGAGCCCGAAAGTCCAAATGGGGTAAAACAGTCGGAGGAAAGCCACAATCTGACATTACGCGGCTTCGAAGCAAAATCGGGATACACTCGATCAAAGTGCTTCCATGCTTCCCCGTCGGATGGATGATCCAGTACTCCATCTACTTGTTCCAGCTTGTGCCAACTCATATTATCAGCTGTCTCATTTGCCATAAACAACCTCTGCAACCGCGGCGTCAAAGGCAAATAGTGCAACGAATCTGTTGGCTTACGTGCACCAGAAGTCCTTGTTGTACTAGTTGTCTTGAAGCGATCGGCACCACAAAATCTACAGGCGTCTTCATCCTTGTCGTCCTTATAGTACAACATGCATCCGTTGTGACATGCATCAATTTTTTAATACCCCATCCAGAGCGATCTCACCATTCTCTTGGATCGGTAGAAGTCTTTAGGTAACTTGCCACCCTCCGACAATATATCTTTAATTAACTCCAGGATTCGGTTGTAGCATTCTTGAGACATGTTAAAATCTGATTTTATGCTCAACAATCTTGTAATCACCTCCAACGGTGAATGGTCATCACAACCAGGATATAAAGGAGTCCTTGCATTCTCCAGCAACTCCATGAACTTTGCAGCATCGGCATTCGGTGCCTCCTCAGCTGTATATTGATTGTTCGGATCAAAACTAGGCCCCGCAGCATCGAAAACCATGTTCGTCCACCCTTGGTCGTAATCAGCATGCTCGTGGACATCTACATAAGGCTCCACATAAGGCTCCGGTTCGGAGGCTAAAGGCACAAGTTCTCCGTGTGCGGTCCACTGATAATAATTTGGCATGAAACCCCTCGAATACAAATGATATGTCACATCCACTTCCGAATGATATTTCAAGTTACGACATCTCACACATGGATATTTAATTTTTGTACGGTCCATGTACTGAGGGAACGCCTTAGCAAACTGCAGGAACTGTTACACACCCTGTATAAATTCATCCCGCACACCGCACATATCATCAGAATGACGATTGTACATCCACAAATGGTTCCGCAGATAGTAATTCATATCCATTTTAAGATAATTCTGCAAAGATTGACACAGATAGTAATTCATCAGGATGACGATTGTACATCCTCAAACGGTTCCACAGATAGTAATTCATATCCATTTTAAGAAAATTACTGCAGAAAGTGAAGAATGGCTCAGAACACAACCCAAAATTTTATGTTTTTCAACGTTATATTTCATATGCTTAATTGCCAAGTGTGGGGACGAATGGCTCAGAATGCAACCCAAAATTCAGTCTAGCATACATTAGTGTGAATCATCTATGCTCTGTACATATGGTGTAGTATATGTTCTTATCGAATCTAGTATCTGAAGGATGTAACAGAATCAATAAGATGAACCCACAAAATGTAATACTAAGACATTATCTACTACTAAAAGATGTAGTGTTAGGTTGTCGTATCATCATTGCCGAGTGATAGGGGTCGGAGGATAGTCAACTTTATCTACGGATACATAGTTTCTGCCTCGCCAGTCGAATGGCTGCAGGGACTATGTCCTGATCACGATGTCATACCGTAAATTAATGCAAATTCCTTATAGCAAATGTCGTACATAGATTTCTGCCTCACCAGTCGAATGGCTGCAGGAACAGTGTCTGGCTGGTACATGTAATTCAAAATCAGATTAATGGGACAGTAACTTCCAAACCCAGACACACCCCTCACATTAGAAACATGTAATTCAAAATCAGACCCCAATAGAGATGGCCTACTGTCCTCACACAGCTTATAATAATATAGAGAATCCACGAATATAGAGAATCTACGAATGAACAACAAATGAACAACAATCCAAAAATATAGAAAGCCAATACTCAACAAACCGATATGATCATTTAAGCCAAAATCAGACCCCCAATGTAATTCAAAACCCAGACACACTCCTCCTCCTCACACAGCTCAAAATCAGACTCCCAATGTCCTGATCACCATGTCGTACCGTTGATTAATGCAAATTTCTTATAGAACCTGAACTAAAAATCAAGGCTAATGGCTAACCACATCAGTTTTGATTATGAGAAGCTGCTGCTGCTGCACCAAATCATGGATCCATATTTTTCCAAATTCATATTTTTTGATACCAAACTCATATTTCCCGATACCAAGCTCAAACTCCAAAATGAAAAACTTATCGAGCTCGAGCTCGATTAATTCTAGTCAAGCCAAGCTCAAGCTTACAGTATTAGTATCCAGGGGGTTATGTGTTAACAGTATACATAGTATACTGTTAAAGAGGGGCCTAACAGTATACATAGTACCGTTGATTAATACAAACCAAACATGCATCCCATGAATCCCAGTTCATCTAAACATTATCACAGATATGTATACATGTAAACATCAAATAATTAACATTATTAGTCAATTTATTCTTCATTTCAAAACCCTGAAAATTCCCAGAAAACTCCCAGTATCAGTAAATAGGGCTCGAACCCTAAATTGGAATTCGAATCCCAGCAAAACATCAAATTGACAGTTGATATGAGTCGTGTACATATATAGGTGTCACACTATGAGTCTCGTATCCATACAGTAGGATACGACGTGTCCAAACCAACAAAATCACAAAATACACACGTACAGATTGTTGCTCGTGCGACGAGTCCATGCTCTCGTGGACACGAACTAGAAGCGAGAGAGAGAGCTAGAAGACGAAGAGAAACTGGGAAGCATCGGAGCCGGGGCGACGGGGACAGGGGAGTGTGTGTGTGTGTGTGTGTGTGTGTGTGAGAGAGAGAGAGAGAGAGAGAAAGAGAGATGGGGGAGCTACCTGAGGAGAAGGAAGGAGGAGGAGGAGGAGGGGGCCGGAGGAGGGAGATCGTCGGAAGAGCGCCGCGGAGGAGGAGCGCACAAAAAATTGGAGGCGGGAATTTTTGAATGATCGAAAAGGAAACCCTCACAGCCTATATGAAATATTTAGCGACGTCCGAAAAGGACGTCGCTAAACGTCGCTGAAATTTAATATACGGCGATGCCGCTTAAATTGCGTTGCTACAAGTCGCTACATCAGCGACATGTACCGACGAACTTACGACGCAGGTTCCCATTTAATAAACTGTAGTCGCTAGACGTCGCTATTAGTCGCTTTTGGTGACTAATAGCGACGTATTAGTAAAACGTCGCTAAACCCCCAAAAATTAGCGACGTTCTTTCTCGGAGTCGCTAAATTCGTCGCTGATTTGACTTATTTTGGTAGTGAGTCTTAAATCATGTTGAGGCATTACATTGAATAGTTTCGATGCAGAAGCAAGGAAAAAAAATTTAGAGAAACGTTGGTTTGTTCTCTCAAAGAATTTCGAAAGAAAACATCCAAAAAATTCAAAGGAATTGGTCAGCTTACCTAAAATTGATTTTGATCTGCAACCTATTCACAAGCTTAGATTGATTGATTCACCTAACTAAAATGCATCAGTCCCGATCGAACAAGGATTCTTGATTTGGAACCGCTCCTGATCAAAATCGAAGAAAAGAATGATTCAAAGGACTCGATCAATCTAAGATTCTTATAACAAACTTGAACTCACCTCGATCGGTCCACCTAAACAAAGCGGTGAGCCCGATGTGGAGAAAGAGTTGCTGTGATGGAGGGATCGTCAATAAATCTTCGATGGTGAAGCTCTGTTGGAGAAGAAGAAGGACTCGCCACCAAGAACTGTCGGGAGACGCTCAAAATGACTACTGACCAAGATCAATCAGACAAGAGAGGGAATAAGAAGTTGATCAACTCACCAATTGGGAATGGAGCGGTCAAACTACTAGGAAGAAGACGCTGGAGTTCGACCGACAAGTCACCGCCGTGAGTTCGTCGAGGAACTATCGGGGATCCGCCAGTCGTTAGATATGCAGTAGTGATCGACCGCACGCCGTCACCGAGCCTCTGCCGAGAAGAGCCACACCGCTGTCATCCTTGATCGTACGGAGGAACCGCTTCCGATGGACACGTCGCTCACTATTATCTAGCACTGATCGGAACTGCCATGAATGGATCTTCAAGAACTTAGGGTTAGGGTTTGGGCGAACCGGTGGAGAGGAGGAGAAAGAAGAATTGAGAGAGGGAAAATCGACAGAGCTTCGTTGCACTTTGGATGAATGAAGAAACAGAGGGTTTTCTATCCTTTATATATATTTAAAATGAGGAATATAGGTTTTGCAAATTCATTCCTTTATTTACATGAATAATTAATTTTATTGTAGAAACCTATTATTCTGCCCCACTAAACTAAGTGGGATTTCCTAATTAGGAAGAGGTAGTTAGAAGTTGGATAAAGTTAGTTACAAGTTAGTTTCAAAGTAGTTGGGGTTGTTATAGAGAAAGTGAAAGTTTGTTAGAAAAGTTGTTAGGTTAGTTAGTTAGTTGTAACTAACTTAGAAATTAATCACATGGCTAAATAATTAATCCATGTGACTAATTAATTACTAGAATTTCACACTCTTAACCTAGGCTACCATAATTACAAGATTGACATTCCTTCAAGCCATGACTAAATATAAATAATTACTAGAAAAATAAAATAGATAAAAATAGGGAATTTTATTAAAATTGAAAAAGGGAAGTTACAAAATACGATGGACTAGGATACGTATGCATGCCAGCTACGTATCATGCGAACTCCGGTCTAGCTCGAATACGTATAAGCTGTCTTGGTGTTCTAATTCTATATATCAATCAACCATAAATATATCTATCTCAGTCAATAGGATAAGTAACATCAAGAATGAACATTATATGCCATGGTCTATGGTCTGTAGCTCAATAACATATATGTTCGATTAGACCCGAAGAACGATATGGGTCTACAAAACAAGACTAAATAGCATAATAGAAATAATAAATAAATATAAAAGCATGATAAAATACCTGAGCCAGATACAACAATACCTCCATGATCAATGGACTACCTCTACATGACCAACTACTTGGAGAGATCACCAAGTCCTCAGGGGACATAGCAAGGTAATGAAAAACATGGCAATATAACAGTAAAGAAAATATGAACTAAAAGGTAACTACCCTAACCAGTCTAAGTGATATGCACATAAGAATATATTTTGGATATAAGGCTTCAAGCCACTGAGGCTCACAAGCTCTTCAGCAGTCAGACATCCAAGGCACCGTCGTGGTACCATGCCCAAGCAATACAATAACACCCAAGGTACCATGTCGTGGTATCTTGCACAAGTAATACAGTAACACCCAAGACACCTTGTCGTGGTACCTTGTGCAAGCAATAAAATAACACCAATGCTCTGCTAAAAAGACAATGGCAAGCAATAGTATAATAACCAAGTCCCAAATATGCTAACGAGGTCAAGCAATAAAAAAGCCTAATATGTCGATAATGTTCTCCCTACCCCATGTCATTACCACATTTCTAAGTTTGAGGGTAAATTTGTCATTTTTGGGGGTAAATAAAATTTATTAGTATTAATTAGAATTTATGGGAATTTTTAGAATTTATTTTGGATTTATTTGGACTAGTTTGATTTTTGGTCAGTTTTGACTCATGTAGATGAACCTAGGAACTAACCATGGTTAGTTGGGCTTGGTTAGGTCAAGTGACCCTAGTCTAACCTAGTGTGACTCAAGTTAGTGGTTAGTGATTCATAGAACTTGAATTAGGAAGGTAGAAATTAATTGATTTGATAAATGGCTTGTGGTTTCACAAGTCATTTTGTGACTTAGCTAGATAGGTCTAACAAACCTAGCTCAACCCTAACCCAAAGCCAAGTGGTCAGCCATCCCTAGCTGAACCTAGGGATTCCCCCCCCCCTATTTAATCCCTCCTAGTTTTTAGGGCTAGCCTCTTTTAGGGTTCTAGCAAATTTCTAAGGAAGGAGGTGAGTTCCATCTTTCAAAAATCATAAGAAATCCATTTCAAATCCTTTTTCCTTCAAACCAATTCCATTAGGACCTAAATTTCGTCCTCTTGCTGCTGGTATATTTTATTTGTAGGGAAATAACAATTTGTGGAGCTTGGAGGCTTGAGGAGTTTCTTCCATTTGAGGACTTTTCTATTCATTGTGCATCAATAGGTATAACCCTCATTACTCCATTAAACTCCTGTTAATCTTCATCAATAGGAACCCTAAGTGATCCCCCTAAGGTCAGGAATGGATTCGTGTCCAGTATCGAATGATTCGTGTCCATTCTGGACACGTATCAGTGTCCTGGACAGGGTGTTCGATCAAATGCCACAGAGGGCAGGTCGATCATGTTAACCCATTCTCTTTGAATAGGAAATAGGTTTTAGGTCCACCCTTTGGTTTCCTGTCCTTGTGTCCTAGTTTCCGTGTCATCCTGTGTCGATTTCTTGCTGTGGACACGCGCGTGCACACGGCCGCGCGCTGCTACAGGGATCCCCTGCCTATCGGGCCCTGTAGCGGACACGACACAAACCCTCTGGACACGAAACTTTGTGGGAGCCACGGGGCACCCACTGACACTCCATGTGTCAAGTTTCATGGGCCCACGTGGCATTTCGAGCGAGAAATCCTCGATGCACAAGTCACTCCTTGTTCTGCACTGTCACTGTGTGTGTTATTTTGAGTTTTTGAATATGGACATGCCGTGTCAGGCCTTGGGGTGACACGAGATGTTGTGTGGGGTTGTGCACGAGGGTTATATCCATTTTTCTAGTCAGTAGATTCATGATTAATTAACTAGTTAATCGATTTCCTCATGGGACCAAATGTCTGATACAATCAATTAGTTTTCCTGTACATTTCCAGATTCTAAATTGATATTGTTCAGGGAGTTTAATCCTAATGTTGATGTTAAATTGCTAAGTTGAACTCTGATTATGTTTTCCCTATATGCATTAGCTTACCATGGCTAAGCTTGGTATTGAATTGATATATTGGTGGACTGTAAATGGGTTTTCTGGCAAGTTGGCAAGTCTGAAATAATATGTTGTATCAGTCATTGTTTCCAGATTTCACATTGGGTTTTTGATTGATTATTTCACCTGCATTTATTGATAATTTTATGTTTTTATAGATCAAACATGTTCTCCTATATACTGCCTAACTATAGTTCAAGTTTTGGGATGTTTGGTGATTGTGTGGACCTTGATTTGGGTATGGGATATTGAATGGGTTAACTTGAGTGTTAACTGAGATTTAAATACATGAATAGATTTCCTTTTCTTTAATTATTACTGTCACAGGATGAAATGTTTGCTGCAAATAAAACTTGAGATAACCTGTGTTCACTGTCAAGTGATTCCTGAGTTTTGTTTAAAAAAAAAAACCTGAGAGTGGATACTTGGATATACCAGAGGGTTACACTCTTTTGCAAAATTGAGTTTGAAGAACAATGTTGTTTTCCCTTTCTTTTCTTCCTTACTGTTTTCCTGGGTACTTTCCTTCACTGTTTCTATTTCCTGTATACTGTCACATTATTCCTGATGACATATTTTATTTTCCTGCACACTTTGACACTGATTCCTGTACACTGTCACTTGTAATTCCTGCCACAGTATTCATTTTTCCTCCACACACTAGAGTATTTTCCTGGCTGCTAATTCCTGGACACTGCCCACATCCACACACAAGCCATTGTTCCTACACACTTATTGCCAATACACATCACACACACTTAATTCCTATTATACATTGACACACACACACACCACTAGCTCTCTCTCTATTTTCCTAATTGTTAAGTATTATGGTAGGCTAGTTGTTAGAACACTACATGTATGTGTGAATTCTATAATGTGTGTGAGTACATATATTGGTATAAACTTTCTTTGTAACTAGTGATGTAGGGTTACTTTAGTCTAGATTTTGGTAGTATATATTGTGATGCTCATGTGTGGTGGTTAGTGAGATAGTGATTCTTAAGAGTCTAGAAATTAGCTAGGCTATTTTATGATGTGACTAGTATAGGCTTGCTTAGCCTTGATAGGATTGGTGCTAGCTAGTATAGATGGAAATAGTCTAGTTTAGACTCCACTAGACTTGGTTGACCTAGTTTAACTTCTAGGGTTGACCAAAGTTGACCAAGAGTTGACTTTGGTCTAGATTGACTTAGAATCATATAGAATGCATAGTAGGACTCCATTTTGATATTCTGGACTTGTTGTGACTTGTGCTGTTCTGATTAGGAGCCAGACACCACTCTTTGGACAGTACGTTTCATACCGGACACTCAGTTACAGGCGAGTACATTCTCTGATCCTTTCATATCCTGCTTAGAATTATTACCTGCAGTAGATTACTTTACTTGTACTGTCACGTTGGTCACACGGATTGGTACTATATGGATCTCTACATGCGATGTTATCCCCCTCGGGAGCATCGGGTACATTGTGCTTATGCGTTTCACTTACATCATGTACTCCTGTGCTTCTATTTTACATGTTCACTCCTGTGAATCTTGTACTCTCATGTTCACGGAGCCCCCATGTATACTATCATGTGCACCCTATACGGGCCCCCATGTGATATCCTGTGCAATAACATAACCTGTTTAGATCCTTGTGTATTGATTGGGGATACGGGGGAGTGCTAGTAGTCGTGTGAACAATTCCTTGTATCGTAGATTCCTGTGCACCTCGACATCCTGTGCAAATCTGTCCTGTTCACATGTGCTATCTCGTACTCTGATTCACTAGTCACTTCTAGTTCTCTATGTATAGTAGATATTTACATTAGAGTTCTCTTCCTGTTTACATACCGCATTTCTTTCAGTACTTGTATCTTACTTTACTGCATGTTTATATTTTCTAACCTGCTATGAATTGTTGAGATGTACTGTGCTCGCTCCTGTCCTGACTGGACCTGTTGAAAATATTACAGAGGACGAGGAGGAGGCTTGCCTGGACACCTATTACGGGGCAGCCCTTGATGACACCTGTGAGCTGGACCCTCAGGAGGATCCAGCAGTAGCTGAGGACTTTCCCCCGACTGCCTAGACTAGACTAGACTAGTTAGGTTATCTTATTTATGCAGTCTTGAGACATGTTCTAGTTAGACTCTTTATTTGGAGATCAGTTTGTATATATTCTTTTATCTGAGACCTTGTACTGCTGGGATTATCTTAGACTATTGTTTTATCTATTTCATTTCCTTGAGTTCTATTCATATCGTGCTATATCTTCCTTAGTTGTGATTTAGTTTCTATTGCTATGTCACCCCCATTCGGGGAGTATAAACTGTTAGATATATACATTGTTAGATGTTGTGACCTAGGACAGCGTTCTACCGCCGACACTGCGGCGTAGGCTGGACGTATTCACGTCTCGTGCCCTTACTCTAGGGTGCGGGTCGTGACACGTTTTTAGTTGTGGCCCATACAGGTCTAGACTAGAAGTGTAGTGGTACTCGAACTAGAGTATCGCTGCAGCCTGCTATAGGATATAGGATATAAATTTTAAGATACTCAATCACTTTAGGAAAATTCCTTTATTTGCCATCTAAATCTTTTTGTCTGCTGATCCTTTGAATTATAATTGTTCGCCCTTGTTATTTTGCTTCTTTCTCAGAAATTGATACTCTTGTTTGTCTATCTTCAGGATGGTAGAGACTCGTTCGCAGCGTGCCGTCCATGAGGATGCTATAGAGGGGACTGCTACCTCTCAGCCAGCATGGCGAGGCCAGGGGACTGCAGCTCTTGTCACCTCAGCTCGTGTTGAGACCTCGGCAGCAACAGCATGGGGTATGCACCCACCGGCTGGGAGGCAGGACCCGGACTTTCCAGAGAATCCTTTCCAGCCACCACCACCTCCAGGACATGTGGACGCAGCTCAGATGTTCGCTTATTTTCAGCAGTTCATGGACCGACAGCAGGCTCGGTAGGACAGAGGTATGGAGTTGGCCGTCACGACAGCCGCAGCTCGACCCGTGGTGCAGCAGCAGAGGACACCAGGGATCGAGCAGTTTCAGAAGATGAGCCCCAGAGACTTCATGGGGACAGAGGGGATCCTATATGCCGACGAGTGGATCGAGCATATGGAGGAGATCTTTCGCTTGGCCAGGATTCCGGCAGACCTTCAGATCGAGGCTGCAGCTAGCCGGATGCGAGATCTTGCTCGCACCTGGTATCAGTCGGACCCTAGGGTGGGGGTACCAGGGCAGACTTGGGAGCAGTTCCGGGGCTTCTTCAAGAAGAAGTTCTTCCCGGATTCGGCAGTCAGAGCCCTGGAGACGCAGTTTGAGAGCTTGGTCCAGGGGAGCCTCTCAGTTGAGGAGTATGCGGGAGAGTTTGGCCGTCTCGGCAGGTTTGTTGAGGGTCTGAGCGAGACAGCGAAGGCCCAGAGGTTCCGGAAGGGTCTGGTCAAGGAGGTGAAGCCCCTGACCAAGGGGAACAGAGATGCTATGTTTGAGGAGATCTTGACGGGCGCACTGCTAGCAGAGGATGATCTTGAGCTTAGGCTCAAGAGAGGGAGAGACCCAGCTGGGGGCAGCAGCAGCAGCGGGGGCCAGGCCAAGAGGCCTCATTTTCAGCACCAGCAGCCCAGGCAGTTTCAGCCGCAGCCGATTCAGCAGAGGCCGGCTCAGCAGCCGCATCAGGCACCCAGGCAGACAGTCAGTTGCGCCTTCTGCAAGAAGCCAGGGCATGGATGGAATGAGTACAGGAAGAGGCTCGGGAAGTGCCTTTTCTGCGGAGCAGCAGACCACCAGATGAGGGATTGTCCTAGGTCTGAGGGACGAACAGCTCAGGGAGGTAGAGCCAGAGCTCCAGCAGGTCAACAGCGGGGACCAGCCCTGCCGACGCAGCAGCAGAGGTTTGTCCAGCACCAGCAGCAGGCCAGGGGAGGCCAGCAGGGGCGAGCTTTCGCCATGGCAGCTGGAGATGCAGAGGTGACTGGAGAGCTGATTGCAGGTTCAATTCTTCTCGACTCCAGTCCAGCTTTTGCATTGTTTGATTCTGGTGCATCGCATAGCTTCATTTCAGTATCTTTTGCGATTAGATACGGTATCATAACTGAATCGTTGCCTAGGACTTACAAGATCACGACCGGGGGTGGTATTATCCTCGTGAGTGATGTTTGTAAGGGTCGGAGAGTAGTTTTGGGAGGCCGTGAGTTGGAGGTGAGCCTGCTCGTAATGCCATTACCGAACTATAATATAGTACTAGGCATGGATTGGTTGAGCAGGCACCACGCCAGCATCGATTGCAGAGGGGGTAGAGTTCTGTTCAGAGCGCCAGGGGAGCCAGAGTTCGAGTACTCCAGACGTCAGGCAGAGCAGAGCAGCGGAGTCTTCTGTGGAGTCTCGGTCGAGGAGCAGACAATTCCACACCCCTTGATAGCAGAGTACATGGATGTTTTCTCGGAGGAGTTATCGGGACTGCCACCAGACAGAGACATTGAGTTCTCGATAGACTTGGTTCCAGGAGCGGAGCCCATTTCTCAGCATGTCTATAGGGTGAACAACAGCAAACTGGTGGAGCTGAAGAAGCAAGTGGATGAGCTACAGGACAAGGGCTTCATCCGCTCGAGTTCGTCGCCATGGGGTGCACCAGTGTTGTTTGTGCCGAAGAAGGATGGGTCAGTACGTATGTGTATTGACTATAGGGCACTCAACAACCTCACGATCAAGAACAGATACCCACTGCCGCGGATCGACGATCTATTTGACCAGTTGAGCGGAGCTCGGGTATTTTCCAAGATTGATCTGAGGTCGGGATATCACCAGGTGAAGGTGAAGGGGGAGGATTTCCAAGACCGCTTTCAGGACGCGGTATGGGCAGTTCGAGTTTTTGGTTATGCCGTTTGGGCTAACCAATGCACCAGCTGTGTTTATGAACCTTATGAACAAGGTGTTCCATCAGTATTTGGATCAGTTTGTAGTAGTGTTTATTGATGATATCTTGATATATTCCAAGACTGAGGAGGAACACGAGGAGCATCTGCGGATAGTGCTGGAGATTCTCAGGAAGGAGCAGCTTTATGGAAAACTCTCCAAGTGTGAGTTTTTCTTGGACCGGGTGGATTTCTTGGGGCACGTGGTGACTGGAGATGGTATCTCAGTTGACCCTAAGAAGATTGTAGCAGTTGAGGCATGGGCAGCGCCGACTTCAATTGCAGAGATCAGGAGCTTTCTGGGGCTGGCAGGATATTACCGGAGATTTGTGCAGGATTTCTCCCAGGTTGCAGAGCCGTTGACACGGTTGACCCGGAAGGATGCTGAGTATGTATGGTCAGAGGAGTGTCAGGCAGCTTTTAATGAGTTGAAGAAGCGGCTGACGACAGCTCCGATTCTGACATTGCCTTCAGGATCAGGTGGATTCACTATTTATAGTGATGCTTCAGGGAAGGGGCTGGGTTGTGTGTTGTAGCAGCACGGGAAGGTAATTGCCTATGCTTCCAGGCAGTTACGTCCCCATGAGAAGAATTACCCTACCCACGATCTGGAGCTGGCAGCTGTGATTTTTGCTTTGAAGCTGTGGAAGCATTATCTGTACGGTGAGAGGGTGGAGATCTTCACAGATCACAAGAGCCTAAAGTATGTGTTCACTCAAAAGGAGTTGAACATGAGACAGCGTAGATGGTTGGAGTTGATGAAGGACTTCGACATTGCACTGCAGTATCATCCAGGAAAGGCCAATGTGGTTGCCGATGCCTTGAGCAGGTATCCGACAGCCATGTGTTTGACCATGGATCGGCATTTGCTTGCCGACTTGGAGAGCCTTGGGATCGAGGTGATCGTACCGGGAGTGCAGATACAGCTATAGGGGATGCAGATTCAGTCAGATTTGATAGACAGGATCAAGGCGGCTCAGTTTCAGGATGTAGCTTTTCAGAGTATCAGAGAGCAGATCAGTATGGGAGTGGAAGATCCTGAGTTTTCACTTACAGAGGATGGTGCCCTGAGGCACGGTGCCAGGCTATGTGTGCCTAGCAGGGAGCTCAGAGAGCAGATTATGCAGGAGGCCCACAGATCCCAGTACTCTATACACCCGGGTGCCAACAAGATGTACCGAGATCTGCGAGAGCATGTATGGTGGTCAGGAATGAAGCGGGAGGTGTCCCAGTTCGTAGCTAGATGCTTGGTCTGTCAGCAGGTCAAGGCAGAGAGACAGAGGCCCGGTGGATTGTTGCAGCCGCTGTCCATTCCCGTGTGGAAATGGGAGCATATCACTATGGACTTCGTTTCAGGATTGCCGCGTACTCCAGGAGGGAAAGATGCAATTTGGGTCATCGTGGACAAGTTGACCAAATCGGCCTATTTCTTGCCATTCAAAGGTGGGTACGTCTACAGAGAGGCTGGCGGAGATGTATATGCGGCAGATAGTCAGGATCCACGGAGTTCCGGTCAGCATCGTCTCAGATCGGGATAGCCGTTTTACTTCCTATTTCTGGAGGAGTCTACAGACCAGCTTGGGCACTCAGCTCAAGTTTAGTACTGCATACCACCCCCAGACGGACGGACAGTCAGAACGGACTATTCAGACCCTTGAGGATATGCTGCAGACGTGCGTCCTAGACTTTGGAGGTTCTTGGGAGGATCATCTTCATTTGGTGGAGTTTGCCTATAACAATAGTTTCCAGGCCAGCATCGAGATATCATCTTTCGAGGCTCTGTACGGGCGTAGGTGCCGTACACCCTTATCCTGGGATGATGTTGGTGAGCGAGCTTTGCTGGGGCCAGAGATGATTGTGGATGCGGCCGAGAAGGTGAAGCTTATCAGGGATAGACTTCGCGTGGCGCAGAACAGACATCGGCACTGGGCCGATAGCCACCGGAGACCCTTGGAGTTTGAGGTACAGATTAGAGTAGGATTAGATTTAGGTTGTTGTTTGTGATTTTTTTGATCATGTTTGTTATTTATTTTAATTGAGACCTTGTTTGTGATTAGGTCGGAGACCAGGTTTTCTTGAGGATATCTCCGACTCGTGGTACGATACCTTTTGGTGGAGGCGGAAAGCTTAGCCCGCGCTTCATCGGCCCTTTCGTTATCAGCGGGAGAGTCGGTGACGTGGCTTACAGGCTAGACTTGCCGCCTGCACTTGTGGGGGTCCACAACGTATTTCATGTATCACAGTTGAGACGGTATGTGGCTGACCCTAGCCATGTGCTCGATCATTCGGAGATTGAGGTGGGTCCTTCTTTCAGCTATCCAGAGCAGCCTGTGGGGATTCTGGATCGACGGGAGAAGGTTCTGAGGAACCAGGTGATACCCTTGGTACGCGTCGCATGGAGGCATCATTCTCCAGAAGAGTCTACCTGGGAGCGGAAGGATGAGATGTGCGAGCGGTACCCTTATCTTTTTGGACCGTGAGGTATACTTTCTATCCTTCTCATCAGTTGCATTTCGCCTTTCAATTTCGAGGACGAAATTCTTTTAAGGAGGGTAGATTTGTCATTACCACATTTCTAAGTTTGAGGGTAAATTTGTCATTTTTTGGGGTAAATAAAATTTATTAGTATTAATTAGAATTTATGGGAATTTTTAGAATTTATTTTGGATTTATTTGGACTAGTTTGATTTTTGGTCAGTTTTGACTCATGTAGATGAACCTAGGAACTAACCATGGTTAGTTGGGCTTGGTTAGGTCAAGTGACCCTAGTCTAACCTAGTGTGACTCAAGTTAGTGGTTAGTGATTCATAGAACTTGAATTAGGAAGGTAGAAATCAATTGATTTGATAAATGGCTTGTGGTTTCACAAGTCATTTTGTGACTTAGCTAGATAGGTCTAACAAACCTAGCTCAACCCTAACCCAAAGCCAAGTGGTCAGCCATCCCTAGCTGAACCTAGGGATTCCCCCCCCCCCTATTTAATCCCTCCTATTTTTTAGGGCTAGCCTCTTTTAGGGTTCTAGCAAATTTCTAAGGAAGGAGGTGAGTTCCATCTTTCAAAAATCATAAGAAATCCATTTCAAATCCTTTTTCCTTCAAACCAATTCCATTAGGACCTAAATTTCTTCCTCTTGCTGCTGGTATATTTTATTTATAGGGAAATAACAATTTGTGGAGCTTGGAGGCTTAAGGAGTTTCTTCCATTTGAGGACTTTTCTATTCATTGTGCATCAATAGGTATAACCCTCATTACTCCATTAAACTCCTGTTAATCTTCATCAATAGGAACCCTAAGTGATCCCCCTAAGGTCAGGAATGGATTCGTGTCCAGTATCGAATGATTCGTGTCCATTCTGGATACGTATCAGTGTCCTGGACAGGGTGTTCGATCAAATGCCACAGAGGGCAGGTCGATCATGTTAACCCATTCTCTTTGAATAGGAAATAGGTTTTAGGTCCACCCTTTGGTTTCCTGTCCTTGTGTCCTAGTTTTCGTGTCGTCCTGTGTCGATTTCTTGCTGTGGACACGCGCGTGCACACGGCCGCGCGCTGCTACAGGGATCCCCTGTCTATAAGGCCCTGTAGCGGACACGACACAAACCCTCTGGACACGAAACTTTGTGGGAGCCACGGGGCACCCACTGACACTCCATGTGTCAAGTTTCATGGGCCCATGTGGCATTTCGAGCGAGAAATCCTCGACGCACGAGTCACTCCTTGTTCTACACTGTCACTGTGTGTGTTATTTTGAGTTTTTGAATGTGGACACGCCGTGTCAGGCCTTGGGGTGACACAAGATGTTGTGTGGGGTTGTGCACGAGGGTTATATCCATTTTTCTAATCAGTAGATTCATGATTAATTAACTAGTTAATCGATTTCCTCATGGGACCAAATGTCTGATACAATCCATTAGTTTTCCTGTACATTTCCAGATTCTAAATTGATATTGTTCAGGGAGTTTAATCCTAATGTTGATGTTAAATTGCTAAGTTGAACTCTGATTATGTTTTCCCTATATGCATTAGCTCACCATGGCTAAGCTTGGTATTGAATTGATATATTGGTGGACTGTAAATGGGTTTTCTGGCAAGTTGGCAAGTCTGAAATGATATGTTGTATCAGTCATTGTTTCCAGATTTCACATTAGGTTTTTGATTGGTTATTTCACCTGCATTTATTGATAATTTCATGTTTTTATAGATCAAACATGTTCTCCTATATACTGCCTAACTATAGTTCAAGTTTTGGGATGTTTGGTGATTGTGTGGACCTTGATTTGGGTATGGGATATTGAATGGGTTAACTTGAGTGTTAACTGAGATTTAAATACATGAATAGATTTCCTTTTCTTTAATTATTACTGTCACAGGATGAAATGTTTGCTGCAAATAAAACTTGAGATAACCTGTGTTCACTGTCAAGTGATTCCTGAGTTTTGTTTTAAAAAAAAAAAAACCTGAGAGTGGATACTTGGATATACCAGAGGGTTACACTCTTTTGCAAAACTGAGTTTGAAGAATAATGTTGTTTTTCCTTTCTTTTCTTCCTTATTGTTTTCCTGGGTACTTTCCTTCACTGTTTCTATTTCCTGCATACTGTCACATTATTCCTTATGACATATTTTATTTTCCTGCACACTTTGACACTGATTCCTGCACACTGTCACTTGTCATTCCTGCCACAGTATTCATTTTTCCTCCACACACTAGAGTATTTTCCTGGCTGCTGATTCCTGGACACTGCCCACATCCACACACAAGCCATTGTTCCTACACACTTATTGCCAATACACATCACACACACTTAATTCCTATTATACATTGACACACACACACACCACTAGCTCTCTCTCTATTTTCCTAATTGTTAAGTATTGTGGTAGGCTAGTTGTTAGAACACTACATGTATGTGTGAATTCTATAATGTGTGTGAGTGCATATATTGGTATAAACTTTCTTTGTAACTAGTGATGTAGGGTTACTTTAGTCTAGATTTTGGTAGTATATATTGTGATGCTCATGTGTGGTGGTTAGTGAGATAGTGATTGTTAAGAGTCTAGAAATTAGCTAGGCTATTTTATGATGTGACTAGTATAGGCTTGCTTAGCCTTGATAGGATTGGTGCTAGCTAGTATAGATGGAAATAGTCTAGTTTAGACTCCACTAGACTTGGTTGACCTAGTTTAACTTCTAGGGTTGACCAAAGTTGACCAAGAGTTGACTTTGGCCTAGATTGACTTAGAATCATATAGAATGCATAGTAGGACTCCATTTTGATATTCTGGACTTGTTGTGACTTGTGCTGTTCTGATTAGGAGCCAGACACCACTCCTTGGACAGTACGTTTCATACCGGACACTCAGTTACAGGCGAGTACATTCTCTGATCATTTCATATCCTGCTTAGAATTATTACCTGCAGTAGATTACTTTACTTGTACTGTCACATTGGTCACACGGATTGGTACTATATGGATCTCTACATGCGATGTTATCCCC
Source organism: Iris pallida (assembly GCA_029216955.1). NCBI lineage: Eukaryota > Viridiplantae > Streptophyta > Magnoliopsida > Asparagales > Iridaceae > Iris > Iris pallida. The sequence goes on along the minus strand of JANAVB010005598.1, from coordinate 7,685,066 downwards.
CTCGGGAGCATCGGGTACATTGTGCTTGTGCGTTTCACTTACATCATGTAATCCTGTGCTTCTATTTTACATGTGCACTCCTGTGAATCTTGTACTCTCATGTTCACGGAGCCCCCATGTATACTATCATGTGCACCCTATACGGGCCCCCATGTGATATCCTGTACAATAACATAACCTGTTTAGATCCTTGTGTATTGATTGGGGATACGGGGGAGTGCTAGTAGTCGTGTGAACAATTCCTTGTAGTGTAGATTCCTGTGCACCTCGACATCCTGTGCAAATCTGTCCTATTCACATGTGCTATCTCGTACTCTGATTCACTAGTCACTGCTAGTTCTCTATGTATAGTAGATATTTACATTACAGTTCTCTTCCTGTTTACATACCGCATTTCTTTCAGTACTTGTATCTTACTTTACTGCATGTTTATATTTTCTAACCTGCTATGAATTGTTAAGATGTACTGTGCTCGCTCCTGTCCTGACTGGACCTGTTGAAAATATTACAGAAGACGAGGAGGAGGCTTGCCTGGACACCTATTACGGGGCAGCCCTTGATGACACCTGTGAGCTGGACCCTCAGGAGGATCCAGCAGTAGCTGAGGACTTTCCCCCGACTGCCTAGACTAGACTAGACTAGTTTGGTTATCTTATTTATGCAGTCTTGAGACATGTTCTAGTTAGACTCTTTATTTGGAGATCAGTTTGTATATATTCTTTTATCTGAGACCTTGTACTGCTGGGATTATCTTAGACTACTGTTTTATCTATTTTATTTCCTTGAGTTCTATTCATATCGTGCTATATCTTCCTTAGTTGTGATTGAGTTTCTATTGCTATGTCACCCCCATTCGGGGAGTATAAACTGTTAGATATATACATTGTTAGATGTTGTGACCTAGGACAGCGTTCTACCGCCGACACTGCGGCGTAGGCTGGACGTATTCACGTCTCGTGCCCTTTCTCTAGGGTGCGGGTCGTGACACCCCATGTCTAGTATTAACAAGTCGAGTCAAGTCCAGTATAGCAAGTCACAAGTGTAAATATTAATCTAATATCCTATCACGAAGTCCATAACCATGAATACTCATATAGACTCCGTATCATGAACTGTGTCAGTGTCCTGAGGTATATCGTGTCAATGAAACACGAATAAAGTACATGTAATGTTAGTATCGATACTCGATGACTACAAGATAACATCGGCACCCGAAAACAAAATAGTCGCAAAGTATCAACTACTCCTATATCCTAAATGATAATAAACAAGAAGTAAAACAACAATAAAGGAAAGGAACATGAATATTAACTGTAACATTGGCAATATACACTTGCATGTAGCTTCCAATTACGAATATGATGGTCCGGCTCCGAGATCCTCGCTATGCACACCTATAATAGATCTACTAACTATTACTAGCATGCCTATGACTTACCATATACATAAATTATCATATATAGACTATAATAATATATATACCAACTAGTCATATTAACTACTATACTCAATATAATATACATAGCATTAATTCTAACCAATAAAGTAGCATATTAATAACATCTATTATCATATTTAATTCTGGAAATACAGTTAAAAATATTTTATAATAATATTTAGTGTATTCTATTCATAAAAATGGCTACCAATATGTCATATTTATTACATCAATAGTCATTAACTTGGTCTATTAATGTCACAACCCGCACCCACTTTTCGGGATATGAGTACATAGCCAAGTGTCACGACCCGCACCCATTTTTTTTCCGGATACGAGACGTGTCCAAGCTAGCCTACGCCGCAGTGTCGGCAGTAGAACGCTGTCACGGCCAAGATGCTCAAAATCACAAATAATGCTCCTTTACAGAATTAATTTAATTTACAATGATCACAAGTTTTATATTTGCAGAAAATATAAACTTATACAAATATTTGAATGACTACAACTCAACTATCTAGCTAGTCTCTAGGCTTTTTTTTGCAAGTACCCTCACATCTTCCATGATAAGTGAATCCACGGCTAACCTGAAAAATATTGGTTTCCAGTCAGGAGTGGAACGAGTACAATTCACTGAATACAGTTTCAATATATGAAAATGACTATACGACAGCGGTTAGCCTTTAGACATATGATTCATAAAATAAAATGAAAATAGACAGAATAAAACTGAACACTAAGAACAAAAAATAAAATACAATAAAATACTCACCAACTGACCGACTGAAGTATCTTTGATATGTGATCGGTCACGGGACAATTATGCGACACGGTCTACAACGTCTAAAGTTACACGGTCTACACAGTATAAAGTTACACGATCTGCATTGTATAAAGCAATAATAAAATACTGTCTATACTGTATAAAGCAATAATGATCACGGTCTACAGCAATAATAATCACGGTCTACACGGTCTAAAGTCAGATCACACATCGTTGGTACTTCACCCTCCCAACATAAAAAGGAACAAAATCAACATAAAACTAAAATCACATATCTATCGACTAAACACTGATACATAGTAAAGATCAATACTGAAAACAAACAATAAATTGTACTCGCCTGTGGTCCTTTGCTGGTGAAACCGATAATCCAAACTACTCGGTGTGCCCCAATAGTCAAAACTCGTAAAACGATCTCCAGATGCTGAAATAAACATTACCAATGTTCTCAGAATAGTCAAAATAGCTAAGATTGTCTGTCCTTAAGTCCAATTCTGGACACAGGGGCAAAACGGTAATTTTGGGTCAAAACGATATCCGTCGTTGGACCCGCTTTGTACCAAAAAATGAGCCAGAGTCAACGGTCTCTAAATTCGTCAAACTATATGTCTACGAATTCGTTTTGATGATATGAACCCAATAGTATGGCCAATTTTAGATTCCGGTGGACTGTGCACAAAATCGCCCGTTGAATCAGACCGTGGGGCCCGCAAAACGGCGATCCGATCAAATGTCTCAGAATTGGACCAAACTTCGCATACAGGACCAAAAAAATGATACGGTCCTGTTGGCGTAAGTTTTTTCTCGACCTGGCGAACGTGCACAAAGTAATTGAGAAATTTGCACAGAGGCCGATACGGTGAATTTTGACGGATACGCATCAAATTCGTCGTGCACACGCAACCAATTTGAATTCCGTCAAAGCCCACATGTCCACGAAGCCATTACGCACCTTTTGATGCTTTCGGTTCGCGACCACATCGCCCGGATTGGCGGGATGCACGTCGTATCGGAGGAATTTCGTAAATTTTAATATTTTGAAAATAGGTTTTCGCCAATCTTTGGAATCCGATTTCTCGACGTACAGTTGACGAAATCAAACTCCATAAGTTGGGTTGCAGAGCCCTATAGGTTGTCTAGGACTGCCTTCAATTATTTTTCCAAATCCTCTAATGTTCGGTACAGAAAATGCCTACCAAGTTGGGTCGAGATACTGTTATCTACTCTGTTTTAGAACAGATTTTCCCTGATGTTCGCGTCGATTTCTCGACGAATCTGAATAAGTTCCATAAGAACTAATTGACAGGGATCCTAGATGGTCATATGGGTATTCTATAGGATTTTACAGAATTGAATTCCGTTGAGTGTACGGAAAGAAACACGATGGTGAAAAAGGTACCTTTGCTCGCGCATATACTGCTGCTGTTGTTGCGCTCTGTGTCCTGTACGCATTGTGCGCGTGTCCGGCCTGCTCCAGCGGTGTCCGACGGCTAGTGCGGCGCGCATATGGCTGGTGTACGTACGTGAGGGGGGTTGACATGGATTAGGGTTAAGCGTCGAGGATTGGAGAGATTCCTTTCTCTCGCTATCTCTCGGTTGCTATATATATATAACTATATATATACACAGGCCTGGAACTTATGCATAGGTTGGGCTGAAACTGAACGGGTTCTCTTCGGCCTGTGGGGATGTTTGGGATGGTTTAGCTGCTATTTCCTATTCTCTCTTTCATGGTTTTGCTTTCTTTTTCTTTTCTTTTTTTTCTATTAGTATACATATATATATCTACCTATATATTCATATATATACTAATAATATCCATAAAAATCTAAATAAAACTCATTATTATTCCTTCCTAGCATAGGGCCTATTTACATAAATACGAATATATGTATATATATATAACATTTATTTGACAAATAATATAACCAATAATATTAATATTAATATTATATAATAATAACCTCAATAATATCGATAATAAAAATACAAATAATAATAATAATAATAATGAAATGCAATAAATCAATAATGGCGTATATACCATTTTGCACAGTCTAATAATCCCGAAATACACAAGGACCCATTATACAAAAGTCACTGAATAATACTAATAATAATATTTATAATATTTAAATTACGGATACTTAGGAAATATTCATTAAATCATTAAAATGAAATACAACGCCCTCATACCAAATTCTATCAGCACAAATATCATTAGACGTGCCACATGACTACATGGGCTTGGGCTCAGTTCTGGTCCAGTCCGAGCTAAAATGGTATAACCGGTTTCCCTAACTCAATAATATAATTAATAATTAAATAAATCTTCGATAAGGGTTAAGTCGCAACTTGGCCTGGTTTTCCTATTTAGGACATCACTATGGCTCGGCGTTCCTTACCAGGGCTAATACACTAGTCAAAGCACGCCACTGCACTATCCGTGCCACGATTCCTAGCCGTCTTGTACTTCAAAACTCCGTCATGGCTAAAGTCATCTACCGTAATAATTAACTAAGTAATTATTTGTAAAAATTCTAAAAGTTACCATTTAACCCAAATAAATAAATATATATATATTATCAAAATTCTGGGAAGAAAGGCTACACCAAGTCCAGCCTATATCGCAGCATCAGCGGTAGTATGCTGTTTAGGTCTCGATATCAATCTCAAATACAACAAAATCATCTATTTGTTCATTCATAATAATTTTAAATTACAAATCCAATAATACAACAAAATGATTTTGGAGAACAAACTCGTAAATATTTAAATAAAAGAAACTAACTAATCTATCTAGAATCTAAGGTCGACCTCCAAGATCTCTATCTCTCTCGTATAGTCTATTGCACGAAAGTAGGAAGCATGCCAAGTCACCTGCAATGATCTAGTCAGAAAAGGAGCAAAGTACAACCCTATTGCACTTAATGTAACATAATACAAAATAGGCTAGATAGTAGAGATGCAATAGAAAATAAAAAAACATGTAGATGAACTGGAAATAATAGACATGTACAAGAAACTATAGCAAGAATAGGGATAACAAGACAACAAACAATGAAAGTGTACAATAAACAGACAGTGTGTTTGAAATACTTTTCGACATGTGAATGGTTGGACTAATACGGCATATCATACAATGGCTATCATTCAATATTGGTACGACTTGATGGAACTGGAGATTCCCAGGACCCTTCCTTTGCTGTGCGTATTGATCGATAGAAAGTTAAACAGATCTAATACATGTTCTAACCCTTCATAGGCGGAAACTAGGGTTCACGAATTATACCTGCGGCGGAAAGGAGACAAGTAATTTCTGGCAATCTTGAGCGGACGACCACAAGATCTTCTGTACGTATTCCTTCCTCGAGTTGGACGTCGTGTGGGCGACGATCTTCCAACCTTTTTTTCTTCTTGGCAGCCCTCTCTTTCTCTCCTTACGTGAATCACGAATTTAGAGAAAGTTTCAGATTTCTGATCGGTAATTTGGCGGCCAGAGAATAGAGGATATATATAGGCTATGGCAGGGACCATGAGGAGAAATTAGGGTTAAGCCTCCTAACGGATCTGGATATCCCGTGTTCAGCCCGAACACACAATCCAGGCCCATTAACAATAGCTCGGTCCACTAATGAGCTATTGTTGCACTACCTTCCTAATCCCAAATTATATTTGTGGGCTCCTTTTATTATATGCTCGTTTGGCTCCCCATGTTAAGATATCGTATGTTCGTCGATCAAATTAAGTTACTGACAACTATATTGATTCGACATCTTTTATCCTTAAGTAGTACCGCTCAACTTTATTTGTCATGTCGAATATAATCCACCTGCAGGGTTTACATGACAATCCTTGTGAGCTCCTTAAGGGGACATCATCAACCCGATGTATCGGGACATGGATTCTATTTATAATCAACAGCCCATCATACATACAATGTTATTACCCAATTCATAGAGGTTGTTGATCCATAATGAATCTCCCTCTTTTATGAGTCAAAATAATGCACACTGCATATACATGTCCATTATTATATCCGGGTTAAGAGCACAAGCATCCATAATAACAGAGGTGTTTGTTCTTTTATGTAGTCAGTACAAAGAGAACAACCTCAAGTGGTCCTGTTCAATACACACAAAGTGTACTAGTGTAAACCTATAGTCAAGATGGACTAATACCAGATTACACTATAACATTTCCAATAGATTGTCCAAGTCCATCTAGGTTGTGAACTATTTATATACTCTATAGGGAACTGATAATATGATCTTCTGTGTGACACCACACACCATATTATCTACAATATAGAATATCAGACATTTGCATTAACACTTGCAACAAATACAATATGCAAACATTTGCCCATATGATTCTCATTCAAAATTTAAGGAAATAAGATTACTAAAAAAGAGATGCTTTTAGTATATAACCCTAACAATCTCACACTTATACTCAAACCACTGCTTTTCAGTATACTGTTACAAATCTCCCACCTATACTTAAAGCCATGCTGCTACATATCTGACTCTCATTCCCTCAACATGACTATCAAAAGCCTTAGCTGGTAAGCTCTTTGTAAAGGGATCAGCTAGATTGTCGGCTGATGCTATCTTGATCACAGCAACTTTTCCTTTCTTTACGAAATCTCGTATCAGGTGGTACTTGCGCTCAATGTGTTTGACAGTCTTATGGGCTCGTGGTTCCTTCGAGTTTGCAACTGCACCACTATTATCACAATAAAGTGTAATAGGCTTAGGCAAACTAGGTACCACATCCAAGTCCAATAGAAAGTTTCTGAGCCAAACCGCTTCTTTGGCTGCCTCAGAGGCTGCCACATACTCGGCTTCCATGGTGGAATCAGCAATACATTTTTGCTTGATACTCCTCCACACAATGGCTCCACCTCCCAAAGTAAACACATAACCTGGAATCCCTATCTGACTAAAAATCTGAGTCTGTATACCCCAAGGGAACTAAACTATCTGCCTGGTAAACTAGCATATACTCTTTAGTCATTTTCAGGTACTTCAAAATATGCTTTACGGCAGTCCAGTACTCTTATCCTGGGTTAGACTGATATCTGTTGACCATGCCTACGATAAAGCAGATGTCTGGTCTCGTATATAGTATTGCATACATTAAGCTTTCTACTGCTGAAGCATAAGGAACTGCCTTCATATTTTCTATCTCTTTAGGTGTCCTCAGACACTGCTCCTTCGATAGAGCAATTCCATGTCTAAAAGGTAAGAAACCTTTCTTAGAATTTTGCATACTAAAACGAGTTAGTACAGTATCGATATAGGAAGCTTGGGATAAGCCCAACATCCTTTTCTTACGATCTCGTAGAACTTTGATCCCAAGGATGTGACCTACTTCTCCCAAGTCCTTCATATCAAACTGTTTGGATAACCATACCCTTACGTCAGATAACACCTTCACTTTGTTTCCAATGAGCAAGATGTCATCCACATAAAGTACTAGGAACACCACCACGTTTCCGTCACACTTTCTGTATACACATGATTTATCCTGACATTGATCAAATCTATAGGATTTTATCACCTAATCAAAACATATGTTTCAAGATCTGGAAGCTTGCTTAAGTCCATAAATGGACTTCTTGAGCTTAGAAACAAGATGCTCCTGGCCCTTTTCAATGAACCTGTCTGGTTGCTTCATATAGATGTCTTCCTCAAGACTTCCATTAAGGAAAGCTGTCTTGACATCCATTTGCCAAATCTCATAATCGAGATGAGCTGCAATAGATAAAAGAATCCGGATAGACTTAAGCATGGCTACAGGAGAAAAGGTTTCTTCATAATCGATACCCTCTCTTTGAGTAAAACCTTTTGCTACAAGCCGAGCTTTAAAGGTTTCAACCTTACCGTCTGATCCTCTTTTTCTCTTATAGACCCACTTGCATCCAATGGCTTTTACACCAACGGGTGGTTCTAGAAGCTCCCAGACCTGATTAGAATCCATAGATTCTATTTCAGATATCATTGCTTTTTGCCAAGACTCTGCATCTTTATCTTGGAGTACTTCATTGTAGGTACAGGGATCATAATCTTGTTCCTCAGGGACGAAGTCTGACGACTCTTCCAAGAACATATATCTATCAGGTTGTATCACAACCCTCCCACTACGACGAGGCACTATCGGTTGTGGTGTAACATTTGTGACACGTTGTGCAATTATTTGTGGTTCATCCTCTTGTACTGTTGGTACTGAAGTACTTGGTGTCTCATGTCTCAGTTCTTCTAGAACAACTCTACTTGTGGGTTTATGGTTCATCACATAGTCTTCCTCTAAGAATCGGGCATTGGTGCTAACAATGACCTTCTGATCCTTAGGACTATGAAATAAACCTCCTTTCGTTCCTCTTGGATAGCCTACAAACAAGTGTACTTCTGTACGAGATTCTCACTTATCTGCTTTCCCATTCAGCACATGTGCTGGACTACCCCAAATGCGAACATGTTTCAGACTAGGCTTACGCCTAATCTACAGCTCTGTGGGAGTAAGAGGTACTGACTTAGAAGGAACCAAGTTCAAAATATAAGCTGCAGTCTCTAAGGCATATCCCCAAAACGAATCTGGCAAATTCAAATAACTCATCATTGATCTAACCATCTCCATAAGAGTTCTATTCCTTCTTTCGGCTACACCATTCTGCTGGGGCATTCCAGGTGCAGTCAATTGGGATGCAATCCCAGCCTCTGATAAATAATCCCTAAACTCTCCAAAGAGGTACTCGCTACCACGATCTGATCGTAATGACTTGATACATTTTCCATGACGTTTCTCCGTTTCAGCCTTGTACTCTTTGAATTTCTCAAAGTACTCAGACTTACGGCGCATCAAATAAATGTATCCATACCTTGAATAATCGTCAATAAATGTGACAAAATATTCAAAGCCACCTCTAGCTTGGATAGTCATGGGTCCACACAAATCAGAATGAACCAATTCCAACACATCTTTGGCCCTATACCCCTTTGCTATAAAAGGCCTTTTGGTCATTTTACCTTCTAACCAGGATTCACAGACTGGTAGTGCCTCCACTTCCAATGAACTCAAAGGTCCATCTTCAACCAATCTTTGAAACCTTCTTAGGTTAATATGCCCCAATCGCAAGTGCCAAAGATATGTTTGGTTCATACAAGAAGGTTCTTTTCTCTTATTTAAGTTAGATGACATATTATTCATTTCCATAAGTTGTATTATGGGCGAAATAAGATTAATGACATACAAATTATCAACCAATGCACCAGAACAGATAAAATGTTTATTCTTTCTATTAACAATATTGTCATTAAAATAAACTGAATGTCCATCCTTAACTAACATAAAAATAGAAACTAAATTCCTTCTAAGTGAAGGTGCATAAAGACAATCTCTCAATGTCAAAGACTTATTTCTACCAAAAGATAAAGTAACATCTCCTAATGCAACGACCGATACTTTTTTAGCATCACCCATGAACAAGCATATATCTCCATCACTGAGCCGTCTGGTTTCCTGGAACCCCTGTAATGTATTGCAGACATGATTAGTGGCTCATGTATCTACACAGCAGGTGCCGGTAGATAACACCGCTAAACATGTTTCAACTACTAGTAAATGAGATATACCTTCTTTGTTTCCTTGTTTGAGAAGTGGACAATCAGTCTTCCAATGTCCTGACCCTTTGCACTTGAAATATTTGCCTTTCGGCTTTTTCACCGCGCCTTGGGGTCCCATGCCCTTCTTTGCCGAGTTTACATGTTTCTGAATGTTATTCTTCTTCTTACCGCCTTTTGGCTTAAAAGTAGAAGCTTTTTCAGAAACAAAAACATGACCACTCTGCCTAAAGAGAGATTCAGCATCCTGTAGCTCTTTTGCAAGTTCTACCAAACTATACAACCTTTTGTTCATGTTGTAATTAAGGCAGAAATTGTCAAAACTTTTAGGCAGAGTCCCGAGAATGATATCGACCTGGGATTCCCCATCGATTTCAGCTCCAAGGATCTCTATCTCATTCAGATGACCCATCATCTTGAGAACATGATCCCTTCCTGGTGTACCCTCAGCCATTTTTGTATTCATCAAACATTTCATAGCAAACTGTCTAGCTGCTCTACTCTGATATCCGAAGAGTTCTTTGAGGTTATACATCATGTCATAAGCAGTGGCCATGGCCTGATGCTGATGTTGCAGTACATTTGACATAGATGCCAGAATGTAACACCGTGCCATCTCATCTGCCTTTTTCCACTTCTTATAAGCCTCTTTGACCTCTTCATCAGAGTTAGCATCAGGCTTAGGTAGGTATTCCTCAACAAGTACATATTTGTACTCCTCAGCAGTCAGAACAATATCCAAATTACGTTTCCAGTCAATATAATTAGGTCCAGTAAGTTTGTTTTCTTTAAGAATCACCATAAGTGGACTGATAGAACCCATTTTTGAAATCCTGAGAATCGCATAAATAAAATTATGTAGGGCAAAAAAAAACTTTTTGAATTAACTAAATATTGATTCCCTCAAAACAATAATAAGAAATTCACCAACACCATGAATTTAGCATGCCACGATAGTGTGGACGTATACAAATTCAACTTTGTTCAAGTAGGTTTTTCTTATTAATTTTACTATCATGTCAACATAACTTTATGACAAATAAAATTAATATGCTGGTCTTGCTCTGGTCATACAAATAATAGCAGTTACTCCGATGGAGAGGATACCATTATTTGTATCTAAGTGTATACCATTACTTAATACTAAGTCCATTACCTTGTAATGAGTTCCTTCAGATGGAGAAGTGAACACATACTAGGTAACTTTCTACAATTATCCCTAAGGAAGTTTGTACTGGTGATCCATAATTATACTCATCCGATATGGAGGAAAACACTATAGCCAACACGCAAGTATAATTACATCACCTACAAACCAGTAATGGAGACCATAGGATTTAAACTAAATAAATATCCTCTCCCACTTAGTTATTTAACAATGAGGGTTTTTCTACTAGTTGATATTATGTCCATGTTGTCCATTATTAATGTAGGCTTGGTTTTTAAAAAAAACAACCACACAATAATAAACATGCATAATCAGAAAAAACAAAATGACAAAAATAAGAGAAAATATCTAACTATTACGGTCATCTTTGCTGCTCCATCCTCAACTATCCGAATCCAAAATCTGGCGCTGCGCAGAACTATTCGGGGTTCGACCTGCCCGGTCAGGTCGCGGGGTTGGGGACAGCGCCCCGATTTTTTTTAAGGTTTTGGCTGTCGATTCCTTCATCGAAAATCATCTGTCTTCCTCTCGACTGCTTAAAACCAGTATCTCGTCCGACGTCAGAAACAGCCACCACCGCCATCACGATTGATCAAAAATAATTAAAATTACATCAATCCTATGCCTCCTGAAGGAGTTCACACATAATCTAGATTGTAAAATTAAAATAATAAGCACGATCAACCCTCGTGATTTTAATTACATACACAGCAACAACAACATCCACGACATGTTCATGGTTTAAACAACACAATCAAAAACATGCATTGGACCATAATAGTTGGATCTAAGATGCCTGCAAAACCGAGTTAGAACAGATCTATATCTACCGACTATTACACTGCACAAGTTTTATTGGACAACATGGACGTATCAATCAATACGTAGATCCAAAGTGGCTTTGATACCAATTGATGGAACTGGAGATTCCCAGGATCCTTCTTTTGTTGTGCGTATTGGTCAATAGAAAGTTAAACAGATCTAATACATGTTCTAGCCCTTCATAGGCGGAAACTAGGGTTCATGAATTATACCTGTGGCGGAAAGAAGACAAGTAATTTTTGGCAATCTCGAGCGGACGACCCCAAGATCTTCTGTACGTATTCCTTCCTCGAGTTGGACGTCGTGTGGGCGACGATCTCCCAACCTTTTCTTCTCCTTGGCAGCCCTCTCTTTCTCTTCTTACGTAAATCACGAATTTAGAGAAAGTTTCAGATTTCTGATCAGTAATATGGAGGCCAGAGAATAGAGGATATATATAGGCTACGACAGGGACCATAAGGAAAAATTAGGGTTAGGCCTCCTAACGGATCTGGATATCCCGTGTTCAGCCCGAACACACAATCCAGGCCCATTAACAATAGCTCGGTCCACTAATGAGCTATTGTTGCACTACCTCCCTAATCCCAAATTATGTTTGTGGGCTCCTTTTATTATATGCTCGTTTGGCTCCCCATATTCAGATATCGTATGTCTGTCGATCAAATTAAGTTACTGACAACTATATTGATTCGACATCTTTTATCCTTAAGTAGTACCGCTCAACTTTATTTGTCATGTCGGATATAATCCACCTGCAGGGTTTACATGACAATCCTTATGAGCTCCTTAAGGGGACATCATCAACCCGATGTATCGGGACATGGATTCCATTTATAATCAATAGCCCATCATACATACAATGTTATTACCCAATTCATAGAGGTTGTTGATCCATAATGAATCTCACTCTTTTATGAGTCAAAATAATACACACTGCATATACATGTCCGTTATTATATCCGGGTTAAGAGCACAAGCATCCATAATAACAGAGGTGTTTGTTCTCTTATGTAGTCAGTACAAAGAGAACAACCTCAAGTGGTCATGTTCAATACACACAAAGTGTACTAGTGTAAACCTATAGTCAAGATAGACTAATACCAGATTACACTATAACCTTTCCAATAGATTGTCCAAGTCCATCTAGGTTGTGAACTATTTATATACTCTATAGGGAACTGATAATATGATCTTCTGTGTGACACCACACACCATATTATCTACAATATAGAATATCAGACATTTGCATTAACACTTGCAATAAATACAATATGCAAACATTTGCCCATATGATTCTCATTCAAAATTTAAGGAAATAAGATTACTAAAAAAAGTGATGCTTTTAGTATATAACCCTAACACGACTAACCTATACGTGAGGTGTATGACTTTATTATTCAATAACAATAGTTGGGTTTGTTCATATACCTACCAAGTATTCCCCCTCCCGACTCACTAAACAGTCAATAAATGAGCAATGATACAATCAAGCCTATCGTGTCACAATCATGTCGCAATCTGGATACTCAATAAAAGACAGTAAAAGATAGCATTATAATGTAAGAAGAACATAAAGCAATAGTATACTTTCCTCGAGTTAAGTTGCAGTTGACTTGTGCGACACATTTTCGATTTGGTTAAAAGTTATCGTCGTTATGGCCAACCGTAACCAAATCGGTGAATTATCGATCAAATCTGAGTACAATAAATTAAATAAAATACTAAACAAATTTCTAAATTTATGAAAAAATTCATGATGTAGATATTAGTGTCTGGTTTCCAAAACTTTAAACAGATCACAAACCGGAGTTCGGGATCTCCCGAAATCTCGAAAATAGTACGACGCATCAATTTTTGGAACAATAGACACTCAAATAAATCTTCAAAAATTCACGTAAGTAATTACAGAAAATAAAATATATATTTGGAAAGCTAACCTCGATACGGTTCTAATAAAAAAATGGAGGTGAATCGGAGTCCAGAGTTGGTCGCAACGGCCTCGTGAAGTGTCTATAGCTTCAAAAAAACGAGACTGAATTTATGACAAATTTTGGCCTATTATGGACGGAAAAGAGAGGAATTTTAGAAAAGAAAATATGGGAGATGACATAGGTTTAATATGTTTATATAAAAGGATAGTCATTATTTAGTTAAGATTAGATTGGAAGGATTTTGATTTTTGGGAGAAGAATAAGGACTCCTTAAATAGATGTAGATTGGCACATAATTTTCTAATTTGGAAGGGTCAAGAATCTAATAAATAAATATTTCTATTAAATTCAAATCAAATCAATCTCAAAACTATATGGATTAAATCTCAATCCATAATTGATCATAATAATTGGGTTTGTGGGAAAAAGCAAAGGGAGGCTTCCTTTTATGTAGATGGGAGATTTCCTAAATAAGAAAGGATTAGATTCATTGAATTAAATCTTTCCATGAATTAAATTAGATTTGACCCAATCACAATCCATAATTAATCACAATAATATTACTTTAAAATAATATATAATATTTTAAATAATCTTTGACATAGATTTCACAAAATCAAGTATCAAAAATATTGATAAGAATAATTCAAATATTCCTAAATGTATATTTTCATAAATACAAATCTCATCTAAAATAATATAGAAATAAATTAAAACTAAATCCAATCATAATTTAGAATTGACCACATCTAAATCCAATAATATCTAATAATTCAATAATATTTCAAAATAGATTTTAAGAAATATAAACTTAAACATAATTGATAATAGAAAATTAATAAGTTTAAAAGTATATCTTTTTATAAAAACAAAATCAAATTTAAAAAATAGTTTGACAAATCCCTTCGTCAATACAAACATCATTTATAGAATTAAAAAATATATATATTCTAACTAGAAAATATATAAAACTAAAAATAAAATAAAAATTAAAAAATCAAAATTAGGCTTACAATTAATTCAGTGTCGAAACAATAATTTCTTAATAAAATTTAATTATGGAAATATACTAATAAATATATAAAAATATGGTTTTCTTATCAAAACATGCACAATAATTATTTTGGACAAGTCCCATGAAGTTCCGAAGCATATGACACATAGAATATATGAGTTTTCGGTGTTCCGGCATTTCGATGGCAAGTCCGGATTTTATAAAATAGTAAACATCAATAAAATTCTGCAAATTTATATCCAATGGAAACTTAGGATGTCTAGATTCTTACCAAAAATATAGGAATGGTCGAAGCGGTCCGCAGATTGATAATAACTCGCACACGAAAGATTTAGTTGAGTCTAGACACCTTTCCGTAGAACGGACGCCCCGGACAAACCATAAAGAACCCTGTGAGTGGCCAATTAGATATGAAAATAGATACAGATATCTTTTACTTTGTTTTAGTTTCATGAGAATATGGTGTCAAAAGTACATGATACCCTAGTACCTTCTGTGACGAATTCAGCACAAGTTCGATCGACTTCGGGTGCCCTCCACGCCTTGTACCGACCAAACGGGGATTCGTGGCCCCTCGAAAAGGTATTGGGATGTCAGGGGGTGTCCTAGGGTGGAGATGAAGGTGGTAGAAGAGTTGGAGGTGTTTAGGAAGATGGATTCCTGATGGTTGGAACAAAAAGTGCAAAAATGAGAAAGAAGAATAGGTGGACGCTTTATTTTTGGAAAATAGAAAGAGAAGTATAGACAAAAATATAGATATTTAAATATAAGAAATCATGGTTTAAAGGGTTAGATTGATTAGGATTTGGTTTGCTAGGATTCGGTTGAGATTTGATAATTAAATCGAAAGATACAAATAGATATGTCTAAAAGAATTTAAATAGAAATCCATATTAGGAAAGTTGTTATGGAGTTGATCTAAAATAGATTTAATTAATGTGGATGTACAATAATTTATAAAAACTAATATCAAATATGTCTAATAGGTTAGGGTACCCTTGAATAGGCCCTACGAACCGTACTTGGACTAGTTTGGGTCGGTGGAAGTATTTGGATCGATTTAAGTCCAGTAAGTCTATAGTTGATTCTTTTGTGCCATTTAAAAATAAATAGCACATGAAACTCGCTTGAGTGGCACACCATTGGCATGTGTGTAGTAGGCTTAAAATAGGCCAAAATCATATATTGGGTCAAAAAGTTTGGATCGGATTTGGGCCTCAAATCGGAGTTGGAAAAATACATCGAAATTACGACGATGGGTAAAATGACTATTTGCACCCCAAAATTGTGCAAGAAATATGTAGTAAAAGAGAACATGTCTGAGTGGGACATGATATACCAAAATAAAGGTGGACTCGTCTAGAATATGAGTATGGAACTTGTTTCGAGGCATTGGTCAATGTTGTGCTTCAAAAATCAAAGCTATGACGAAGTACCTATATAGCCATGATTAAAAATAAAATATGGATTAATATATAAAAATCATATAAAATAAATAAAAAAAGTCCCAAAAAATTAGTATGCTTACAGAAGTGCTCTGCAAGTTGCCGGAAGCTCGCACACAAGAGAATTGGTTCAGCCTGGACACACGTTCGTAAAATGGACGCCCCGGACAAACCGTACGGAACCATGTGAATGGCCAATTATATATCGAGTAGACACGTAGGGCTAAAATTAGTTTTGGTTTCGCAACAAACAGACAAATAAAAGTAGATGAAACACAACGTCAAAGTGAACAAACATGGGTTCAGAATTTTCATTACGGCTGGGAATAACCTTCACGTTCGGCCCTCAAACGACCAAATAAGTAGACGAGACTCCTCCGGAACATGATAGGGTTGAAGAGGGGTCTCTTAGGGTCATCATGGAGGTGGTGGTAGGACAAACGAGGTCGGGAAGGGGCGTTTGGCCGGGTGGACCAAAAGGTGGCTGGCGGCCTGAATTTCTAGGAGGGGTCGGTTTTTGAGAGGTTGTGGGAGATGTGGGCTGATTTTTGGGAAGCAAAATATAAGGGTTTGGAGGAATATGAGTTAGGGTTTGATAGGAGTTGGTTTGAGGAGAATTAGTTGAGTTTTGGCAAGCCAATCAAAATATATGGTGAGAAGTATTTATAGGTTTAATTGGGTTTACTGATATGAAAAGGTAAATATTTAGTTAATATTTAGTGAATCCAAACACATGTAGCTCCATTTAATTGATAAAAATTAATCAAATATACGTCTATTAGGTTATGGCAACCTAGGATAGGCTCCACTAGGATAGTTGGACTAGGTTTGGGTCTGTATGATTTATTGATTGAAATTGACACTGAAAGTCTAATAAATGGGTCTTGCTTGCCATTTGAAAATAATTAGCCCATGGGGACTTAATTGAGTGGGACATCATTGGCATGTGTGTAGTAGGCTCAAAATTGGTCAAAACTATTTACTGGGTCAAGAAGTTTGGATCGGGTTTGGACCATTTTGACCTGAAAGTTATGCAAGAAAACATGTTTAAGTGGGACATGTTATGCCAAAATGAAGGTGGACTCGTCTAAAACATAAATATAAAATTGGTTTCGAGGAATTGGCTAATGTTACGCTTCAAAAGTCAAAGCTAGGATAATATACATTTATAGTCAAATTAAAAATAAATATAGTTAATAAATAAATAAAAATCATATAAAATAATAAATAATTCTCAAAAATTAGAGGGCTTACATAACCTACTAACGTAAACGTTGATATATCAAGAATAATATATATATCATGGATCATGCCACAGACAGACGGTTTCAAGAAAAAAAGAAAAAAAGTGGGATGATCTTGATGATAGCAATAACCAACTCGGTCGGACAACACTATCCGCGATGGAGGAGGAAGTCTCGTGAGCAAGCTCGATCGAAGGCGATGGCGATGTAACCTCCTAGATGGGTCGTTCAGTCTGTTGAAGGTTGGGATCTATCGATCCTTGTGTAGAGATCCATTATGACTTGTCCTTGCATTTGTATCAGAAATAGTAACAACTTAGATGTAGTCTATTGATCTATATGGACATGATGTGACCTCTTCTGGGGTAGGTTTCGAGGTCCTTCCATTAGAGATATGACTAGACAATCTGGAAAGGGTCAGGGATGAGTACAAGATGAGGGAACACCAAAGCTCTTCATCAACAACCTTTAAATTGGGCTCCCATTGTCACATCTCATGTACAAACCAATCTCCTGGGTGATAATCTGCAAACCAATAATGATTCACGATAAACCGACCCTTCAATATGTTGAGTCGATCGTCGTCAATAGCTTTTGGATTATGGAGATCATCACCGACAACCTCTCTGAGACAATGGAGTATTGGAGGCTTACTATAATCATGCATGTCATGAGGTATTTTTTGTTGTACGGTCAAATTCGTGACAACGTCTTGTGAGTGTGACGACCAATGGGCATAGTGGAGGTCCTATCTAGGGAGAATATTTTTTCTTCCTCAAGTTTGCTCTTGAGGATGACTTAGAAAGAATCTTTGTGATCACATGTGGCTGTTAGTTGGATGTTTGATCTTTTAATGGAGATGGGATCCGGACAATAACTTCAAACATGATAGGCATTCTTATATCCTTTGGATCCGCTTACCATGGATCTCGTTGCAACTGTGGAGTTAGTTGGTCATAATGAAGATGACAATCTTGGAAGGGAACCCCATCCTCCCTTAGCATATACTTAACCATGGCTCAAAGGCAATACCAGGGATTTATGGAGGTGGACATTAGGGAGGCTCTGCCTTCTGAAATCAAAATATGTTTTCCCAATAGAGAGCTTATGTCACATAGTGCTCCCAGAATACTGGGTGTACGAAGATGAAATAGGCCAGCTACACCGTATGAAGTACTCATGAATGTCATACAGGAATCATGACTGTGAATAAATAAGTGGACTCTGAAGAAGCATGAAAAATCTCAGCATAATATAAGGCGCAGAGGCGCAGGCGGTCAAGCACGTCAATAGTAAAGACAAAAGTCACAAACAGATGAAAAGATCAGAAGTCCTTTTTTATTAATCCTGGCTACAAGAATCTGCTACAGACTCGTCACGATTACATAAAAGACTGCATAAAGACATAATTACAAGGATCTATTACAAAAGCCTTTGTGATTACATGTGCCGAATTGAAAACTCCTACGGATCTACGTGGGGTTACTCTTCACAGTGTGATCGTCATGAAAAGAGGTACTTTGGATAGAAAATGTGAATACATTCTACATCAAAGTCTCCACCACATCTTTCCCCCTCCAGACATGCAGCACTTCCTGAAGCAGCTATTGGCCCGGGTTTCCAGAAGGCGCAGCAGGTTGCAAAGCCAGAATGGGCAGGGCAGAGCACAACTTGTGGCTCTCCGGGTTGGCCATCCACCCACAAGCTTGGTTGTTAGGACCTCTAAGACCTCTAAGGCGTCACCCAGGTTCGAACTCCTCATGAGCAGCATTCCAGCACGTTCCGAGGCTGATCAACATTTCTTCTACGAAGGCATAGCCCCTTTGAATGAAGGAATCCTCAACCAAAATCCGACTTAGGCAAGGCCAACCGCCGCTCGACGCTAAGTCTGGATCCAACATGGTGTTGAAGGACAAGAAGAAGAAGAAGAAGACGTAGCTCTTCAGAAGAAACTTCCCCTTTATATAGGACGGGAGTGGTCCAAAACGCAGGCCGCAAGGCCGACGGTCAAAATTCCCACATTAATGGGATGAACCTAGGACTCAGTACGATGAACCCCATTAAATAAAGTTCATTCGACTAAGTCCTAGACTATCCTAGGACCCGTTGAAATTCCCCAAGTAATGGTGGCAATTAAGAGGGAGTCGTTCATTAAGGAGCAGTCATTATGTGCTCTTTAAAAGAAGACTTCAAAGCCAATGCCTTCAATCCAGAGGCGCAGCTACATTCCTACGCCAACCTAAGTCGCAGACTGGTGATGTTTTCATACCATCTCAACTCTAACGGCGTAGCACTCTGCTCCGACCCAGAAGCTCAACTACCTTTCGTCAGAGATTTGGGAGATACCATTGCATCCAACATAAGTCCACATGTTGCTCCAAAAGCACAGTAACCTCGTCAACCTGAAGCGCAAGCCTACTCGTCGCCCTAAAGCATAGTGACTTTGTTGCTCGAAACATAGCCTTCTCGTTGCTCATACACACAGAGGCTCCATCGTCTTCGAAGCATAGTCCACTCGTCGCCTGAAAGCACAGAGGCTCCGTTGTCTCCAGAAGAACGGTCTACTCGTCGCCCCAGAAGTGCAGCAGTACTCAGACCTCGCGAGAGACACAGGAAGCATGGTTTCACCCAGTCAGTTTGCTTAAACCGACTCTCTTAAAGATAGGATTGGGGTTAACCATGATTGATATCTTATCAAATTAATTTAAATCTTAGGTGAGGATCAATCAGAATCCAAATCTGAGATGAAATCCCAAGATTTACTCGGCTGCATCCGAACAAGCAAATCGGCACACGCCACGTGTCTCCTCTTCGGTTATTTTGATAACCACCAGTGATTTCGATTGAAGGGAATCTCAATGTCCGCCATGTGTCAGCGCCGCAGAAGTCCGTACCGTGCAATGACGACAGATCCCTTCATATCTCAAAACCCTAATACACATCGCAAATGTGCTCTCTTTTCCTATAAATAGAAGGAGTTTTCCTTCAACAACAGATGAAAGACTACCAAACATCAAATCTCCAGTTCCAGGCACCCTCTTGATCGGCAACCCTAGAGTTCCATCAAAGGCATCAGAAAGTCAGAGAAAGTTCAACCCGTCGTCAGATCGTCAACGGAGTAAAGGTGCCGCTGGTAGTGCTCGATCTCCACTGTCACACTTTCCCAGAAACTCTTTTCCTTGTACTCAGAAATCCTGTTTAGGACTTTCTTCTCTGTACACAGGTATTTTACGTTCCATAAACAAAAAGTTCGTTCAACCTTTATGATGTCAAACAAAATGGCAACTCTGCTGGGGACTACCTTCTCCTCCAACGAGAAGGCGGTGACGCAATCTGACGACGACTTGCTGGGATCTTCCCAGAAGATGACAGCTGATTGTACGCTTCGACCAGTAAGCTTTTGAAGATCTCCTTTCTGATGATAAGTCGAATCCTTCAAAGCGGTTCATAAAACCGAAGAAGACTCGACGTGTCTGGAGGCCCAAGGCGGCTGCGACGAGCAGCACGATGGAGGAAACTGTGATCCAGAACTCCCTCCACGCTGAAGCCCCGGAGAAGATTTTTGCTACAGCTATATCTTCTCGCTCAATTCCTACCTTGGGAAAGTATGGCGAGGAAGACGGTGTCTCTATGGTGGGCCTGACGAAGTCACAATGCCGAAGGAAGCGCACGCCGGTTCAACCCCTCACAACGGAAGCATTGCCGACTAGAAGATCCGTCTTCGACAGAATCCCCTTCCCATCAGGCGAGCCTCCATTGGATTCTGAATACTATACACCCCCTGGGGGTAGTAGAAAGAAATCCAAGGTAGTATGTGCCTCGTACAACAAACGTATCATGCCTATGACCGACCAAAGGCTCGCGTTGACAGTCACACGCGCTGTCGATGGAAAGTTATACAAGACTGGTCCCCGTGCTCCGATGCCTCGACCAGTTGAACCCCTCTGTCGCTTAAGCACCCATGTGCATGGTGATAGCCAGGGGGTACATCCCATAGAGAGAGACTCATGCGAGCAGCATTTCTGCAGGCATGATATAAGTCTGCCTCACCAGACCCTCTCTGATCGTACCTACGTACAGCTTCCTTGTGCATACAAAGGGGGTACCAAGATGGAAGACCTGGTGCTGTCCCAAGCAGAAGAAGAATCGGCGGTAAGGGCATACCTAAATTAAGGCATCCTTGTACCCACAGATTACCATCAACTGCTGTTGTCAACAAGCGGCTGTACTACCACCGAGGAGGCGCTCCGTCTTTCGAAGACTTCAACCTACATCGACTACACGTCAGAGACTCAATAGGGGGTCGAGGAGCAAGAGAGAAGATAAACTCCGTGTCACCACGTGCAATACGGTGCAGGGTTCTAAAACTCTCAAGAAGTCATCCAAGAATCCTTCTGTATCGGCCACTAAGCCCAAGAAGCGGCCCGAGAGTAGCAAGGCAAAGGTACCCAGCATAGGTGTGTTCCAAAGCACACGTTCCAAATCTTCGTTGGATGCCACATCAGATGCGGGGATAGCCAACCTCCCACTATGCATGACAATGCCGCGTTCCAATCTGAGGAGGAGCCATACGATACGGATGCCTCCACAGGCGCAGCTAGCCACCAGACTAGGGGTAGCAACCGCAATGAGTCTGAGGAAGACCGCAATCCCAGTCTATCCTCAGGATGATGAGGCTTGGACATCTAAGCCAGAGAGCGAGGGATCTATTGTCCCTTCCACCCATCCACACACAAGGTACGTATTTATGGTCGAGGGTGATAAGGCAGACAATAGCGAAGCGCCTAACCAGCTGAAACGCATCAAAGCTCTCGAGACGAGCCTAGATACGTTAAATGCCACAATGAAGACTCTATCTTCTCTCATGCTGGAGATCAAGGGGAATTTAGTACCCACTGCCTCCACACCTACGCCTGGTCCTACAGCCAATGATGGATCCAGCAAACTGCCCGTCGTCTATCAAGCGGGACCATTGTCATCTACTCCATCGACTATAGGCCCGACAATGTCAACCGAGATACAGCAGGCCATCAAGAAACTGTATGCTCACTACAATGACAAAGAGAAGCAAGCAGCACTCCGAAAGATGGGGATTCGGTAGCCATATCCTGTCGAGTGGGACAACGTAGTTTATCCTCCCAAGTACAACCCGCAAATGCTCACGCCCTACGAGGGAAATGAGTCTCCCCAACGATACTTGTGGTACTTTGCCTCAGTGACAGGGCACTTGCCGAAAGATGTCGCCCTCTTTACCAATATCTTCATAGGAGCTCTGCAGGGGGTAGCCTATGAATGGTTCTGTAGCCTTTCGGACGACTGTATTTTATCGTTCGATGACCTGAAGTATCTATTCGTATATCAATTCTATGAAGGAGGGATGGACATGACAATGTCAACTCTCGTAGAGGTCGTCCAGAGATAGAAGGAGCATGTTCGCGCATACATTTAGTGCTTTTGTCAGGCAGCCTTAAGGCTACCGCCTGGTATGCCCGAGCCCATGCTTATGGACTCATGTCGTAAGAACATGCTGCCCGTGATAAAATTGTGGCACAGTGCTCCTTACACAGAGTGGACACCTTTTATTACAGTGGCGAATGTGGCACAAAGGAAAGCCCTGGATGCGTAGCTCCTGTGACTGAACTTTCCTTCTCTCGAAGACAAGGGGATATGTTCGTCTAGCAACACCCCAAGGACGAAAATGGCAAGCAGGCCATGACCGTCAACATCTCTAAAGGTTCAGTGACCATGAACCCCAAGTCTGCAGAAGCTTAGAAGCCAAGGAAGACTCACTCCTTCAATGACGATGATACGCTAGAACTCTTCAATATGCTGACGAAGAGTGGAAAGCTGTCTCTCCCAACACCAAAGTGCCCCGACGAAGTGGGGAAGGTGGACAACCCTAAATACTGCCATTATCATCAGTATGTCAACCATTCGACAAGAGATTGCTACCTGTTGAAAGGACAGATTCAGTGCCTTATCGATGCCAAAGTCATATCACTTGACTATGTAGAAAAGACTATCACGGCCAATATAGTTACTCTCCAGTTTGGAAGTTTTCCAACTACGGAGGCACAGGACGGGGCCGTCCCCGTCCCGAGGGTGACAATAGAAGTAGTCAATCTTCTACCAGCGCGGGACAACGCTCAAGGGCTCATCCCGTTCTCTATGTAGCAAGGCGAGGTTATGTAGGTCCACCCTGACCTGACTCCCGACATGATGGTGCCTACAACCCCCTCTGTCAAAGGGAAAAAGGTCAGGACAGCAGCATGCCGTCTCGGCTTCGATCGATGACACCTTGGTGACTACTCGCTCGGTGCAACGATAAGAAGAGAACCAGGCTCTAGAGGAGGCAACGCCTCCACCAACTACAGCCCATGTTCCTGATGTATCAAAGGTAGGCCCGTCTCAGACTCCTGCCGCAGATAGGCAGAAGCAAATGGAGTTTCGCTTTGACAAGCCTCTTAGAAAAGACTTGGAAGTAGGGCCTATCAAACCCTACAACTTCGACATACTAGCACAGCTAGCCAACACCCCGGTTAGATTGTTACTTTTCGAGCCTTCGTCTCTCCAAAGAGACCCGGGATGCGCTCAGTGAAGCCTTACAGAAATGCCGAGTCCTTCCTCACTCAGGTGCGACCACCAAAGGAAGAGACCTGCGGCCTGTCCACATTGTCACAGTGTGGTCGAAGTAATCCCCAGTATCACCTTCACCCAACAAGACATGCGCTGAAGAACAACCGCATAATAGGCCTCTGTACTATACAGAGTATGTCGGTGCCATTAAAGTCGATCGCATCCACATCGACCCGGGCTCCTCTCTCAGCATCATCCCAAGGCTGCTCCAAACTCTAGAGATTTCGATGCATCGGTTGACTGCATCAAACACAATAATCAGCGGCTTCAACGCAGGAAAAAGTGAGCCTCTGGACAAAATTTGCTTGAAGTGCCAAATCGGCGATCTCCACTCCGAAGTGACTTGCTATGTCATCGATGCTGACATAAATTACAACATGCCGTTGGGACGACCATGGATCCATGATTACATGATCATTTCTTCCACCCTTCATCAGTGCATAAAGTACGTGGCCAGCGACGGGACTATCAAGATCGAGTTTACTGACATCGATCCGTTTCGGGGACTTGAAGCCTACTATACAGATGTTGATCTATACAAGTCAGTCCCTTGGGACAAAGAGGGCAATGATGCTAATGACGAGGCAGAGACGGCCTCAGGAAGCACAGCGGTTGTCAAAGAACCTCAAAAGGTTCGACTGAAGGGAAGACCCCCCAAGGTGTCTGCGCCTCTCGTCGTCAAGCTTCGAGGCAGAGCACCACCTTTTACTTCAGTAACGTCAGATGATGGCCAAGAGGAAATGCGAATAAGGCTACCTCGGAGGTCCCCAAGGTCTACCATAAAGGCGTAGGAGCCTCCAACCGTGACCCCTTTGGTGATCAAACTAAAAGGGAAACGTCATCCTCCTCCTTCCTCGACAGCCCTAGTCCTCACCGATAAGGAGCTAGGAGACTACATCTGCACCAACACGAAAGCATACTCTTTTGATGATGTAATCTCCCGGGATAAAATCTTTCATTTTATTAATAGAAAGTTGTCTTCGAATTACTCTTGTGCATATTGGAACACTAGATATTTCCTAAACAACTCTCGATGTAAGCTGCAAATACAAGTGACAACCACCAACCATGCGAGCCAAGTTGTCCCCTCCCGGGGTGCCTACTTCTTGGTTCCAGCAAGGAGGAAAAAAGAGGAATCCATCATCTTTGGTCGAGTGGAGCATCCTCAGCGACTAGCTCCCGAAGATCCAGAATCCAACAGCGATAAGATGCAGCTCTACCGCTACGCTACTCAGGCCAAACACCTCATACAGAATATGGGTTACGACCTGAACAACAACAAAGGTCTCAACTATGGTAAAGGCTGGTGTCTTCCCTTACGAATTCGAGTTCCAAAAGGAAAGGCCCAAAACTATTACCAGCGCACCGTCGGGGGTTGGGTTATATTACACCAACTTCCACTTCATAAGGCTCAGAGACAGAAGTCATGATGCACTCACACTCTTCTGACTCCTTAACCTGGGACTCCGATACCAGTATCGGCTAGGTCTTCAAAAGGATGCCGTCAGCTAACATGGCCGCAAGCCCTTCAGTCGAAGATAAAGACCAGGCGGTTGAGTACTTCGAAGATGAACCTTGGACTCAACACCTAGGATTTTAATGGGAATGGCGCCGTGCACAGTCTGAATCTCCTACATCTCATTATGTTTCGTGAATTCCCTTAAAAGAATTCATCCCTTCTACTTCCACATTCGCATTACCTCTGGATTGATTCCCTAAGCCTTAGCCAAGTCGCATCTACCATGTCCATATTACCTCTGAGTAGTCGCCTATCCCATGATGACTCCATGTTGTCATGACAACCTAGAAAATATTTCGTATCCATATCACCTCTGAAGTGTCTATACCGGGTCTACCATATCCATATTGCCTCTGACTGGTCACACTTTTCCTATGATAGCCTTGAGTTGTCATAGTTTTCTAGAAAAAATATTTCACGTCCATATCACCTCTGAAGTGTTATTCTATACCGTGTCTACCATATCCATATTACCTCTGAGTAGTCGCCCTCTGATTGATCCTATAATTATCATGGCTATCTAGAAAACAGTTCACGTTCATACTACCTCTGAATTGTTGTTCTACATTCTAGCAAAAATTATGCCTGCCATGTTCATATTACCTCTGGTTAGGCATGTCATTCATGATGACCCCTTGTCATGGTCATCAAGGGCTAGGGAACCTTTCACCTGAGCTCGTTAAAGACAAAAAAATAAAGAGATGAAAAAGTCCGTATACAGAAGCATGTGGCTATAAAGACCTATTACAGACTCTTCATAGTTACATACATAGAGGCATTTAATGCTAAAGATTAAGCACAACGTCAGCCTGGCAACAGAGGTGATGGGTATTTGTCTACAAAGAGATACGTGTTCATGGTTCTGTTTAAAGTACCCCGAGCTTGACCCAAGTTCGAGACACTTTGAAGGGAGGCTTGTAGAAGCATGAAAAATCTCAGCATAATACAAGGCGCAGAGGCGCAGGAGGTCAAGCACGCCAACAGCAAAGACAAAAGTCAAAATAGATAAAAAGCTCAGAAGTCTTTTTTATTAATCTTGGCTACAATAGTCTGCTACAGACTCGTCATGATTACATAAAAGACTGCATAAATACATAATTACAAGGATCTGTTACAAAAGACTTTGTGATTACATGTGCCGAATTAAAAACTCCTACGGATCTATGCTGGGGTTACTCTTCGCAGTGTGGTCGTCATGGAGAAAGGCACTGTGGATAGAAGATGTGAATAGTCTCCATCAAAGTCTCCACCACAGCTTTCCCTCCCAGACGCGCAGCACTTCCTGAAGTAGCTATTGGCCCGTGTTTCCAGAAGGCACAGCAGGTCGCAAAGTCCAGAATGGACAGGGCAGAGCACAACTAGTTTCTCTCCGGGTTGGCCAACCACCCATAAGCTAGGTCGTCAGGACCTCCAAGACCTCCAAGGCGTCGCCTAGGTTCGAACTCCTCATGAGAAGCGTTCCAGCATGTTCCGAGGCTCTCAACAGTTCTTCTACGAAGGCATAGCCCCTTTGAATGAAGGAATCCTTAACCAAAATCCGACTTAGATAAGGCCAACCGCCGTTCCAAGCTAAGTCTGGATCCAGCATGGTGTTGAAGGACAAGAAGAAGAAGACGTTGCTCTTCAAAGAAACTCCCCCTTTATATAGGGCGGGTGGCCAAAACATAGGCCACATAGCTGACGGTCAAAATTCCCACATTAATGGGATGAACCTAGGACTCAGCACGATGAACCTCGTTAAATAAAGTTCATTCGACTAAGTCCTAGACTATCATAGGAGCCCTTGAAATTCTCTAAGTAAATGGTGGCAATTAAGAGGGAGTCCATCATTAAGGAGCGGTCATTCCGTGCTCTTTAAAAGAAGACTTCAAAGTCAATGCCTCTAATCCAGAGCGCAGCTACATTCCTGTGCCAACCTCAGGCGCAGACTGGTGATGCTTTTACCACCTCAACTCTAACGACGCATCACTCTGCTCCGACCCAGAAGCTCAACTACCTTTCGTCAGAGATTTTAGAGATACCATTGCATCCAACACAAGTCTGTCTGCCGCTCCAAAAGTAACCTCATCAACCTTAAGCACAAACCTACTAGTCGCCCTAAAGCACAGTGACTTTGTCGCTCGAAATACAGCCTTCTCGTCGCTCATACGCACAGACGCTCCGTCGTCTTCGAAGCATAGTCCACTCGTCACCTGAAAGTGCAGAGGCTCCATTGTCTCTATAAGAACGGTCTACTCGTCGCTCCAGAAGCGCAACAGTACTCAGACCTCGCCAGAGGCACAGGAAGCATGGTTCCATCCAGTCGGTTTGCTTAAACCGACTCTCTCAAAGATTGGGGTTAATCATGATTGATATCTTATCAAACTGATTTAAATCTTAAACGAGGATCAATCAGAATCCAAATCTGAGATAAAATCTCAAGATTTACTCGGTTGCATCCGAACAAACAAATCGGCACACGCCACGTGTCATGCCCCAGAACCAGAATACTGGAGAACGGGGGACCGACACAGCCAGCTACGTACCTTGAAGTAAATCCACCTCGCGATACGGTCACGGCTGTCTAGATGCATGGGGGTTTATCTACAATCCATCAGTCTCTTATGGTCAAAACAAGCCTAGTGTCTCAATCTCAAGTAAGCAAAATAAATGTTATAAGATATTAGATCATCAGACATACAAGTAAGGCATTCCAAACATTACATATTCATATGATCATGAAGCTAGTCATACAAAATATAAAGACTAGCAAGAGTTGAAGTCATACATGATCAGCCCTAGGATTTGTCAATCATGTTACAGCCCTTAGGCAGACAGAATATAAGTTTCAACACGAGCTAACACTTGCTCGGCGGCTAAACGCCTCAAAAATTAATTTTACAATAGAGTGGGAGAGCAAAATAAGAAACCCACTCGTTGCCAAGGTTGCGTCTAGTGTTCACCATCTTGCTGGAAGACAGGTAGATCCTCGGGCGCTACTCCAAAATCTGACCATACAAAACTAGTTGGGTCAGAACCCAGGAAAACAAGTGCCACAAGGGAGGCTTCATTAAGGAACTAAAACCAGCATGCTAATAAACAGAAGATATAAATAGTGAACATGATTAAGTAACAAGAAGATAAGGTTAGAATAAACAATAGCTTGCATTATAAAAACAAGAGGCAGAATATAATTCCTATGTTAACCACAAGGCAAGCATTCAAGCATGGCCAATCAAGTCTTACGGCTTGCTATCATTAGCTAGCTAGGGTTATCACATGCCTAGTTACTAACAAGATGTAGTTGAGATATTCTCGGGTCACAAGCCCTGCAGCTATCCAGGTTATCCAAGCAAGGTTGCTTAGAGTTATCAAGAGTTGCAAGATTCATTAGGTGACTTAGAGTGCAACACATGGCAGTGTGCTTTAGTACTTATGATTTCAAGAAGTGCCCTACATGATAGTGGGTTGGAAATGTGCCCTACTCATCGGCAGGCTACAAGTCCACTCAGGTGTGGCCGGGATAACGGGATCGCCTGTAACTGGGAAAATCTCTCTATATGAACTACTGATCAATCTAGTCATTAACCTAGTCAGATTCATTATGAAACCCTAACCGTGGTAACCAGGAATCCATGTCCTAGACATGATGCAAGACGAGACAGGTAGCTTGTACAAGCACAATTAAGAGAATCAACCATGGTATCAAGACAAGAGTTACTTAGCAAGTCAGGGTAGCCGTCGCAACAGCCTTTCAATATTATCATGCCATGTCGGGTTACTTGTTATTTATCAAGATTACTTATCAGGAGTGCGCCTCGACGGGCTACTATCAAGATTAAATAATGCTATATCAAGTTGCTTATCATGTCAAGAGTGCTTGCCAAAAGTATGCATCGACGGGCCACTATCAAGATTGTACGGTCGTGGTCATGTCAAGTCGTGTTCATGTCATGATCAATACTGGCAAGTCATGTTGTGCTCAACAAGTTATCGAGTCGGGTCGTCACAAGATATGTCAAGTACAAGTCACATGCAAGATCACAGGCATATACATCAAGAACTAGGGGAACATGCATGGGGGCAAGGGGCAAGGGGTATCATGGCAACAAGTGGCGTTGGTCAACTGGCGCCAAGGAAAGGACAAGTGGCGCCAAGGGGGACAGGTGGCACCTATGTTAGGTTGCGCCAGGCTGGGGTGCGCCAGGCCCAAGGGCACTGGGCTAGGTTACGGCAGACTGAGCTGCACGAGATCGGATTGTACCTGACTCAGGTTGCGCCTGACTCAGGTTGTGCCGTGCTAAGGAGTGCACGCTAGATCAGGTTGCGTCAGGCACTGTTCTTCTTCTTCAAACAGCAAAGAAGAATCCATAGAAATCCGAAAACTTTAAAATGCCATAACTTGCTCAAAACAAGTCCGAATTGGAACTTCCTAGGGTCTAAACTGCATAGAACGAGATTTTCTATAGCCTGGGATGAATGGTTTTAGGAAAAACCGAGCTTTAATAGATCAAAACCAAAAAAAACAAGAAAAGGTCAAAACTTAGATCTATAAAAATCTATCCATCAAACCGAAAATGCCAAGTTCTAAAGAGGCTTAGAATCAAGTGGAGAAGAGAATGGAAAAATAAAATGGGAGATCCATCATGAAGCAAGTTGCACTTGCCTCGGGTTTCTTTGGTGGGTGGGAGGAGTAATGGAGAAGAAGAAGAAGAAGTAAATGAAGAAGAGTAATGAAGAGAGAGAGAGAAAGGAGTTGACTTATATAGCAACCCCTCTCATCTCAACCCAAAATAAACCAAACCAAGCCAAGCAAGGCCAAGATGAACCAAAATAAACCAAGATGATCCATGATAAACCAAGACCAAGTTAAGAGTGCCAAGACCAAGCCAAATCATGTTGAACCAAATCAAGTCAAGATGAAACCAAGGCTAAGCTAAGCAAGATAAGTCAAAACACGGGCCACCTGACAATTGTGAGAAATCCGTATACGTATCCTAAAAATACGTATAACGGAAAACGGAAGTGACACCACGTGTCTCCTTTTTTGGTTATTTTGATAACCCTCAGAGATCTCGATTGAAGGGAATCATAATGTCCACCACGTGTCAGCACCGCAGAAGCCAGCACTATGTAATGACGGCAGATTCCATTATATCTCAAAACCCTAATGCACATCGCATATACGCTCTCTTCCCCTATAAATAAAAGGAGTTCAACAGAGGAGAAACCACCGAACATCAAATCTCCAGCTCCAGGCATCCTCTTGATCGGCAACCCTAGAGTTCCATCAAAGGCATCAGAAAGTCAGAATAAGCTCAACCCGACGTCAGATCGTCAACGGAGTAAAGGAGCCATTGTAGTGCTCGATCTCCACCGTCATACTTTCCCCAGAAACTCTTCCCCTTGTACTTAGAATATTCTGTTTAGGACTTCCATCTCTGTACATGTCTTTTTACGTTCAAAAAACAAAAGTTCTTTCAACCTTTTGTGATGTCGAACAGACTCTAGCATGCAAATGCGTTAGTCCTAGGCTCGACAATTTTAGCTCTAAAACCATCAACCACAAGTAGCAAGATTATATCATACATGAAAGTAAAGAGATATCCCAAAATACATATCCTATACCATCATGAAGCTAGTATGAAAAGATGCTACACTAGTAGAGTATGAATATACATGATCATGATATCAGTCTAGGTCTAATATATACAACCATGCTGACCGAAGTTAAAGGAAACAAGCTCCAAAAGAATAGGGCTAACACTTATCCTAGTTAAATACCATAAAAGAATAAAAACAATGAGTGGTAAGGAAAAAAAGACCCACTAGTGTACCAGGACCGATGATCTAAGGGCACGGGCCATCCAGCTGAAGATACGATAGATCCGCTGGCTCCTTAGGTAAATCTTGCCAAACAAAACCAGTGGGATCAAAATTCCAAACAACAAGTACCACAAAGAAGGTTTGAGGTGAATGACAAACTCAACAACAACAACAACAATAACAACAACAATAAAACAACAGTAATAAAGACATAGGTAAATAATACGAGTTGATACTTATACAGTACCAATACATGCATCTCGGGATAAAATAGAGATAATTAATATGAATTGGTGAACAAAGGCTAGTTATAAGCAGCATAAAATAACCGACGACGAGAGAGCACATGGAATACTCAATAGCCTTTACACCAAACAAGGGCCAGGGTTGCAAACTATATCTCTAGCAGTACTTAGCCTCTATCCACTCACCGGTGCATAGAAGAAAATACGAGCATAAAAGATAACAGGAAATCAAAAGTGTACGGCCAAACATTTACTACAGCTTGATACAGGTTAACTAGATGTGATTATCACAAGACTTAAATTACTAAAAATACAAGTCGAGGAACTTCGCTGCCACCTATGCTACAGTTACGCGGATCGCCAAGGGTATAGTACGCATTTGTGACATATAGCATAACATAAGAAGATGATAGATAGATATAGAATATGAAGTATGAAACATAAAGTGACACAGCACACACACTAACTAGGTCATGGAGCCAACGCCAATCGGGGTTGTATGGGACCTTAGCGATCAGAGTTGCTAGTAGCACGAATATTCTTCCCTCCCGATGTACTATATGAGTTTAGATAGTCAATTATCCTACAAGATTTATTTCAAATTGTCAAGTTGTTGATAGTAGAGAATTTCCCTAGAATAACGTACTCTAGGTACGAGTTATTCAGGAGTTATGACTGATGAACGTTCTCGTATCTCCCGACACATGATACACTAGACAATGCTCACACTTTATTGCCCAAAGACAAAATTTAATTAGATTCATACCAAGGTATCAGTGAAGCACATAAACTCAAGTTTTTAAATAAAGTACAAACCG
This sequence comes from Iris pallida, assembly GCA_029216955.1. Classification (NCBI taxonomy): domain Eukaryota; kingdom Viridiplantae; phylum Streptophyta; class Magnoliopsida; order Asparagales; family Iridaceae; genus Iris; species Iris pallida. Next base: position 7,652,571 of record JANAVB010005598.1, on the reverse strand, counting down.
ATATGGGGAATGCAATTTCCTAAAATTAGAGAAAATCCCAAAATCAACATAAGAAATTAAGACGGGTAAGCAAAACTAGAAGCGATACTGAACAAGGGTATCATAGTGGTATACTGGTTATTATAACAACAAGTTATGGATGACAAAAAAAACACTATTTTAGGCATACTGATGGTGTACCGATAGTATATCGATGGTATGCCATCGATAGTGACAGTTATAGAAATTTGTTCGAGAATTCAGTTTCCGGGGCCGAAACCAAGTCTCAATTTCACCTATACAAACTCTAACAAGTTCTAATACTAGGGGTGGGTCTTCCACAACATTTATGAGTTACGGCTAGGTATACATCTCAAGTATCATACTTAAAACATAGATTTCAACATAGTATCCTAGGTTTTACCAATATTTGTGATACCTAGGTTAGACCTATAGTAACCTATCATTATTATAATTAAAATCTTTATATCAAAACCAACAATAAATTGCTAGTGAAATATACAAAACTATGTGGCAACGTAGTTATAGGTTTTAAATGCAAGAAACCAAATCATCCATCACCAAGCAAGTTGTATTTGCCTTGATCTGTTAGCCACAAACTCTAACTTCTACTCCTCCTCCTAGCGGAGTAGATACCACACCCAAGGCCTCAAGGACAACTCCTTGTTCGAGAAGGGGGATCAGAAAGACAATTCCTAGTTGTCTGCTCAGTAATAGGATCAAAAAGGGCATTAAAGCCTGACGGTGAGTCTATGAATGAGCTATTGCTTTAATGTTTGGCATGTATAACCTCTATTGCGGATTATCCCAAAGAGTAGTTTGTTCACGTTACTTTCGTTTCTTATAGTTCTCTTTTCCACAGCTATTATTTTTGTTGGAATATGTTATTTTCCTATCTAGCTGGTAACGTCAATATTTTTCAGCTAAGGAACCCTACCCAATCCAACTTTTTTTGATGTCGTGTCTTATCCTACCTACTATTTTATCTTGTAGTTTTGAAACCTCATCTATCAAAAAATATAAGAATTAGGACAAGACTTCACCCTAATAATACTTAGCCAATACCTATTTAGATCTTGCACTAATCTCCAACCTAATAAGAGAGATTCACCTCCAACAAGTATAGAAGCATGGAAATTCATGCGCTCACAAGATTAATAACCTAGCGCGCCATTTGGACAGCTGCGCCAAAAAGAACGTCATCTCGGGCTCTCTACACCTTTGGGAGTGTCTACGCCCTTAGCTCCCTACGCCTCTGATGTGGTTACGCCAGTCAAGACAAGTTGCAACTCTCAAAGAGCATTTAATGTTCTCTAACACAGAGCTCAGCCTCCAAAGCATGAAGCTTCAACACGCCTTGGCTTCTATTCAGCTGACAATGGTATGAAAATCTAAGGGATGTTTTCCCCTACGCAGAGCAGTTGACATAGGCACCCCAAGCTACGCCACTAGGGGCCAAGAATGCTTCAAAAACTGAGCTGATGATTAAATATTGTCAGAGCCACATGGACAACAAAAGACCTACGCTCAGTCCCTCTCAATTACAGCTACGCTAAAAAGACTATGGCTATGCCAAGACGGCCATATTTGAAGACTATGTAAAGCATAGGGACGCATCTACGCCAAACTCATTATCGAGAAAACTTTCCAAGGCGAAGGAATCTTCTCCACTCTAACTACTTGATATCTTTAAAAAGAGCATACGTGCCACGTGTCTTTGACCCAATTCAACAGGTGCGAACTACCCAAGATATCAGGAACAGATGAATCCTAACTCATGCGACATGGTGGCTCGGGCATAGTCCAGAAAGCAGTTGCAACAAGTTCACCCCTCAAATCACGCGTACAGCGTCCCTATGCACCTCAATTCTCATGCAGTGCCCCTGTACCCAACATATTGTGAGCGCAGCATCCCTACGCACACGCGTTGATCATTCCACAGATCGAATATAAGTAGAAGACTTACATTTCTCTCGATCGTCATCAGATCATCAGCGGAGTAAAGAAAGCTACACTCTCCATCGTCACAAGTTCTCAGATTAAAAAATATTGTACTTAGGAAGATCTTGTTAGGGATCAATCCTCTTTGTACTCATTTTGTTTGTTAATACAAAAGTTCTTCCAATACTTTTAATGGCAAACAACAAGTCACTCAAATAAGTCACAAAAAGCTAATTAGATTAATTATATTATAAAAAAGATCACCTCCGACGAGTCAAAAAAACCATATAAATTTAATTATACGATAAAAAAATCAAAACTTTTTGTAATATCTACTAATTATCTTATGTAAGTATTAAGAAAAACATACAACCAAAAATTTTCACCTATCTTCAATAAACTGGAAAAAAAATCATTTTCATCTCTTATTTCCTAACACAAGCTTAGGAACTCAAGGAAAAATTATTTACTGGGCTCACCATGCAACTTATTCCTCGTCCACTTAATGCCATAGAGATGAGGAGGACTGTTCTGCATGCACACATTCACATGCCATCAATTAGATGAGAAGGAAGGTGTACCTTAGGGACGAAGCCACATAGGGGGCAAGTAGGGGCCATGGCCCCCGGTTCTGTCACAAAAAAAATTTAGTGTCAAAAATGTTTAATATCAAATTTTTGATTGTCTCTGAATGTTATGAATGTGTGATCTATTGCCTCCCCCTTTAATCTTGATTTTGTTTCTGGTGTACGGTGGGCTCAACTCACAGAATAATTTCTCAAACTCAAGGGAGGTTGAGACAGTAGTAAGCAGGACAAGGGAGATGTATATAAGGGGCTCTTTGGTATACCATAAGTGTAGAAAAATTTGGATATATACTTTTGAGGACGAAAAGTGTATAGGAATCTATTCACTTTCTTGTCTCCTAGTAGGAAACAAATGTGCTTGGTTAGAATAGAAAGTAGAAAAATGAAAATGTGTACAGTCAACTATTCGACCAGATGTAGTATCAGATCATCCCAATGTGCATGCATTCCTAGGGATCATCAAGGATATGATGGAATCACAGCAACAACGAGATCTCGTTCTCTAGTAGAGTATCCAGGTGTTGATAGACCATAGTGGGCAAGGAATACCAGAGGTATTTCAAGCTGAGCACGTGCAGCCGGAGGGAGTACAGATTAGAGACAGGTAGTACCAGTCATCAAGTCAGTCATAGAGGCGGTACGAGAGCACAAGCATATAACCAGGAGGACCACATCCAAAACTGAGGGTCGTAAGAGGTACTAAGCACCCATATCAGGTCTTTTACCTCGACATCCCTCACTAGTACCAGCATATAAACATCTACACCAGCACCAGAAGTTACCAGTCATATGTTTTTCTGTGGAAGGGGAGGGCACACTCATCTTACATGTCGAAGGGCCAACTTTCTATGTTTGTTGTGTGGATAACCAGACTATATGATAGGGATTTTTCCCCGGAGGAGTTCAGCTAAATCGTCATCCTTCCAGCCTACAGTTCCACAGTTCGGGGCACCAGCACCAGTTCAGCAGAAGCAAGCTCAGAGGCAGAGAGACCAGCAGTAGTATCATGTAGAACAAGAAGGGTCAGGCAGTTCATCCATTGGCACAGTATCCTCTGCCATTGCGAGCTCAGAGGGTCAGGTAGCACAGAGCACGATTGTATGCGCAGTCTCAGGGACAGCTCCAGTATCTGTATGAGGGTAGTACCTTGGGAGTCTCAAGTACCATCTTTATGGTCTTCTTTCAATTATGCCCTTTTGATTTATATTTTAGTAGCAGGCCAGGTAGTGGTAGTATATCTTGGGTTCTCGTCGGCGGCCTTATATTTAACCTATGTATAGAGTACGATGGTCGGCTTGACTTATTCGGTGAGTGAATAAGAGTTTCTTATCCTACTCTTCTGCCTTCGTATTTTGAGATACATGATACCTATCACGTGTCTCGACTACGAAGATAAATCCTAGGTAGAGTCATATCTTAGACTAAGTCATTGGTACCGACTTACTTTGAGACTTGACCTTTATCTACTTTGGAAGTTAGCATAGGCAAGCGAGGACGGTTCCTACTCAACTGACTCAGGATACATATTTATCCATATGTTTCTAGTCCTTCTTGATTGAGGTTGTGTTATTGCTTACACACTTATTTATATTATTGTTGCCTTCATTTATTTATATGCCATGCTTTATTCTATTAAGATAGTAGTGTTTTCTTGATCTTTTTGTTTTGGTTATCATGCTCGACAAGCTTTAGGAAATTTCGAGGACAGAATTTTTCTAAAAGGAGAGTTGTGAGACTCATCTCACATTATCGGTATTTATATACGAATATATATTTTGTATTGTATTTCGTATTTTCTTGGTTTTCGGAATGCTTTAAAAAATTTCAACTTATAGATTTTCTTCTTGTCTGGCATACCGCCAGTATACCGATGTATACCGACGGCAAACCGCCTAGACAGATTTTCTATATTTTAGATATTTTTGATTTTAAATATTTTCATGAATAGTGTTTTCGATATTTTGTGAATATTGTTTTGGATATTTTGATGAATAGTGTTTAGATATTTTCGTGACTAGTATAGATGCATCCTATTATCCAATGGATACTTGGTTTTCTTTGGATGGCTAGGATTGATCTAGATTGTGACATGGACCACAATCCAACGGTCACGAATAATTCTCTCTTCTATATATACCCTCTTACTTTCTCTCTTCTTTCTCTTTTCATTCTTTCATCGATTTCTATTCTCTTTTATTCCTCTTCCTCAATCTTAGAAAAGCTTGGCCTTGAGTCCTACAGTGTGGTTTCGTATCCCTCTCGGTGGTGGAGTGAAAGATTAGGCTTGGAGCTTAACCTAGGCAAGTACATCTTGTCGAATTACTGAACAACTTTAATTATTGTATTTTTTGTTTTCTTTGGTATTGATAGCTCATTTTATTCCAAAACTTGTTTTGTTAAATATGTTTCCCCCATGATTTTAGTTATGTACAAGTTTATGAATTCGGTTTGATGAAGGTTTTGATTTTCTGTTAAACCCCAATATTGACTTAGAAGAAAACTCGTTATCGAGGGTGATACTAGTGTTACCATCATGGATCTTGGTCACATATTCATATATGAGGCCCTCACCTAGCTTGTATACATAGATTTTGAGTTTGGTAGAAATTGGAACCCGTTTTGATTTTCACTACTAAAATACAACGACATAGCGACGGCCATATCCGTCGAAAATCCGTCGGTAAATGATCTTACCGACGGATTTTTGATAGATACGGGCTAAAAAAATCCGTCGAGAATATCCTCGTCGCTAGTCTACCACTTCGCAACTAATTAGCGACGGATTTCTGTTGGCAAAATAAAAACTTTTAGCGACGGCTAACCGACGGCTTCCCGTCAACTACGACAGTTTAAATTTTTAATATATTCATAAAATTAGCGACAGAAAATTTGTCACTAAATCGTCGCTAACCGTGTATCCGAGGGTTTCTGATACGCAATATCCGTCGCTCGAAGCGTCGCCATCCTCGACGGATTAGCGGCGGAAGAGCGACGGATAATACGTCTCCACCCTTCTGGAAATCTTCCATATATTCCAGAATATGAGCGACGGAACATCCGTCGCCCTTTCGTCGCGTAATTTTTCCAGAAATAGGCCGATGGATAATCCGTCAGGAAACCGTCGCTAGCTGCAAAGGTCAGTCGGTAACCCTTCGGTAATCCGTCGATACCTGAAACAGTTCGTCGGCAACCTGTCGGTAATCCGTCGCTAACTAAAATATTTTTGAAAAAAAATTGCAGGAAATAGACTATTCCCTGTAATATAACATATTCAGCATCCACCATACACAAATATAACATATCCGACATCTAATATATCCAACAAATATCCATATTGCCAATACAATATCTCCAAACATCTAATATATCACAACATATAGTAGTATTTTCGATAACCTATTTTTGGAGTATTTTGAGGTATTGATCTATAAAATCTTTGAATTTGTGAAAAATAATACTCCCATGTTGTAGGGAATTAAATTCCATACGATTTTGACTTTTGAAAATCCGAATTTCGATTTAAAATAAAGTTTTTATGGCCAAATTTTTTTTTGGAGTTTTTAAAATTCAATTTTCTGTGACGGTTCGGATAATCCGTCGAAAATCCGCAGAAATCCACCGGATCCTCCGAATTTATCCATAAAACTTGCAGTGACACTTCGGATAATCCGCCGGTAATCCGTCGGATGATCCGGTTAGGCTATTTTTGTCTATTTTTGCCCGTTTCTATCCGTTTTTGTCCATTTTTTATTTTCTTTTTTCGATTTTAATGAATTCTAACATGATTAGATGACCTTGTATAGTTAGAGAATGATTATACACCCTATATACACTTCACACTAGCTTATTCTATGTCATGTACTTACTTTTTATTTATTCTTTCTCACATGCCATGATATGTCTTTCCTATCGAATCTTTCTTACAAGCTATGATAATTATTGCCATCCTTTCTTTGCTTACTAGATAGTGGCCCGTCGTAGCGCACTCATGTTACATATCTTCTTTGCTTACTAAATAGTGATCCATCGTAGTGCACTCTTGTACATGTCTTTTCTTACTTACATGATAGTGGCATATCATGACGCACTCCTTATTTCTTTATAGTGGCTCATCGTAGCATACTCCTAGCTTTCAGTTTGTTAGATTTTGTTGTGGCTTGTTATAGTACACTTTTTTGTATTGTCCAGTCTTGCATATCATGTCTAGGATGGATTCTGTGGAATGCCACACCCAGAATCCAACAAAAAAATGTTAAGGACTAAACAATTAGCTTAATTACCTAGATGCATTGGAAGAGAGGAATTTTTTGGTTGCCTGCAAGCCCTTTGTTCTGGCTCCAACCTAAATGGACTTGTAGCTATCTGTCATGATGAGCACACTTCCAGCGCACCATCGTGTGTTGTACCTTTTATATGTCTATAGGATACATTTGTCTCCTGAACGATGTATCCTCTATGCACCTACACTTAGGATACATTTGTCTCCTAGGCGATGTACCCACTATTATATGTCTTATGGTACATTTGTCTCCTGGGCGATGTACCTACTATTAGATCTTAGAATACATTTGTCTCCAGAGCGATGTATCCACCATTACTTTTTTTTTGGCCTGGATAAGTCGGATAATCTGCAGGGCAGGTAACTGGATTGGATTTCTCAAACTTGCATATATTAGTAATTAGGATTGTGATAACCCTAGTTAGCTAATGTATAAAGCCATACTCATTGCTTGGCCAAGATTGTTGTATGGAGTCCAGTCTAGTCTAGCTTTGTCTAGGCAGTGTCCGAATTTGTTTATTTCAGTACATTATTGCTTATGCTTTACTTCTGCCGGTAAATGATTAGAGACTTAAGTTTTGTTAAGGAGAAGGGTTACAACCCCAGTCCTTGCTTGGTTTACGGGTTGTAACTTGGCTTCCGGAATAGTTCCTAAGTCATCTTATTATTTGCCGTTCTATTCAGTTATCTAACATGCTCATATGTCCCAATTATCTTGCATGCTCACATGTCCCAGTTATCTAACATGCTCACATGTCCCGATTATCTTACATGATCACATGTCCCAGTTATCTAACATGCTCATATGTCTCAGTTATCTTACATGCTCACATGTACCGTTTCTCTTACATGCTCATATGTTCAGTTTATCTCACATATTCATATATTTTTGTTTACTTTACATGTCCACAGTTTACATTATGTCACATATTATTTACCCTATGCTCCATGTTGCTTGCTTATTGTCTTTTCCATTCTCAAGATAAGTGCATTGGTAGTACACGAATCTCGATCCGCATTTACTTATTTCTATCTATATCCGTTGCTATATTAGTTATTGCTGGTTTTAGTTCACAGTTTGGCTTCCTTTGTGATACTTGCTATTGGGGGTCTGACCCTACTAGTTTTATTTGGCCAGATCTGATAGAGGAGCTCGAAGGATCTTCCGTACCATCTACTCGACGGTGACTACCCGGAGCACGAGAGTACCTTAGTGGGTTTCCTTTATCATTCTTCCACTAGATATGTATATTATTTTTTTACGGCGTTTAGCCTTCGAGCACGTGTTTAGCTCATGTTTTAGACCTTGATATTTAGCCTACGGGCCTAAACATGATTTTGTGTTATTCTAGACTATAGCTAGAGCTAATCATGTATGACTATTACTCTTGCTAGTTCCCCTTTTTGTATTACTAGCCTCATGATCATCTATGTATATATAGTTTGGGACGCTTTACTATTTTATGTCTGATGATCATACTTCTTGTACTTTACATATTTGCCTGTGATTGAGATACCTAAGATTACTTGACCTAGGATTGACTGTTGGATTATAGTAGTAATCCTCATGTCTATATAACTTATACGTTATTTCAGAGTACTGGAGTACTTTGGTATACGTAGCTGGCCTGGTCTGTCCCTACTTACCAGTATTCTAGTTCTGGGGCATGATATAGGTTTTAGTGGTGGCCCATGCAGGTGTGATTTATCATATATGTGGGGGTAATTTCTAGTAGTTATCTCAGTCACAATTCTTCTTCATTGACATCCTTCGTATTATCTTTATCTCTGATCCTTTGACCTGATATCTGCATTGATCATTGATCTTTCATGTTCTCTCGATTTGATCATTGTATCCTTTAACTTTCAGGGGCACTGTTCCTAATCCTTTCGATCATCTTGTTTGGGTTCTGCCGATGGCAGGTCAACAATCTTCTGTTAGGTCAGTTATGGAGGATCAACCTCAACATTCAGGAGTAGAGTTCAGAGTTGACCCGAGGGCAGTGATGTCTGTCCATCTCGATCAACCATTTGTGCCTGTATAGTCAGTAATGCCAGTTCAGCTAGAGTCTTATCAGTCAGTACCAGTCATAGGTTATCATCCAGTTGAGGCATTACTAAAGTCAGGGCATCTTGTACTACCGGTACAATCAACTGTCCGAGTAGAGGTAGTATCAGATCATCCCAATGTGTATGCATTCCTAGGGATCATCAAGGATATGATAAAATCACAGCAACAATGAGATCTCGTTCTCCAGCAGAGTATCTAGATGTTGATAGACCATAGTAGACAAGGAATACCAAAGGTATTTCAAACCGAACACTTGCAGACAGAGGGAGTACAGATTAGAGACAGGCAGTACCAGATCAAGTCAGTCAGCATATCGAGCCCGACCTACAGTAGAGGCGGTACGAGAGCACGAGCATATAGCCAGGAGGACCACATCCAGAACTGAGGGTCGTAAGAGGTACCATGCACCCATGTTAGGCTTTTTACCTCGACATCCCTCACTAATACCAGCATACAAACATCCACACCAGCACCAGAAGTTACTAGTTATATGTTCCTTCTGTGGAAGGGGAGGGCACACTCATCTTACTTGTCAGAGGGCCAACTTTCTATGTTTGTCGTATGGATCACCAGACCACATGATAGGGATTTATCCCGGAGGAGTTCAGCTGGATCGTCATCCTTCCAGCCTGTAGTTCTACAGTTCGGGGCACCAGTACCAGTTCATCAGAAGCGAGCTCAGAGGCAGAGAGACCAGCAGCAGTATCATGCAGAACAAGAAGGATGCACCTATTGTGGGAAGATGGGGCATCTCATATCAGTTTGTTGGGCGACCAGTGGGTGATGCTTCTGATGTGCAGCGAAGGACCATTTAGTTATCACTTGCCGCTATCCGACATCTCGAGGATGACGAGCTACACCAAATGGTCGTCTACACCAGATGTACCACCTCAGTCTTTTCAGTCTCCTCAATTATCACCCCCAGCAGTGGATGAGCAGTTAGGGCCAATATTAGATATTCAGCCATTAGCACAGTATCCTCCGCCATCGCAAGCTCAGAGGGTCAGGCAGCACAGAGCGCGATTGTATACGTAGTCTCAGGGGCAGCTCTAGTATTTGCATGAGGGTAGTACCTTGGGAGTCTTAGGTACCATCTTTATGGTTTTCTTTCAGTTATACCCTTTTGATTTATCTTTCAGCAACAGGCCAGGTAGTGGCAATATATCTTGGGTTCTCATCGGCGGTCTTGTATTTCACCTATGTATGGAGTACGACGGTCGACTTGACTTATTCGGTGAGTGAATGAGAGTTACTCGTCCCACTCTTTCCGTCTTCATATCATGAGATACATGATATATATCACGTGTCTCGACTACGAAGATACGTCCTAGGAAGAGTCATGTCTTAGACAAAGTCATTGGTACCGACTTACTTTGAGACTTGACCTTTATTTACTTTGGAAGTTAGCGTAGGCAAGCAAGGATGGTTCCTAATCAACTGACTCCGGAGACATATTTATCCATATCTCCAGCCCATCTTGATTGAGGTTGTGTTATTGCTTATGCATTTATTTATATTACTGTTGCCTTCATTTATTTATATGCCATGCATTGTTCTAGTGAGATAGTCGTGTTTTCTTGAGCTTTTTGTTTGGTTAGCATGCTCGACAAGCTTTAGGAAATTCTGAGGACAAAATTTTTCTAAGGATGGAAGAATTGTGAGACTTGTCTCACATTATCGGTATTTATATACGGATACGTATTTTATACAATATTTCGTATTTTTTTGGTTTTCGGAACGCTTTAGAATTTTTCCAACTTATAGATTTTCTTCTTGACCGGCATACCGCCAGTATACTCGTGTATACCGACGGTATACCGTTCAGACAGATTTTTCACATTTTAGATATTTTTGATTTCAGATATTTTTTATGAATAGTGTTTTTGATGTTTTCGTGAATAGTATTTTGGATATTTTGATGAATAATATTTAAATATTTTCGTGAATAGTGTAGATGCATCTATTATCCAATAGGTACTTGGTTTTTTTTGGATGCCTAGGATTGATCTAGATTGTGACATGGATCACAATCCGACGGTCACGAATAATTGTCCCTTCTATATATACCCTCTCACTTTCTCTCTCCTCTCTCTTTTCATTCTTTCCTCCATTTCTCTTCTCTTTTATTCCTATTCCACAAGCATAGGAAAGCTTGGCCTTGAGTCCTAGAGTGTGGTTTTGTACCACTCTCGGTAGCGGAGTGGAAGATTTGGCTTGGAGCTTAACCAAGCAAGTATATCTTGCCAAATTACTAAATAACTTTAATTATTGTCATTTTTGTTTTCTTTGGTATTGATAGCTCATTTTATTACAAAACTTGTTTTGTTAAATATGTTTCCCTCTTGATTTTAGTTATGTACAAGTTTATAAATTCGATTTGATGAAGGTTTTGATTTTCTGTTAAACCCCAATATTGACTTAGCAGAAAACTCGATATCGAGAGTGATATCGGTGTTACCATCACGGATTTTGGTCACATATTCCTATGTGAGGCCCTCACCTAGCTTGTATATATAGATTTTGAGTTTGGTAGAAATCGAAACCCGTTTTGGTTTTTTGATAACATATTTTTGGAGTATTTTGAGGTTTTGATCTATCAAATCTTTGAATTTGTGAAAACTAATACTCCCATGTTGTAGGGATTTTAATTTCATGCGATTTTGACTTTTGAAAATCTGAATGTCGATTTAAAACGAAGTTTTTATGGCCGAAATAAGTTTTGGAGTTTTTAAAAATCAACTTTCTGTGACGGTTCGAATAATCCGTCGGTAATCTGGGAAAATCCGCCGGATCATCCGAATTTGCCCACAAAATTTGCTGTGATACTTCGAAAAATCGGCCGGTAATCTGCCGGATGATCCAGTTAGGCTGTTTTTGTCTATTTTTGCCCGTTTCTATCCGTTTTTGTCCGTTTTTGATTTTTTTTTTCAATTGTAATAAATTCTTAACATGATTAGATGACCTTGTATAGTTAGAGAATGATTGTACACCCTATATATACTTCACACTAGCACGTGTTTAATTATTATTCTATGTCATGTACTTACTTTTTATTTATTCTTTCTCACATGCCATGATATGTCTTTTCTATCAATTCTTTCTTATAAGTTATGATAATTACTATCATGTCTTCTTTGCTTACTAGATAGTGGCCCGTCGTGGCACACTCATGTTACATGTCTTCTTTACTTACTAGATAGTGACCCGTCGTGGTGCACTCTTGTACATGTCTTTCCTTACTTACATGATAGTGGCATGTCATGGTGTACTCCTTATTTCTTTATAGTGGCTCGTCGTAGCGCACTCCAAGCTTCCAGCTTATTATATTTTGTTGTGCCTTGTTGTAGTGCACTTTCTTGTATTGTTCTATCTAAGATGGATTCTGCGGAATGCCACACCCAGAATCTAACAAGAAAATGTTAAGGACTAAACAACTAGCTTGATTACCTAGATGCATTGGGAGGAGAGAATTTCTCGGTTGCCTGCAAGCCATTTGTTTCGGCCCCAACCTGAATGGACTTGTAGCTATCTGTCATGATGAGCACACTTTCAGTGCATCGTCGTGTGTTGCACTTTTATATGTCTATAGTATACATTTGTCTCCTGGATGATGTATCCTCTATGCACCTACACTTAGGGTACATTTGTCTCATGGGCGATGTACCCACTATTATATGTCTTAGGGTACATTTGTCTCCTGGGCGATGTACCCACTATTAGATCTTAGGATACATTTGTCTCCTGGGCGATGTATCCACCATTACTTTCTTTTTGGCCTGGATAAGTCGAGTAGTCAGCAGGGCAGGTAACTGGATTGGATTTCTCAAACTTGCATATATTAGTAATTAGGATTGTGATAACCCTAGTTAGCTAATGTATAAAGCCGTACTCATTGCTTGGCCATGATTGTTGTATGGAGTCCAATCTAGTCTAGCTTTGTCTAGGCAATGTCTGAATTTGTTTATTTCAGTACATCATTGCTTATGCTTTACATCTGCCGGTAAATGATTAGAGACTTAAGTTTTGTTCAGGAGAAGAGTTACAACATCAGTCCTTGTTTGGTTTACGGGTTGTAACTTGGGTTCCGAAATAGTTCCTAAGTCATCTTATCATTTGTCGTTCTATTCAGTTATCTAACATGCTCATATGTCCCAATTATCTTACATACTCACATGTCCCAATTATCTAACATGCTCACATGTCATAGTTATCTTACATGCTCACATGTACCATTTCTCTTATATGCTCACATGTTCAGTTTATCTCACATGTTCACATGTTTTTGTTTACTTTATATGTCCACAGTTTATATTATGTCACATGTTATTTACCCTATGCTCCATGTTGCTTTGCTTATTTTCTTTTCCATTCTCGAGATAAGTGCATCGGTAGTGCACGAGTCTCGATCCGCATTTACTTATTTCTGTCTATATCCGTTGCTATGTTAGTTATTGCTGGTTTTAGTTCACAGTTTGGCTTCCTTTGTGGTACTTGCTATTGGGGGTCTGACCCTACTGGTTTTATTTGGCCAGATCTGATAGAGGAGCCCGAAGGATCTTCCATACCATATACTCGACGGTGACTACCCGGAGCACCAGAGTACATTAGTGGGTTTCCTATATCATTCTCCCACTAGATATGTATATTATTCTTTTGTTGCGTTTAGACTCCGAGCACGTGTTTAGCTCGTATTTTGGACCTTGACATTTAGCCTACGGGCCTAAACATGATTTGTGTTATTATAGACTATAGCTAGAGCTAATCATGTATGACTATTACTCTTGCTAGTTCTCCTTTTTGTATTACTAGCCTCATGATCATCCATGTATATGTAGTTTGGGACGCTTTACTATTTTATGTCTGATGATCATACTTCTTGTACTTTACATATTTGTCTGTGATTGAGATACCTAGGATTACTTGACCTAGGATTGACTGTTGGATTGTAGTAGTAACCCCCATGTCGATACAGCTTATACGTTATTTCAGAGTACTGGAGTACTTTGGTATACGTAGCTGGCATGTTCCATCCCTACTTGTCAGTATTCTGATTCTGGGACGTGACACTAATTCCTCTAGATCCACCCATATTCAAGCAAGAATCATGGATGTGAAAAGTTAAATTTTTAGGGGAACAACCAGGGGACAGGAACTGCATTTCTAAATATTGTCCTCCCAAATCCTAACGAACCAAATAGTGGAAGAAAGAATTTGTATCCATTTCCTGGAATTGGACAAAATTCAGCTCCAATTCTCGTTTACCAAACAGCCCCTAAAGACAACCCTTGTCTCCTCGTACTACCACTAAACCCAATACACTTGATATAGAAAATAATAATAATTTTCTCCCTCATAACTTTGTCTAAAATTTATTAAAAAAAATAAACTAATAATAATACGTAATATAAATAATGGAATAAATAAATAATAAAAGTAAATAATAAAATCTTCATCACACTTCTCTATTAATAGCACTAGTATCGAAGCTCTCAACTCCTTGTCACCCAAAAAAACCTGAGATAATCAGAAACAACTCCCCCAAATAAAAAACTATATTTCGTTCCAGCCCCTCTCCTGGAACCAAAAAAAAATACTTCACCCTTAGGTCCCCGCAGCCAGCAATGGCGAAACCCCTCCTCCACCTCTCACTCCCCGGTGATTGCACCCCCACCCGTCGTCTCCTCTGAGCTGGGGGGTGGTGGAAAACTCCTTACCGGTCCCTACTACTTAAAAAAATCAAGGAGAGAGAGAGAGAGGAAGTGAGGATAATGAACTCGACGCCATTCACTGCTTCGCAATGGCAGGAGCTGGAGCACCAAGCGCTGATCTTCAAGTACATGATGGCGGGGATCCCGGTCCCGCAGGAGCTGCTGCTTCCCATCCGGAGGAGCCTCGAAGCAATGGCTTCCAGATTCTACCACCACCCAGCTCGTAAGAATGAAAAAAAAAAAACCCTTATTTTGGGGTTTTTATTGATGGGTTTCTGTTGCATTGTGGAAAGCTGTGAGCTTTTTGTGTGTTTTTTTTTATCTGGGTTTTATTCTACTGGACTGTTAGAGAGAGAGAGAGAGAGAGAGAGAGAGAGAGAGAGAGAGTTTTTTTTTTTTTTTTTTTTTTGGTTTGATATTTTTCATGGGTTTTTGTTGCATTTTTTAAAGTTGTGAGCTTTTTGCTGAATGGATGCTTGTGCATTAAGAAAGTTTTTATGTTTTGAGGGATGGAGTTGTTCTGATCTTGGATTTAATCTATGATTTTTTTTTGGAATTGTTTTGGTGTTAGTTCAGATAAGGCCATGCTTGTTGTCTTGATGTATTATTATACCTTTTTTTGGAAAACCTATTGACTTTTCATGTTATTTTGATTGTACTGATTTATTTTTGGAAACTATATATATATATATATATATATATATATATATATATATATATATATATATATATATATATATATATATATATATATATTCTTTTTGGAGTTCTCATTGATTTTATTGGTTCCTTGTGTTGGGTTTGTTCTGATTTCTTTTAAACCATTTATATATAGAATCGGCTCTCTCTTTTTCATACTGATATTATGGTTATTTCTTGATGGATTATTTGTACTTTTTTGTTAATTATTGATTTTTTTTCCTCTTCTTTCTAGATTTTATAACGTTCTTTTTTTCCTTTGTAACTGTTGTATTTTTTATTAGATGTTTGATGAAATGACATAACCCTTTTGATGAAGCTTCTTCCTCTTCCTTTTCTTGATATTTTATTTGATACCTTTCTCTTTTTAGTTATTATGTGCTTGGATTGGATTGATGTTATTATTATATTGCAACCACTGTAGCAAATCTGAGGATATTTACATAGTTCTTGATTCATTCATTCATTTGTAGGCTAATGCTGAGATTGTTTGTTCCATGTTGTCATTAGTTGGCTACTGCTCCCTGTACGGGAAGAAGCTGGACCCCGAGCCCGGCCGGTGCCGCCGCACCGACGGCAAGAAGTGGCGGTGCTCGAAGGGAGCGTACCCCGACTCCAAGTACTGCGAGCGGCACATGCACCGCGGCCGCAACCGTTCAAGAAAGCCTGTGGAAGCCCAGCAGACCCTCCTCCTCCCCCAGTCCCACCCGCTGTCGTCCTCCTCCTCCTCCTCCTCCACCGTCACCTCGCTCGCTCCCTCCCTCGCTGCTGCCAGCACGGGGAGCTTCCAGGGGTTCCCGATAAGTTCCCTTGCCGGTGCCAGTGGCGCCCGCCCGCCCTCGCCTCAGCTCAACTTGGAAACTAGTCCTTACGGCATCCGAAGCCGAGATTTCAGGTCCTGATTCTCTCATTTGCGATGGTCTGTAGATTGTTATGTAGCATTACTAACATTGAGAGTGGTCCTCAAACCTTAATAGGCAATCTATGATTAGTTGCACACTAGTCTGTGCAACTCGGAAGCACTTTCCTTCCATTGAAAATATATGGGCAGATAGTTTGCACTGGAGTGCTGGCAGTCTGCTGGAAGTTGTGTGCTCCCTTTTAAGTTAGTTGCAGTAAAAACTGACGTGCCCCCAGAAAATTTTGTGTTCTGCCCATGTTGCATAGCCCCTACAGAGACATTAAAGAAGTTCCAGTTTCCCCAGAGTTCAGATCTGCATAGTGCAGTCTCTCAGACTTAGAAATATATTCCTGTCCTGAAAATTTCTGAGGCACTGCCAGAGAACAATGTGACATGATAGATTGTATAATAGATTCTGATACACCAATGTATTAGAATACTATAAATACATAACCCTTGACCAATCGATACAACTCTAGAGTTTTGGTGCAGTAGAGAGACTATAACATGAATATGTTATAAAAATTTATAACGTGCCACAAATCCAGCTCTGTGTCCATGAAATAGGCATTCGACATTGTGGGGTGTGGGGGTTAGAATATTTATAAATATTAACCGTAAATCCTCAAGGCTCTAGAGTTTTGGTGCAGTGGGAGAGACTTCTCTCTAGAATGTCTTGACCTTTATCCATATTAAAAAAAATCAATTTTCCGCTTACGTGCATCTTAAGTTAGCAGACAGTAAAAAAATTTCTTCAAGTTACTGTATGTGACTTACTAGCAAAAGTTAAACAAGATCAGGTTTGTATATATACTTGTGTGAATTTATTGTAGTCCTGTTGATTTTCTGGTTTTCCTGTCCTGTAAAGTTGGTAATGTTTGAGGTTGATGTTCTCCCGTTTATGCAACGACAACCAGATCACTGCTTATAACTATAGGGTTTGACTAACCACTTTTTCCTCCAAAAGAAAAAACTATTTGGTTTGACAAGGTGATCATTGTGTTGATAGTGTCTTACCTTGAGTTTTGTATACTGTGCTTTACATTAGATATTTTGTCAGGTTTGGAGGCCATCTTAAGTTAGCAGACAGTAATTTTTTTTCTTCAAGTTACTGTACCTGACTTACTAGCAAAAGTTAAACAAGTCAGGTTTGTATATATACTTGTGTGAATTTATTGTAGTCCTATTGATTTTCTGGATTTCCTGTCCTGTAAAGTTGGTAATGTTTGAGGTTGATATTCTCCCATTTATGCAACGACAACCAGATCACTGCTTATAACTATAGGGTTTGACTAACAACTTTTTCCTTCAAAAGAAAAAACTATTTGGTTTGACAAGGTGATGATTGTGTTGATAGTGTCTTACCTTGAGTTTTGTATACTGTGCTTTACATTAGATATTTTGTCAGGTTTGGAGGCCATCTTGAACTCTGTTAGTATTTCTAGTGGCATCTGCACTAATTTACACATGAAGACAGAATTATTAACATTTTTGTGCACGTTAATATCTATATTAGTTCCTTCCAATGATCAATTTTCATTCAATCTGTAGATTAGTCAAGCAGGGCTATCCGATTCCATAAGGTCAATACTTGCTAGTATTTTGTGGTCGAGTAGTAAAAGCAGTATCCAAATTTCATTAATATATTGATAAACATAGTACATACTACAGAGACGAATAGTCCATAGAATCATCAACCCAGAAACTTTTTATCAACCCAAAAGCCTTTCCTAGATCTAAATGGTGTTGATGTTATGTTATTCAATGTTAGAAATGATAATATCTTACTGAGGTGAGCATTTTGCCCATGTAACTCTTGTAGAAGTTTGCTAATCATATCTGCTAGTTTCTTTCGTGTTGAAGACCAAACACTAGTTAGTTACTAGTCTTAAGCTCATTAGACTATATATACAATTCTCAATACTGGTCGCGAATATCTGTGTTTGTTTGCTTCATCGTAAATCTTTTCTGGGTCCTATATTTTATTTAGATCTCTTATTTACCTACCTTCCTGGTAGCTTTCATTGAGCATTGTATGTAGCATTTGGAGCTCATAAAGCGAAAAAGTTTCATCATAATACAGAACTGAAAATTCCAGTATGGGGATATACATAGAGGAATTACCAATAAATTGTGTGTTAGTCGGATGGATTTTTTTTATTTATTTATCAGACTCGGCTAATCTATTAATACATTGCTGATTTCTTGTCATTTTTAAAGCATTTTGTTGTTTCCTATCAGGAACCAACTACCATTCAATATGAGGATCTCACTACTATTTAGAATTACTTGAGATTGTAGGAAAATCTTCTGAATTCTATTTTTTGAGAAATGATTCATTTTGTTTAAGCTATAGTTGATCAATCTTAAATTTTGTTTACATGGATTCATGCAATCCAACCATATTGCTTTCACTGCTAGAACGAAAGAACCTGTGTCATGTGTCCTACTACTTGGTATTCTGCCCAAATTGCAGGAACCCTTATGTAACTAAAGCCGAGGCAGATGAGCATAGTTTCTTTTCTGAAGCTTCTGGGAGTGCAAAGGGTATCGGGATGGATTCTTCGCTTGACAATACTTGGAGTTTGATGCCATCCCAAGCGTCCTCATTCCCAATTTCGAAGGAAAGGAACGGATCTCTTTTTCAGAGCAATTACCCTCAGATTAACTATCAACTTCAGGATCTTGGACAAGTAACCATAAGCTCACTACCAAAGCTGCAGCAGCAGCATTCTTTCTTTGGAAGCGAGTTCAGCTCCACTGAGCCCGTGAAGCAGGAAGGCCAGTCTCTCCGACCGTTCTTTGACGAGTGGCCCAAGGCGAGGGATTCATGGTCTGATCTGGAAGACGGCAGGTCCAACCGCGCCTCGTTCTCCACAACCCAGCTATCGATGTCGATTCCTATGGCCTTGTCTGATTTCTCCACCACCAGTTCACGATCCCCGAATGAGTAATAATAATCTTCACTTCTTCAAAATTAGCTCTTATTGCAATTTACCTGATTCTTTCAATTTTTCGTTGCAGATAACTGAAAAAGCCTCAACTACAATACGTGTTCATGGTGATCATCGAAGCTCGCAGATCGGAATTGGTAGTTTGCTATGTCATTTACTTGAGTCTTAAAACTCCTCCATAAGTTCTTGCGCATGTTTGTTATATTGTTGCTATATTTATGGTACTTGTGTTGATTGTTTGACAATCGAAACCGTTATCGCGGAAATGACTGTAAAATCTAGCTAAATAAAAAGGTTGCTATGACAGGCAATTATGGATTGGGTGATCTCACTGTACAAACTTCATGTTCTCAACCAAGGTATCACTGTATTTTTCCCAAGATATTCCAGCCCTACCATGTTGCTTTGTTTCTGCTGCAAGCATTGCTCTTTATTCCCCCAAATGGCATTGTGTGAACCCAAAGTGGAACAGCCACTACTCCCCCAGCCCAAACAGGGAAAAGGGGGCCATGGCCATGTCTGGTGGTCGTTACTGGGTGGGAGCAGTGGGGCCCATGGCCATGTCTACATCTCTTTTGAGCTGTCAAGCTCTCAAGTTTGAAAACTTTGGGGGGTTGAAAGAAGTACTACTGTTTGAGGAAAGTGAGGGATGAGAGGGGAACAATCTAGCAATATTGCTTGCAAGCTCGTCAATTGGTGTATAGTAGAATAGGAGGCCTTTTTTCTCTTTAAATCAAAGAGCATGCATGCATGATAGTAGGAATGATCCTCTCTTTTGTGTACTACTGAAGTGTATGAGAATCAACAGTAAGCTTATTCTCTAGGACACGCGGACACTCTAAAAATAAATGTTGTGTCGAACACGTATCGGACACGTTATGGATAACTAGCTAAGTACGTGCAATACTCGCATGAATTAGAGATGAATGCTGTCTCTCTATCTATTCAACTGATTATAATAACTTATAAGTTGCAGTTGAGATTATAATATTTGGGACCATACTGTGGCAATGCTATCAATTCACGTGAGGATGATATAAATATAGTAGACTTCATTCATACTTTAGTGCATAATTCATTTACATTAGTACATGGGATTAAAGAAAGCAAAAATGCTATTTGGCTCCCAAAATATTTGGGTGATGCCATCTCCCATTATGTGGCATATGACATTAGGGGTGTGCATCGGTCGGTGGTCGACCTATTTGGTCCCAACCGAAATCGAACCGAAGTTAATCGGTTTGAAAATAAACAAAACCGAACCAAACCAACCAAATGGTCGGTTCGGTTTTGAAACCGACCGACTTGGTTCGGTTCGACTTGGTCGGTTTTGATCACATAAAAAAAATAGACTGTATGTTCTTTTTTTTGTGAAACCTCAGTCAACTTGTACTTTGCAACAGTAAATACAATTCAGCAGCTTCAATTCAACTTGTGCTTTGCAGGTGGAGAAAAATGTCAATTATACATATAAAAAAAATTATATGCATTCAACCAAAAGTCCCTTTCATGTGCACAGGAGCAATTAGAAAAGAATATGAGCCGCGAGCATTCCTCTTTGAGACTAGAGAGCGAGAGAGAGCGCTCTTTCAACTTCTACTTGATAAATGGCTGTGATGTGAATAAATGAACCAAACCGGTATAATACAACCCAATGAACCTATACCCAACAGGCCAACCCTAATTATTTAACAAGGATTTGGTTCGGTTCGGTTTAGACGGTTTTTGGCATAACAAAACCGTGAACCGAACCGAATTGGTCGGTTTTGAAAAAATTGAAGTCGAACCAAACCAACTGAACCATCGATTCGGTTTAAAACCAATCGGTTCGGTTTGGCTTGATTCGATTTGGTCGGTTTGACTTAATTGTGCACAGCCCTAGTTGCTGACATGGCAGCTGACATAATAAAATTTAACATTAAAATTAATATTAAAAATTAATATTAATATTAAATTAACATGATAATTAACATTAAGATTAACCTTAACATTAAAATTAACCTTAACATTGAAATTAACATTAACATTAATATTATAATTAATCTTAACATTAAAATTAATATTAACATTAATATTAAAATTAATATTAACATTAATATTAACATTAAAAAATTTTTGGGTAATTAATGTTTTGGTTTAAATTTTGTCATGTCAGC
Organism: Iris pallida; assembly: GCA_029216955.1. Taxonomy (NCBI): domain Eukaryota; kingdom Viridiplantae; phylum Streptophyta; class Magnoliopsida; order Asparagales; family Iridaceae; genus Iris; species Iris pallida. The sequence goes on along the minus strand of JANAVB010005598.1, from coordinate 7,631,275 downwards.
TGCCACATAATAGGAAATGGCATCACCCAAATAATTAGAGAGCCAAATAGCATAATTGTAAAGAAAGTTGGTAGTTAAGGGCATGTTTGGTAATTAAGTGGGATTTTTTGGGAATTTGTGCTCCCATTTGAGAGATTGACCAAAATTCTAGTTTATGGGTTTTGTTAACACGTGTGTCCTAAGGACACATGTTAAAGATAATTAATACATAGCTTTTCACTTTAAAAATTATGATTAACATCCACTAAATATTAAAAAGAAATATAGTTTTTTTGCATTGGAGAATGTTATCAAGACTTGATGCAAAAAAAAATTGCATTAGAAAATTATTGTATTGGTTCCGTTGGAGTCCAGTCTGGATTTGGTAAGAGCAAATTTTGGAGCCCAAATTTGGTAACATATTTGATATGATATGAAACTACATTAAATATCTGATTTGATTAAATTTATAAATTTGTATCAAATATTTAATTTGACCATATTTGGACGTCAATAATTGGTGATGTGATATAATCTACGCCGTTGGTTGTTGGTGGACGGCCAGATCTGATGGTGTTCTACTTTTAGGGTTTTCTAATCCTAAAATTAGGTTTCTTATCCTATTTATATGAGGTGAGGGCGGATGCACAAAGATATAGCACAAAGTTGAGATTCGAGGTGCTCGTCCACAGGAGATCTAAGAGAAAGTCTGCACTTTACTCTTAGGATTCGTCATACAAGACAGAAGGAAGAACAGATCTAATCGAGGAGTCCTCAACTTCGGTTAGGGAGATTGCTACGGGTGGTGAGCGACTTCAATTGTAATCTCTTTCTTTTCTTCTTGATTGTGGTGAGGGGGTTGAACCTATTAGGGCAAAGGGTTAAACATGATTTTTTTCAATCTTGTAATTTCATCTGAGTTATAGAGATTGGGATTTGTCCAGGTAACGTAGTCACCGCCATATACTTGTCTTTATCTGTGTTTGGTGTCCATTAGATGGGTTGGTTATTTCATCTGGGTTGGCCTAAGTTTCCGTTGCGACAATGACTCAAATACGGTATCGGAGCGCTTGTAAAATGTGTCTGATTTACAACATCTGGTATCAGAGTCCTGGGGGTTCTGGCAACCATGTCTACAGAGCAGATGAAGACTCATATGATCACACTCACAAGGGGGACTGGGCGATTTGGAAGCCAATGATGGAGGATCTACTTTGGTGCAAGGACTTGTATGTTCCGTTGGAGGGCGACAGTACAAAGCCATCGGATAAAGCTGCTGAAGACTGGAACCGAGTGGATCGGAAGGTCGTTGGATTCACCTGCCAATGGCTGGACGGCTCAGTATTTCACCATGTGTCCATAGAGAGTTCAGTAAAAGCATTATGGAAGAAGCTACATTCGTTGTACGAAAGGAAGACGGCTAGCAACAAGACGTTTCTTATTCGCCAACTCGTCAACTCGAAGTATACGGAGGGTGCCTCGGTGGCACAACATCTAAACAAAATTCAGGATATTATCAATCAATCAGTTGTCTGCGATGAAGATGGTGATTGATGATGAGCTTGAGGCCCTACTACTTTTGAGTTCTCTATCGAAAAGCTGGAAGACGTTGGTGGTGTCGGTGAACTCCGCAACGGATGGAGTTGTCAAGATGGAGGCAGTCAAAAGTAGCTTATTGAATGGGGAGATCCGACGCATGCAAGTTGAATCGTCCCAGGAGTCCGCTCTTGTAGCTTCCTATAGGAAGGAAAGACTCAAGTCACAGACGATGACACGGGAGAGTTCTCGGGATCTTGCAATTGTGGACAGCAAAGGAGGGCTATTATTATTGTGGCGAAAGGGGTCATATCAAAAGGAACTGCATGAAGCTCAAAGCTGAGAAGGCTAAAGGCAAGGAATGTCTCACATCAATAGGATATATCATCATTGCAGCGACCGACATAGAGAAATCTTATCGTTGCAATTATTGAGCACCGTCGTGGCAGCAGTCGAGAGGCTCGTCGAGTACATGTGGGACGATGTCAAGACCAAGCCAAAGTCCACCAGGGGGAATGGTGGGGGAGAGCAGGAAAGCTCTCCCAAGGAGGGTCCGTCCGAGGGAAAGAAGCACGAGAAGGCCCAACCCGAGCGAGTAGTTTTGTGCTTCATATGTGGAGAGAATCACTTTGCTCGGGATTGTCCGATGAGGAGCATGCGTGTGAATGTCGTCCGAAGCGAGGAGATGGAGGACAAGGAGTACGAAGTGGGAGCACACATAGGGTTCGCATACCGATGAATAATTGGTTGGACGTTACCAATTTCATCGCTAAGTCGATGGATGACTTCAAGATGATACTGGACATGGATTTCCTTATCAAGGCGATGGCGATTCCGATGCCACATTTGGGAGTCGTCGGCTTCATGTAAGAAGGCTCATTATGCAGGGTAAAAGCAACACAAAGCAAGCCTTCGAAGGGGAAAGCTATCTTCGCTATTCAACTCAAGAAGGTGGCTAAAGGGAGACGACGTACCTAGTGGTGCTCTAGAGGAAGGAGGGCTTCAAGGAGGAAGGCCTTACATGCGAGACCAAGGGTGTTGTAAAGGAGCATTCTAATGAGTCACTTCCATGGAGGGAAGTGAATCGTGCTACCAAACTAGGCACGAGTACGGAGAAACACATCATGGATTGCGCAGAGACAGAGACGACGAAGGGTAGTAGCTCGCGCAAGGAGTCGCTCAAAGCTCTTGGGGAACATTCGGGTCGACAGAGTTGCATTGGGACCCGCATGCACGGAGGTGTCGAGAACCATGTGCAACCACGCGATGAGTTGGTTCGATGACTCAACAGCCAGCACGAGTCCCTTTTGTGCCGAGGAGAAAATGGACTAAGGTCAGAGTTGGTGTGGCGAACCAGTTTTCTTTCGATCTTGAGGAAAAGATGTGCAAGTCTGGGAAGCGCCACACGAGACGCACGAAGAAGGGATGACGCACGGCGACCATGCCTACGAGAGTGGACGTCGTTCCGAGACATGGTGAACCCATCGACGAAGGCGTCGACGAGACATGTGGAAGAGAATGCCACGCACAATATTTTGTGGCCCACCGAGATCTCCGCATCTTTCCTTTCTAGAGGCTTCTTTTTTAATTATTTAGCATTAAGAATAATATATATGAGAATTCTTAGGATATAGAATAATTCCTAGAATATTTCTTAAAATAATCTTTAAAATATTCCTATTTCGGAAGTTTCTTGTAAGCCTTAGAGGCATTATAAATAAGTGGGAGGCTCATTTGCTCCTCACCACCCAAAGTTGTAATCTCTCTCTAGTAAAGTGAAGTTTTTATACTTCCTCTCTCTCTCTCTCTTTTGCTCCATATTGTTCTCAATATCGGCTTAGCGATCTAGCATAACATTCTCACGTACCTGTTTCGTCGATGCCCTCGTCGACGGGTGCACCGAGTCTCGAAATTACATCTACTCTCGTAGGAATGGTCGCTGCACGTCGTCCCTTCTTCGTGCGTCTCATGCGACACTTTTCAGACTTGCCCATCTTTTTCTCAAGATTGGAAGCAAACTGGTTTGCCACACCAACTATAGCCTTGGTCTGTGCCCTCCTTTTAGGAAAATTAAGAAATGGAGAATTCGAAAGGATTATACCTTCTCAAAATAGAGTAGTGGAATAGGAGGATATTTCACGCCCGAATCCAAAGTTTCAACGAAAAAAATCCAAAACTTGATTCCGTTCAAATTGGTTTAGTTCCTCTTGCATAGCATCTAACCAATAGTTTTTACTACATGTTTTTTTATTTATAGGATTTCCAAAGGGAGAATTTGGGTAGAATTCAGACAAAATTCTGTGAGAGAATCTCGGCATATAGCCGTTGCATCCGTAACTGCGGGAAGACTAAGTTCAAAAAAGGGGAAAACTATACTTTTGGTCACTAAATGTTTGTCTGACCAAAGTTTTAGTCACTCAAAGATATTTTTCAAACATTTAGTCACTGAATATTTGGTCTTCAAAAAAATGGTCACTCTGTTAAATTGTTGTTTGTTTTATTAACGATTTTTGTTGACATGGCATGTTATGTGTCATGTCAGCCGTTAAGTATGACGTGGCACATCCACGTGGGCTATTTTTGGTTTTTATTTTGCAAAAAAATTCGTTTGGGTATTAAGTTATGTGTCATGTTTCAATGTTTATGACAGAGTATTTCATTTTTTTTATTTTTTTAAAAAAACTTAATACCCAAATGAATTTTTTGAAAAATAAAACCCAAAAATAGCCCACGTGAATGAGCCATGTCATACTTAACGACTGACATGGCACATAACATGCCACGTCAACAAAAATTGTTAATAAAACAAACAATAATTTAACAGAGTAACCATTTTTTTGGACGGCCAACATTAAGTGACTAAATTTTTGAAAAAATATCTTTGAGTGACTAAAACTTTGGTCATGCAAACATTCAGTGACCAAAAGTATAGTTTTCCCTTTAAAAAAGCAACATTTATGGAACCAAACTCGGGTCGAATTTGGGACGAATTTGCTCTGAATTATGTTGGTCCAGAATGGATTGGATTTTGGGTTTGCAACTCAGGTTTTGGGCTTTTGAAACTTTTCAAGCAGTTAGGAATTGGGTTTTTGGTTTTGGGCTTGTTTTCAAAACGAAATGGGCATTTTTGAAAACGTTTCTTGGGTAGCCTATTTGCCAGTACGGTGCAGTTTACATTATATTTCTATACTCAATAAAATACGAAAATACATTGATAATTGATAATTGGAAATACAAACGCAATGACAAACACGGCTCCAAGTCTTGAACAGTAGCAGGCATAATCTGTAGCAGTTCGTCCAAGTAGCCCTTATATCGAGAGAGGGTTAGATCAATTATTAAAATTTGGCGGCTATATGCCGAGATTCTCTCATAGAATTCTGTCTGAATTCTGTCCGAATTCTGCCCAAATTCTTCCTTTGGAAATCCTATAAATAGAGAAGAAATTCTACCATTTCAACACACTAATTTCCTTTCTTATCTTTTATCTCTAAGCTTACTACGATCTTCCAAAGTCCTACTAAGCTTTCATTTTCAAATCCTAAACCAGTTATGTAGAAGCATGGAATTTCAGGAGCATCCGAAGACCAAAGTTTCTATGTGCCACAAACATCATGCGCCGAAAACACAAGACAAATGTCAGCGCATCATTCAAAGATAGCAAAGATAAAAAGCACATGAAGAGTAGATTTTTTATTTTCATATGAAAAATTTATTACATGGCTAAATGATTACAATAAAAAGTCTTTTACAAAGAAGCCTGAACTCTATAACTAGGCGCATCGACTCAGCTAAGTGCATCACTCTAACGTCTCAGCATAGGCGCATCATTCCTCCTCATCAGAGCGAATCACTTCCTCGTCAACGCGCAATGCTTCGGCTAATGAAGCATTTGTTGAGAAAAATGCGGGTTGGCAATCAATCCAAACTCGGTGGCTCTTCCAGCATAACGAAAGTCGGGGCGCGACGACCCCGATTTTTGGATGCAACAGGCACCCAATGCCATCTCGTAGAAGAACACTGCCGACAAGGGGCTCGAACATAAGCTATTGTGTCCATAGCTCTCCCGGCGCATCTCAGTCTTCTGAAAGAGTTCGTCGTCAAAATGAAAGCTTCTTTGAATGAGGAGATCTGCAATCCGCAGTACAACATCTTGCCAAGGAGGAAGATCGGTCGAGTTCATCTCAAATGAGAAGTTTGGATGAAATGAACGAGCAAACTCTCTACACTGCTATTTGTAGGCCATGGAAAATCAAACCCACACGCCAAGTGGCAACTTCTTTGAATTCAGTGTAATAAACTTGCATTAATGGTGATGAATCTGCCATCTCAAAATCAGCTAATTCAAAGTCATTACCTTGAAAGACTCAACAAAGCTGACCAATGAAGATACGTCACGCAGCTTATCTGCTCGTCAGCCCCATGCGTTGCACGACTGATGCGACCACCTAAAGCTCTCCACCCATCAAAACATTTAATGCTAAAATGACCAAAATGACAGCAGCACACGTCTCGAAATCTGAGCATTCATCTTTTGCAGAAGACAAAGAGACGCAATCATCACTCGTTTGTTGGTTACGGTTGTGTTCTGCCACGTGGCCGACTGATCACTCGCATGCGCCTCAGCAGCTATGCGCTCAAACTCTGTATGCGCCTCAAAAGCCATGCACCCAGACTTGCTCTTGACCCCTAAAAGTCAGACGAGCAAGTCTCTACATGTGCCGGATCCTATACGCATCCAAGCAGATCAACCTGCAACAGATCCAAGATCTTTGAGCAATAGACACACGCCATATGTTATTGACTCAGGTCTGCCTACGAACGGGTGCCAACCGCCCAAGATCTCAGAAACAACCAAATCTCAACAACTGCCACGTGTCAGCTCCTTCGCAGCTCAATAGTGCAGTTCAAATAGATTTAGCTCCAGCTCCCCAGCGCATCATCCATGCGCCCAACAAAGTCAAACACGTGGCAACCCTACGTGCAAAATCTCTATGCGCACATCATATATGTGCACATAAACAGATCATTCCGTTGCCTATAAATAGAAGGATCATTCCTTCATTCAATCTCTTCGGATCTTCAACTTTTCAACCACTTTAGCATCCATAGCACTTGCAAGAGCTTCAATCCTCTTCAAGTCACTGTCCGTTCCAGAGTAACTCAGACCTTCAGAGAGTTCGAGGTCGTTGTCAGATCGTGAACGGAGTAAAGAATCACCTCTATTGCCACGATTTCCAGATAAAAACAAAAGTGTACTCCTAGGATCCCAACGAGATCCTACATTGTACTCTGTTCTGTTTGTGATTATATATAAAGTTTATTCCAAACTTTTTAATGGCAAACAAGCTGGCGACTCTGCTGGGGACCACTTTCTCTTCCAACGAGAAGGTCGTATCGTAATCTGACGACAGTCGGCTCGGCTCCTCCTAGAAGACACTGGTGGTACCCCTCAATCAACAAGCGTACGAGGAGTTAATCTCTGAAGATAATATGAGTCCTTCGAAGTGGCTGCCAAACCAAAGAAGACCCGCCAAGTCTGGGTACGCAAGGGCGATGCACCGAGCACCACCACCGAAGGAGCTGCGCCGGCGCAGCTAATCCTTCATGCTGATGTTCTCATGTAAGCCCACTTCCCATTTTTTTAATTTTATTTGTTTATGATTAATTTTATGGTCATTGTGAGTCATGCCAAAGCTTGTAGGTGGGCTATGACCATATTAAGGTCATATGACCTCTAGATAGCCTATATATGTATTATTTAGCTATTTTATATTTTTCTACAATTTTTGGATATTTTTAGGTATTTAATATTTAAGGTTTTATTATTTTTAAGGACTTTTAGGATTTACTGTAAGGTCATACGGGGGTATTTCTGGACCAAATATTTTTATTTGGGCACTAAATGACTAAAAATATTTTCTAGAATATTTTAGAAATTTTTTGGATATTTTAGAATTTTTGGAAATTTTTATATAATTAAAACATATAGAATTTATATTTTATAGGTTTTTGGAATTTACTGCGAGGTCACACGATGATATTTTGTGTTAAAATATTTTATTTATATTCTAGACACTTAGAAATATTTTCTAGAATTTTCTAGAATTTTTCTGGATTTTTCTGCAATTTATTTTGATTTATTTGGACTTAAAATAATTTTTAAATAATTTTCTGAATTAAATAAATAAATACCCAGAAATCCACCCGGGGGAGCCACCTGTCGGCGCCAAATGCTACAGTAACCGCATCTCTCTCTCATATATATATATTATTATATTCGCCCACCCTAATTAAATTCCAGCAGCCTTTTGTGGGAGAACTCATCTAGGGTTTCCGACTTCCCGAAGCGATTTTCGCCAATCCCGATGTGCTTTTTGTGCGCCGTTTTTTTTGGGAAGCGTATTGAGGTATAGTTTCTGAATATGTAATTTATTTTCGTAATTTCTGAACCTAAATTTCTGGAAAATTCGTAGAGTGCTAGTTGTCCGAAATTTGACACGTTTCGGTGTTTTCGAGATTACGGGAGAACCAGAAATCAAAATAACGAACCGTTTGAAGCTTCGGAAAGCTAACACAGAGCTCTATGACATATAATTTTTCCAGAAATTATTTCATTCATCTAGTATTTTAGTTATTCTGTTGAACTCAGAATTGATCGGTTGATCACCGTTTTGGTCACACGATTAGCCATAACGGCGATATTTTTGACCAAAGCGTGATTTTGCGGCACGCCTCGATTTGCGTGTTATGGTTTCCAAAATTGGAAACATGACTTTTGATGGCCAAACTTGCATGTTTAGATTATATTTAGATTATTATTAGGTTAAATAATATTTTTAAGTAATTTATTCCAGAATTAACTATTATTAGATTAGTAACCCAACTAGCCACTATTCCATGAATTTAGAACTAGAACATTAGAATTGATTTGTGGTTTTCGTGCACGGTTCGTGGTGCGATATGTGTTATAAGTTGACAGCTTCTAGATTGGCTATCCCCTCATCATGTACTTGTGACTACGGTTTGTGCAAGGACCTCAGGCAAGTGCACTGGTTGCTTTTGATTCATAGTAGTCTTTTCATTTCATGTTTATACATATGTCTTGCTGCTTGTTGACACGCTCGTCACACGGAGATTAGTATCATGGATTTATTATATATTCTTGACTGTCATTCTCATGATCACCATGCTTGCGACCTGATTCCATGAGTACTAGCTGGGCGGAGAAATATCTTAGTAGACGTGTGAACTACCCCTTATCCATCCCAATATGTCTAATCTTGACTGATAGCAGCTGCACACGACACGTGCAGGGTACCGTATTTACCCCTTAGCCGTTCACATGTCGAACAAGATATTTCAAATCACATAGATAGTTGTATTTTATTTATTTTTCCTTGTCTTCTTCACCACTTGCTATGTCGTCAGTTACTTTCTAGTTTTCATCTCTCATATGTTATTTTCATGTCTTGTTAATTCTATTGTGTTTTCGCATTGCCGTCGATTTGTGTGTTTATTTCATTCCTGACTGGAAACCAAAATTTTTTAGGTTAGCTGTGGCTCCACTTAGCTTTTGGAGATACGGGTGTACTTGCAGACAGAAACCTAGAAATAGATAGCAGTTGTATCATTTTCATTAATTGTAAGAACCTTATATTTTCTTTAAATATAAATGTTGTAAATGTTGTAATAAATTTAGAAATGTGAATGAGCAATAAATGTTATATTTTTGTGATTTTGAGCATCTTGGCCGTGACAGCGTTCTACCGCCGACTCTGCGACGTAGGCTAGCTTGGACACGTCTTGTATCCGAAAAAGCGGATGCGGGTCGTGACAAGTTTTTGTGGTGGCCCATGCAGGTCGTTTTCGCAAAAGATTGCAAACTTGTGGTGGTACTTAAGTTGGTCGTACTACTGCAAGCCTGCGACTAGAAAATTGCTCAGTCACAATTAGGATTGATTTAATTTTAGAGAATGACTAGGACTAGGAGTCCCTTATTCAATTTGACCCTTGGGTAGTTAAGGTTGCTAATTAGGGCATGTGATTTAACCAATAATTTATTGAATTTTAAACCCTATTAGATATTTGATACGATGTTATGATCAAAGGTGGGTAGACTATTCGCTTGGTAAGTTAGGCCTTCATAGAATTCAATTACTAATTTTGATCATTTGCGCCATTTTAACTTCTGCCTTCTCTAAATCTTGTTTTATTTTTAAAACTATTTTGCGATCGTTTTATTTTCAATTCCTAATCTTGGTTCTATTATCTATATGTTAATTCAAGTCGTCTTCGTTCATTTTGCGATCGTTTTGTTTTCAAAACTGATACTTTTATTCAAGGACAGATACTTACATTTTCTTATCATGATCGACTTGTTTGAATTTATAGAAGTTCCTTTGAAATTCTTATAGATATAGTTGAAATAATTTTCGATGACTTACAATGGTAAGGCAGGTGCGCACTGTCCCCATTTATTTGAATTATGGAGACTGCGGTTTCACTGCAGCCAGCAGCGCACTGGCATGGCATGACCCCTAAGTTGAAATAATTTCAAGTAAGCGTAGGTTGTCAAATGTTACTAAAGCTATATCCTAGTTGCATTATTTGATCCTTTGATTTATTATGTCAACATTGGGTAGAGTTGATAAAGTATTCGATAACATACTATACTTGAGTCACGAAACCAAGGGTTCACGGCAGCCAGATGTACACTGGCGAGGCATGTATTCTCGTTTAAATGACTTCGGATATACATATGATTTTCGAATATCATAGTGACTATATCTTTTATTGGCATACGACTATTAAATTTTTTTTCTTTTTTTTCTTTCAAATTTATTTGATGTCTTATTTCTTGTTACCACCTTCTCTACAACTAGTAGTTCTTTATTTCTCTCATATTTTTCTATTTTCGAATTGTCATCTTTTAAACCTATTTTGATTTCCTTCCACTATATTTCTAAAACGTATTTAGATTTTGATTCTATATGCCTGATCATTTTCGATCATTTATCACATTATTTTCTTGATTATATTCTTTGTCGTGCTTATTCATATCAATTGGTCATGTCATATTTTGATAATATTCTTGGTTGTGCCTATTTGTATCTTTTGAAATTTTGAGGATAAAATTTTTCTAACGTGGGTAGATTTGTAAGCCCACTTCCCAAATTTTTAATTTTTTTAATTTTATTTGTTTATGATTAATTTTATGGTCATTGTGAGTCATACCAAAGCTTGTAGGTGGGATATGACCATATTAAGGTCATATGACCTCTAGATAGCCTATATATGTATTATTTAGCTATTTTATATTTTTCTACATTTTTTAGATATTTTTAGGTATTTAATATTTTAGGTTTTATTATTTTTAAGGACTTTTAGGATTTACTATAAGGTCATACGGGGGTATTTCTGGACCAAATATTTTTATTTGGGCTCTCAATGACTAAAAATATTTTCTAGAATATTTTAGAAATTTTCTGGATTTTTTTAGAATTTTTGGGAATTTTTATATAATTAAAACATATAGAATTTATATTTTATAGGTTTTTGGAATTTACTGCGAGGTCACAAGATGATGTTTTGTGTTAAAATATTTTATTTATATTCTAGACACTTAGAAATATTTTCTAGAATTTTCTAGAATTTTTCTGGATTTTCCTGCAATTTATTTTGATTTATTTGGACTTAAAATGATTTTTAAATAATTTTCTGAATTAAATAAATAAATACCCAGAAATCCACACAAGGGGGCCCACCTGTCGGCGCCAACTGCTACAGTAATCGCCTCTCTCTCTCTCTCCTATATATATATTATTATATTCGCCCACCCTAATTAAATTCAGCAGCCTTTTGTGGGAGAACTCATCTAGGGTTTCCGACTTCCCGAAGCGATTCCCGCCAACCACGATGTGCTTTTTGTGCGCCATTTTTTTTTGGATGCGTATTGAGGTATAGTGTCTGAATATGTAATTTATTTTCGTAATTTCTGAACCTAAATTTCTGGAAAATTCGTAGAGTGCTAGTTGTCTGAAATTTGACACGTTTCGGTGTTTTCGAGATTCCGGGAGAACCAGAAATCGAAATAACGAACCGTTTGAAGTTTCGGAAAGCTAACACAGAGCTATACGACATATAATTTTTCCAAAAATTATTTCGTTCATCTAGTATTTTAGTTATTCTGTTGAACTCAGAATTGATCGGTTGATCACCGTTTTGGTCACGATTAGCCATAACGGCGATATTTTTTGACCAAAGCGTGATTTTGCGGCACGGTTATTTCCAGCGCACTCGTGGCGCTAAAATCAATCAAGGTGCACTTTCAAAATCTAGAATTCACACTGTTTGACCAGATAATCAATAGCACGCCTCGATTTGCGTGTTATGGTTTCCAAAATTGGAAACATGACTTTTGACGGCCAAACTTACATGTTTAGATTATATTTAGATTATTATTAGGTTAAATAATATTTTTAAGTAATTTATTCTAAAATTAACTATTATTAGATTAGTAACCCAACTAGCCACTATTCTATGAATTTAGAACTAGAACATTAGAATTGATTTGTGGTTTTCGTGCATGGTTCATGGTGCGATATGTGTTATAGGCTGACAGCTTCTAGATTGGCAATCCCCTCATCATCTACTTGTGACTACGGTTTGTGCAAGGACCTCAGGCAAGTGCACTTACTGATTGCTTTTGATTCATAGTAGTCTTTTCATTTTATGTTTATACATATGTCTTGCTGCTTGTTGACACGCTCATCACACGAAGATTAGTATCATGGATTTATTATATATTCTTGACTGTCATTCTCATGATCACCATGCTTGTGACATGATTCCAAGAGTACTAGCTGGGCGGAGAAATATCTTAGTAGACGTGTGAACTACCCCTTATCCATCCCAATATGTCTAATCTTGACTGATAGCAGCTGCACACGACACGTACAGGGTACCGTATTTACCCCTTAGCCGTTCACATGTCGAACAAGATATTTCAAATCACATAGATAGTTGTATTTATTTGTTTTTCCTTATCTTCTTCACCACTTGCCATATCGTCAGTTACTTTCTAGTTTTCATCTCTCATATGTTATTTTCATGTCTTATTAATTCTATTGTGTTTTCGCATTGCCGTCGGTTTGTGTGCCTGTTCCATTCCTGACTGAAAATCAACATTTTTCAGGTTAGCTGTGGCTCCACTTAGCTTTGGGAGATACGGGTGTACTTGCAGACAGAAACCTAGAAATAGATAGCAGTTGTATCATTTTCATTAATTGTAAGAACCTTATATTTTCTTTAAATATAAATGTTGTAAATGTTGTAATAAATTTAGAAATGTGAATGAGCAATAAATGTTATATTTTTGTGATTTTGAGCATCTTGGCCGTGACAGCGTTCTACCGCCGATTCTGCGACGTAGGCTGGCTTGGACACGTCTCGTATCCGAAAAAGCGGGTACGGGTCGTGACAAATTTTTGTGGTGGCCCATGCAGGTCATTTTCGTAAAAGATTACGAACTTGTGGTGGTACTTAAGTTTGTCGTACTACTGCAAGCCTGCGACTAGAAAATTGCTCAGTCACAATTAGGATTGATTTAATTTTAGGGAATGACTAGGACTAGGAGTCCCTTATTCAATTTGACCCTTAGGTAGTTAAGGTTTCTAACTAGGCCATGTGATTTAGCCAATGATTTATTGAATTTTAAACCCTATTAGATATTTGATACGATGTTAGGATCAAAGGTGGGTAGACTATTCGCTTGGTAAGTTAGGCCTTCATAGAATTCAATTCCTAATTTTGATCATTTGTGCCATTTTATCTTCTGTCTTCTCTAAATCTTGTTTTATTTTTAAAACTATTTTGCGATCGTTTTATTTTCAATTCCTAATCTTGGTTCAATTATCTATATGTTAATTCAAGTCGTCTTCATTCATTTTGCGATCGTTTTGTTTTCAAAACTGATACTTTTATTCAAGGACAGATACTTACATTTTCTTATCATGATCGACTTGTTTAAATTTATAGAAGTTTCTTTGAAATTCTTATGCATATAGTTGAAATAATTTTCGATGACTTACAATGGTAAGACAGATGCGTACTGTCCCCATTTATTTGAATTATGGAGACTGCGGGTTCACTGCAGCCAGCAGCGCACTGGTGTGGCATGACCCCTAAGTTGAAATAATTTCAAGTAAGTGTAGGTTGTCAAATGTTACTAAAGCCATATCCTAGTTGCATTATTTGATCCTTTGATTTATTATGTCAACATTGGGTAGAGTTGATAAAGTGTTCGATAACATATTATACTTGAGTCACGAAACCAAGGGTTCACGGCAGCCAGATGTACGCTGGCGAGGCATGGATTCTCGTTTAAATGAATTCGGATATACTTATGATTTTCGAATATCATAGCGACCATATCTTTTATTGGCATACGACTATTAATTTTTTTTCTTTTTTTTTCAAATTTATTTGATGTCTTATTTCTTGTTACCACCTTCTCTACAACTAGTAGTTCTTTATTTCTCTCATATTTTTCTATTTTCGAATTGTCATCTTTTAAACCTATTTTGATTTCCTTCCACTATATTTCTAAAACGTATTTAGATTTTGATTCTATATGCCTGATCAATTTTGATCATTTATCACATTATTTTCTTGATTATATTCTTTGTCGTGCTTATTCATATCGATTGGTCATGTCATATTTTGATGATATTCTTGGTTGTGCCTATTTGTATCTTTTGAAATTTCGATGACGAAATTTTTCTAAGGTGGGTAGATTTGTAAGCCCACTTCCCAAATTTTTATTTTTTTATTTTATTTGTTTATGATTAATTTTATGGTCATTGTGAGTCATGCCAAATCTTGTAGGTGGGCTATAACCATATTAAGGTCATATGACCTCTAGATAGCCTATATATGTCTTATTTAGCTATTTTATATTTTTCTACAATTTTTGGATATTTTTAGGTATTTAATATTTAAGGTTTTATTATTTTTAAGGACTTTTAGGATTTACTGTAAGGTCATACGGGGGTATTTCTGGACCAAATATTTTTATTTGGGCACTAAATGACTAAAAATATTTTCTAGAATATTTTAGAAATTTTCTGGATTTTTTTAGAATTTTTGGGGATTTTTATATAATTAAAACATATAGAATTTATATTTTATAGGTTTTTGGAATTTACTGTGAGGTCACACGATAATATTTTGTGTTAAAATATTTTATTTATATTCTAGACACTTAGAAATATTTTCTAGAATTTTCTAGAATTTTTCTGGATTTTTCTGCAATTTATTTTGATTTATTTGGACTTTAAATTTTTTTTAAATAATTTTCTGAATTAAATAAATAAATACCCAGAAATTCACCCGGGGGGCCCACCTGTCGGCGCCAACTGCTACAGTAACCGACTCTCTCTCCTATATATATATTATTATATTCGCCCACCCTAATTAAATTTTAGCAGCCTTTTGTGGGAGAACTCATCTAGGGTTTCCGACTTCCCGAAGTGATTCCCGCCAACCCCTATGTGCTTTTTGTGTGCCATTTTTTTGTGGAAGCGTATTGAGGTATAGTTTCTGAATATGTAATTTATTTTCATAATTTCTGAACCTAAATTTCTGGAAAATTCGTAGAGTGCTAGTTGTCCGAAATTTGACACATTACGGTGTTTTCGAGATTCCGGGAGAACCAGAAATCGAAATCACGAACCGTTTGAAGTTTCGGAAAGCTAACACAGAGCTCTACGACATATAATATTTTCAGAAATTATTTCATTCATCTATTATTTTAGTTATTCTGTTGAACTCAGAATTGATCGGTTGATCACCGTTTTGGTCACGATTAGCCATAACGGCGATATTTTTTGACCAAAGCGTGATTTTGCGGCACGGTTGATTCCAGCGCACTCGTGGCGCTGAAATCTACCAAGGTGCACTTTCAAAATCTAGAGTTCACAGTGTTTGACCAGATAGTCAATGGCACGCCTCGATTTGTGTGTTATGGTTTCCAAAATTGGAAACCTGACTTTTGATGGCCAAACTTGCATGTTTAGATTATATTTAGGTTATTATTAGGTTAAATAATGTTTTTAAGTAATTTATTCCAGAATTAACTATTATTAGATTAGTAACCCAACTAGCCACTATTCTATGAATTTAGAACTAGAACATTAGAATTGATTTGTGGTTTTCGTGCATGGTTCGTGGTGCGATATGTGTTATAGGTTGACAGCTTCTAGATTGGCAATCCCCTCATCATCTACTTGTGACTACGGTTTGTGCAAGGACCTCAGGCAAGTGCACTTACTGGTTGCTTTCGATTCATAGTAGTCTTTTCATTTCATATTTATACATATGTCTTGCTGCTTGTTGACACGCTCGTCACACGGAGATTAGTATCATGGATTTATTATATATTCTTGACTGTCATTCTCATGATCACCATGCTTGCGACCTGATTCCATGAGTACTAGCTGGACGGAGAAATATCTTAGTAGACGTGTGAACTACCCCTTATCCATCCCAATATGTCTAATCTTGACTGATAGCAGCTGCACACGACACGTACAGGGTGCCGTATTTACCCCTTAGCCGTTCACATGTCGAACAAGATATTTTAAATCACATAGATGTATTTTATTTGTTTTTCCTTGTCTTCTTCACCACTTGCCATATCGTCAGTTACTTTCTAGTTTTTATCTCTCATATGTTATTTTCGTACCTTATTAATTCTATTGTGTTTTCGTATTGCCGTCGGTTTGTGTGCTTATTCCATTCCTGACTGAAAACCAACATTTTTCAGGTTAGCTGTGTGTCACGTACAAAAGTTTGCACCCCACCGAGACAGATTTGCATGACTTTGCACGGGCCAAGGTTATGCGGGAAGCTTCCAGAACATTCTAGAAGATGGCGGAAGGCTCTAGAAGATTGTGGATCTCTCCGGAAGGCCCAAGATCGTTCTAGGAGGCCCAAGAAGCTTCTGGAAGGCCCTTAAAGTTTCTTTTTATGTTGCTAGGGAATAAACCTGGAATATGCCATTCCAGTTATGGTAGAAAGTAATAATCCTTGGAATATTCCTTCCAGGACTTTCCTTGTATTGCTCTATGAGCACTTATAAAAGGGGAGAGGCTTTCATTTGTTCCTCACCACCCAAAGTTGTAGCCTTTTCTAGTATAGTGAAGTTTTAATCTTCCACTCTCTCTCTCTCTCTCTCTTTTGCTCCACATTGTTCTCAATATCGCCTTAGCGATCTAGCTAAGCGAGTTCGGGAAGGCTTGCACGACTCTTCGAGGAGGAAGATAGTACGCCGCACGGGACGAGGTGCTAGCAAAACACTAAGTCCGTGACAAGTGGTATCAGAGCGAAGGTCGGTTGGTGCCATGTCGACATCCGAGAACGTCCAGGAAGGACCCGCGTCGCCTAAGGAGGGGCACGCCAAGACGCACAAGAGGGGCAAGAGCAAGGAGTCTGCGGTGGAGCGTAGCCTTGCCGGTCTTGTCGAACGTGTCGAGGTCTTGGAGACGGGTTCGAGGGACATGGAGATGCGCATGGGCTCCGTGGAGCAAAGCAACACGAGGCTAGAAGAGTACTTCGATGGGATGGAGAATGACGTCGTTTCGTCCATGGCAATCTTTCGGGAGCAATTCCAAGAGGTCCGATCCGTACTTGAGGAGGAGCCAAGGGGCATCGCGCGGAGATTGAGGACTTACGTAAGAAGGTCCAAGGCTACGAGGAGCTGAAGACCGTGGTCGAGAGTTACGGAGAACTCAAGACCAAAGTTGCCATCTTGGAGAAGGCCGTTACGAACGGTGGACCTTAGAGTAGGGAGGCACCAAGGCGAAGGAAGATCCCTGAGCCAAAATCCTTCAGCGGGGTGCGTGATGCTAAAGAAGTTGAGAACTTCTTGTGGAACGTGGAGCGATACTTCAAGGCGTTGCACATCAACGATGATGCCGAGAAGGTGGATATTGCTCCACTCTACTTCACAGACGATGCGATGCTGTGGTGGCGTCGAAGGTGCACGGAAGCCGAGAAGGGTTTGTGTTCGATAGAGACTTGGGAGGATCTCAAGAAGGAGATCAAGTCCCAGTTCTATCCAGAGAATGTGAAGTTTGCAGCGAGGCGGAGCTTGCGGCAACTCAAGCATACCTGGACGATCAAGGAGTACGTCGCGGAGTTTACACGCTTGATGCTCGCGATATCTAGCATGGGCGAGGAGGATCGTTTGTTCTACTTCCTCGATAGACTCAAACCTTGGGCGGCTCGAGAATTGCAACGACAGAGGGTGCAAGACTTGAACACCGTCGTGGCAGCAGCTGGGCGGCTCGTCGAGTACATGTGGGACGACAACGATGTCGAGGCCAAGCCAAAGTCCACCAAGAAGAATGGTGGGGGAGAGCAGGAGAGCTCTCCTAAGGAGGGTCCGTCCGAGCGAAAGAAGCACGAGAAGGCCCAACCCGAGCGAGCTGTTTCTTGCTACATATGCGGAGAGAAGCACTTTGCTCGGGATTGTCCGAGTATGAACATGCATGTAAATGTCGTCCAAAGCGAGGAGGTGAAGGACGAAGAGTGCGAAGTGGAAGCGCACATGGGAGCGTTGCGCCTACTCAACGCCGTGAAGACCAAGTCTGCTGTGTCGAAGACTCCGAGCAGGGGGCTCATGTATGTTGATGCGAGGATCAATGGCATGAGCACACAGGCGTTGGTTGACACGGACGCCACTCATAACTTCATCACGGGCGCGGAGGTCCGTCGCTTGGGTCTAACCTTGGAGAAAGATTCGGGCATGATGAAGGCCGTCAATACGGAGGCACGCCCCGTGCAGGGGGTAGCCAAGGGGGTCCGCATAGCGGTAGAAAATTGGTCGGGTGTTGCCAATTTCACCGTTACGGCGCTGGATGACTTCAAGATGATATTGGGCATGGATTTCCTTATCGCGGCTAAGGCGATTCCGATGCCACATTTGGGAGTTGTCGGTTTCATGGAAGAAGGCTCATCGTGCATGGTGAAAGGTGCACGAGGTAAGTCTTCGAGGGGGAAAGCTATCTCCGCTATTCAGCTCAAGAGAGGTGGTAGAAGGGAGACGGCATACTTAGCGGTGCTCGAGAAGAAGGAAGGCCTCGAGGAGAAAAGCCTTTTGTGCGAGGCCAAGGGTGTTGCAAAGGGGCGTCCCGAGGAACCACTTCCGCGGAGGGAGGTGGACCGTGCTACCAGGCTGGGCTCGAGGGCAGAGAAGCATGTCGCAAGCTGCACGGAGGCAGAAGCGACGAGGCGGAGTAACTCGCGCAAGGAGTTGCTCAAGGCTCGTGAGGGACATTCGGGTCGACAGGCTTGCAAGGGGGATCGCATGTGCGGAGGTGTGCAAAACCATGTGCAGCCACGAGACAAAGGGAAGCACCGCACGAGACTTGCTGCACCCGTCGACGAGGGCGTCGACGAAATAGGTGGGAGAGAATGTCACGTACAAAAGTTTGCACCCCACCGAGATGGATTTGCATGACTTTGCACGGGCCAAGGTTATGCGGGAAGCTTCCAGAACATTCTAGAAGATGGCGGAAGGCTCTAGAAGATTGTGGATCTCTCCGGAAGGCCCAAGATCGTTCTAGGAGGCCCAAGAAGCTTCTGGAAGGCCCTTGAAGTTTCCTTTTATGTTGCTAGGGAATAAACCTGGAATATGCCATTCCAGTTATGGTAGAAAGTAATAATCCTTGGAATATTCCTTCCAGGACTTTCCTTGTATTGCTCTATGAGCACTTATAAAAGGGGGGAGGCTTTCATTTGTTCCTCACCACCCAAAGTTGTAGCCTTTTCTAGTATAGTGAAGTTTTAATCTTCCACTCTCTCTCTCTTTTGCTCCACATTGTTCTCAATATCGCCTTAGCGATCTAGCTAAGCGGGTTCGGGAAGGCTTGCACGACTCTTCGAGGAGGAAGATAGTGCGCCGCACGGGACGAGGTGCTAGCAAAATACTAAGTCCGTGACATGTGGCTCTACTTAGCTTTGGGAGATACGGGTGTACTTGCAGACAGAAACCTAGAAATAGATAGCAGTTCTATCATTTTCATTAATTGTAAGAACCTTATTTTTTTTAAATATAAATGTTGTAATAAATTTAGAAATGTGAATGAGCAATACATGTTATATTTTTGTGATTTTGAGCATCTTGGCCGTGACAGCGTTCTACCTCCGACTCTGCGACGTAGGCTGGCTTGGACACGTCTCGTATCCGAAAAAGCGGGTGCGGGTCGTGACATCTCAGCAAGCAAAATGTTGCTACTGGTGCAGCACATCTACTAGGGAAGCACAGTGCTAACTGCAGCTCCCAACCTTTCTCTTCTCATTCGAAGAAGATGCATCGATGGAACAAGGGTGCAGCCGCTCTCCCGCACATGAGCTCTGATGTGCAGAAGAAGACTTTTGTCTCTGACAGAATCACTCGTTGTCATGGAATTTTTTTTTGGATTCTGAGTACTATGCGCCTTCGCGGGCTAGTACAAAGAAGTTCAAGACAGCATGGGCCACGCGTCATCAACGTGTTATGCCAACAACGAACCAACAATGCACAATGAAAGCCATACGTGCAGCTGATGAAAACCTGTACAGAGTCGACTCGGGTGCTTCGGCACCCACAACGAGTCAACTCTCGAAGTCCCCTTCCCACTTGGACGCATCTTTTGTGCATGGAACCAAACTGGGTGGGGCAAACCTTGCGGCTCTGAACCCATGCGCCCAAGTGGGCGGTACACATGAAGTGGGTTCAATTCACAATAAATGTTGCTCTCCTACCAGTGATATGGGCTTATCTCATGCGCTAGAACTGGATCAGGAGGCGCAGCATTCACATGACCACCCCGATGCTTGGCTCTGCCATGTGCCTGAGAGGGGCACGAATGTGAAACTCTCCTCGCATGATCTGTGTAATGTGATCACTCATAGACGTAGATCAGGAGAGATGACCTCTATGCACATTGCATACCCCTCCCCGCGGGGTACACTTGTGCTACGGTCACCATCAACTGTTGTTGTTGCAAGACAGTGGTTGCACCTTCAAGACAGTCTGTATTCCAGCGACTGCGATCAGCTGCACCCATCCGACATCGTTCCAGAAAGAGGGTGCCAATTGACGACGAGACAGAACCCCTGGTTGCCTCATGCCATGTCGTCTCCAACTCCCATGCATCCGAGAGAAAACAAACACCACCAACTCCTCGGCCTCGGCTAGTCCATCGAAGAGCCGACCAAAGAAAAGAAAAGCAATAGTCTCACCAACCAGGATATTCCAGAATACCTCGGTTAAGAAAGAAGACTCCAGTAACAACACAAGTTGGGGATGATCAAATCCCGACTATCTACGACAACCCCTCGTTCGAGGATGAGGGTATCCATCAAGTAACTGATACCAATGTAGCTGGGGGTAGCCAGTTTGAGGCGTCAGAAGAAGAAGCTCCTAGTCCAACCTTTCTACAAGAAAGCGAGGCTGAGAGCGAGGCATCCACCGATTCCTCCACTTCGGCCCATGTCGTGCCTGTATACATGGAAGGGGGTGGTGACCAAGAAGATGTAGACACTTCAGCTCTAGATCTCGTACGACATATGAACAACTTAGAAGATGGCCTTAAAACACATTCCACCACCATGCAGTCCTTACCTCAGGTCGTATTCGAGATACGGAGTACCCTGACAGCCTAGCCGTCGACAGGGCCCCTATATCTGCCAGTCCTGATCCTGGGGCTAATGGAGAAGCGAATGAACTCCCTCAACGGGTATCTTCAGGGACGGTCTATCACACTCTGCCCCAGGTATCAGCCTCCTCAGGAGCTGAACATCGTACATTGCCTCAATTACCTGCTCCTAACTCTACGGAAGGATTGTTCGAGATGGTGAGGGACTTGTGTGACCGTTTTGAGGCAAGAAACAAACAGGAGGAACGCTAGAAGCTCGGAATCCGGCAACCCTATCCTCCTGAATGGATCAATGTGGTTTACCCTCCCAAGTACAAACCACACTCACTGATACCATTTGATGGAAATGAGTCCCCCCGTCAATACCTGACCTACTTTCACTCCATGACGGGGCACCTACTGAAAGATGGCGCCCTACTCACCAGCCTATTTATCGGGGCGCTAAAAAGGGTAGCCTACGACTGGTACTGTAGCCTCTCCGATAATTCCATCTCTTCCTTCGAGGATCTGAAGTGTCTCTTCCTTTCCCGATTTTACAACGGCGGAAAGGACATGATCATGTCTTCCCTTATAGAGATAACCCAGAAGGACAATGAGACAGTTCGAGCCTTCATCGAGCGCTTCCGACAAGCATGTCTGAGATTACCTTCTGGTATCCCTGAGTCTGTACTAATGGACTCTTGCCGAAAGAATATGATGCCAGCTATCAAACTCTAGATCGACTCAACCCAATATGCGGACTGGACCACGTTCATTATCGACGCCGAAGTCGCTGAGATAAAAGCTTGTGATGCCCATCAACAGCAACAACAATGGGCATGAATCGAAAGGAAAGCAGGCACTGACTGTAAATACCTCGAAAGGTGCACAGGACCCTGCTCAGAAGCTACCGATCGTGCCAAGGTAGAAGGAAGTCTACTCCTTCAAAGACAATGACACCTTACAGCTCTTTGAGATACTGAAACAAGGCGACAAGATCAAGTTGCATGATCGAAAGCGCCTCGACGAGGTGGACAGGGTAAGCTACCCGAGATACTGTCACTATCATCGGTTCGTCGAGCACCCGACCCGAGACTGCTACATCTTGAAGAACTACATACAACGCATGATTAATGCGAACGTCCTCTCGTTTGACTATGAAGAAAAGACAGTTTCGGCAAATATGGTGTCTCTCCAGTTCGGCACCCGGCCATCGACTGAAGCTCAAGATGGCGGCATCCCCATCCCTAAGGCGACAATAGAAGTAATCAACCTTCTACCAACTCGTGACAATGTGAGTGGGCTGGTACCACTCACGACATCCCGGGGAGAGACCATGTGGCTTCACCCAGATTTAGCTCCGGAATTGACTCAACCGGGGGTACGTTCTACCTCCAAAACTAAAGACAAGAAAACCAAGTCTTGCCGAATGGCCACTTCCTCCCCTGAGGAAGCCCTTCCTATACAGACGTGTTCACATCAGAACATTCAGCAAGAGGAGGCTCCGGCCGAAGTGATGCCTCCTGTCACCACTACGGCTGCCCAAGGGGAAGGTTCAGCCCAACCTCCAGCAGCCGACAAGTAGAAGCAGAAAGAGGCTCATTTCGACAGACCGCTACAAAAAGAAGGTGCTTCAGAGTTGATTAAACCCCACAACTTCGACATACTGGCGCAACTAGCCAGTACTCCGGCTTGACTATCCCTATTTGAGCTCCTCCGACTATCCAGAGATGCTCGGGAGGCTCTATGTGAAGCACTGAAGGATGCTGAGTCCTTCATCAGTCAGGTTAAACAACCTGAAGAAAATCCTACGGCATGTCTGCACTATCATAGTATAGGAGAAATGATCCCCAATATCATATTCACTCAACAAGACATGCTACTCAAGAATAATCGGCATAACAGACCACTGTATTACACAGGGTATGTTGGTGCCATCAAGGTAGATCAGATCCAGATCGACCCTGGGTCTTCCCTTAGCATTATCTCTCGAACTCTAGTACAAACAGTGGGGATCCCGATGTATCGCCTGACTTCATCCAACACCACAATCAACGGCTTCAACGCTAGCAAGAGTGAGCCTCTGGGGAAAATCTAACTAAAATGTCATATCGATAATCTCCAGACGGAGGTGACCTGTTACGTCGTTGACGCGGATATCAACTACAATATCCTGTTGGGATGTCCATGGATACATGAGTACATGGTGGTGCCGTCTACTCTCTACCAATGTATGAAATATGTGTCTACCAATGGCATAGTCAGGACAGAGTTTGCTGATGTCGATCCCTTCAGAGGGATCGAGGCATTCTTCACTGATTCTGATCTGTATAAGTCTATCCACTTAGAGGACGAGGCTAACGACGCCGATGATGAAGTAGAGGCCGAAGCCGAAGCTAAAATGGCAACTGAAACCCCTCTGATGGTGCGACTCAAGGGAAAACCTCCCAGGCGTCGGCTCCTCTCGTATCCAAGTTACGTAGGAAGGCACCTTCCCCCTGGTTGAGACAACAACTGAAGCACAGCTGAGAGTGCAACTCAAGGGGAAACCACCCCAAGTGTCGGCCCCTCTTATGGCCAAATTGTACGGGAGGGCACCAGTCTCTGAGACGCCATCTGAAGCACCTTTAAAAGTGCGTCTCCAGGGGAAACCTCCCCAATCGTCGGCTCCCCTCGTAGTCAAACTACAGGGGAAGGCCCCAGCATCTCTCCCAGCACAGGCTCAGGAGCAAATACGGGTCAGACTCCCGAGGAGCTCTCCAGAAACATCGCCTGCCAAGATACCAACTCCTCTGGTGGCAAAAATTTGGCCTCCAAAGGCTACTCCGGTTCTCACCGATGAGGAGTTAGGAGAATACATATCTGCCAATGTTGATGCCCCTTCTCTTGATGTTGTAATACCTCGGGACAAGATCCCGTATTTTAACAATAAAAGGCTGTCTTTGAACTACTCTGATCTTCCACATTGGAATGCCATGTATACTTTATATAATGCCTTACAGTCGTTGCAAACACAAATAACGACTGTTAATCATGTAAACTGAGTTGTCCCATTCCGAGAGGTCTGTTATATAGTTCCACCACGAAACCAGGACGAAAAACCTATCATCTTCGGCAAAGTCGAGCATCATCAAGACCTCCCGTCAGTCGAACCAGAACCGGATGCAGGTAGATTGCAAATATACCGGTACACCAATTAAGCAAAGTTTCTCATCCAGAAGATGGGCTACGACTTGAAAAGCGGCAAAGGCTTTAACGATAGAAAAGGACGACGTCCCCCTACGACTTCCAGTTCCAAAAGGGAAGCCTTAAGACTACTACCACCGTACTCGACGGGGAGTAGGCTACATCACACCTCCGATAACCCCAGAGAGTTCAGAAACTGGAGAGGTCATGCACTCTCACTCATCTGAAGCTTCAACTTGGGACTCCGACACTAGCATCGGCCGAAAGAAGTGTTGTCAGTCAACATGACATCCGCACATCCTCCAGAAGAAGAAGATGTAGAGTTCTTCGAAGAGGAAATCTAGGCTCAACGCCTAGAAGAGCAATAGAAATCTCGCTTTGAACTACGAGAGCCTCCTACTGAAGACGAAGTCGAACAAATCGACTTAGGGGATGAATCCTCGCCCAAACCCATCTTCATCAGCAAAAGCTTGACAGAAGAAGATCGAGAATCCTTTGTCCAACTTGTCAAAGAATATATCGACGTCTTTGTCTGGAGCTATGAAGACATGATGGGTCTGGATCCACAAGTCGCGATGTACAAGCTTAATATCTTACCTAATGCTAAGCCTGTTAAATAGCAACAACGACGCTTCTGTCCTAACATCATGGACGCCATTGACAAAGAAGTAGATACACTCATAGAAAGTGGGTTTGTTCACGAGGAGCAACACCCAGATTGGGTGGCCAACATCGTTCTCGTCACTAAGAAGAATGGAAAGATTCGAGTCTGCATCGACTTCAAGGACCTCAACTCTGCCAGTCCAAAAGATGAGTTCCCTCTTCCGATCACTGATATAATGATCGACAAAACCTGTGGCTTTGAACGTATGTCCTTCATGGACGGATATTCGGGCTACAACCAGATCAAGATGACCCCGAATGACGAGATATACACGTCGTTCAGGACTCAAAAAGGGATTTATTGCTACACAGTGATGCCCTTTGGCTTGAAGAATGCAGGTGCCACATACCAACGAGCTATGAGCACCATCTTCCTCCAACACCTCCGCAAGACAGTTGAATGCTACATCGATGACATTACCGTCAAAATCTGCCTACGAGGCGATCATCGGTGGGATCTGAGGGCAGTCTTTAATCTTATGCGGGCACATCAGCTCAAGATAAATCCAGCCAAATCTTTCCCAGGGGTTTCCAGTAGCAAATTATTGGGTTTCATCATCACTGCAAAAGGCATCCATGTTGACCTTGAGAAGACCAAAGCCATCCTTGACATGGACCCTCCGAAGAACCTGAGAGAACTTCGAGGCCTATAAGGACGTCTTGCATACATCCGAAGGTTTATCGTAAATATTTTCGGACGATGCCAACCCTTCACTAAGCTTATGAAGAAGGGAGTCTCTTATGTTTGGATAGAAGAGTATCAAAAGGCGTTGATGATATCAAGGCCTATCTCACAAATCCTCCAGTCCTGGTAGCACCAGTTGCGGGCAAACCCTTCCAGCTCTACGTTCGTGCAATGGATTATTATCTCGGCGTACTACAGGACGAGAACAAAGATGCAGGCTACGAGCAAGCTATCTACTACCTAAGTAGGACAATGATCGGGGTCGAACATCGGTACAACTCCGTCGAGAAAGAATGTATAGCCCTGGTATTTTCCATTCAGAAGACTCGTCATTAGGTATCGGTTCAGACGATTCATCTCATCTCCCGAGTCAACCCACTCAGGGTTCTCATGACAAAGCCTGGAGTGCTAAACTCTCGATTAGCTATATGGACGATACTATTAACACCATACGATATGGTATTTATCCTATAAAAAGCTGTCAAGGGCCAAATATTGGCTGATTTCTTAGCTGAACATCCAATCCCAGAGTCATCCAAACTCTATAAAGATATTCCAGATGAAGTGCTGGATGTCACGCCCCAACCCGAGAAATCGCTCGTCTTTGCTAGATTTCACCCAAATCTATCGTCCTCGTTGGGGCGTGATACCGCACGAGCCTGGAGTTGCGCTCGTGCAAGACAAGATGACAGATTCATATAAGTTTATCTCAAATTGATAACATTCACAGCGGAAGAAAATAGAGTATAGAATAATAATCTCTTTTTATTGATAATGATCTTTGGTTACAAAGGCACTAAATAGCTCAACTCATAAACAATGCCAATTGGCTTACAATACTCATGATCTCTCTAGCTCCCAAAGGATTACATTGTTCCATACATTATGCCTCTTTATAGCCAACAAGTAGTCCTCGGCCGAACATCTCCATGTTGTAAGTTCGAACGCCAATGTGGTAGCTCGTCTCGAAATGCTAAGACTCCACGCCTCGGCACATCCAAGCCAAGTTCCACCACGAGCTGAACATATCCTGAACTTGCAAACAATCTAGTTGGTGATTAGTACTTTCGTCCTTGTTGTACCAATCAAGACCCACTCCCCTAAACCAACACTAAGTAATTTAGTGAAGCATACAGATTATATTGGTAATATTTCTATTTAGCCTTTGGATCAGTTTCATGGCAAGATTCAAAATAGTAAAGCATATTATCGATAGCGACTGAATCATAAATGTGTCCAGCATCGTGTTTCTACGACAGATACGGTTAGACATATAATGAATATAAGCATAGTGATCGTGCACATTTTCATCTCCATCCGTCGAGCCTACAATTGGTAGCAATTCACCTAATCAACCAACAAACTTAGCATAATAATAAGGGTGGCAGGCTCTGCGCCTGCATCCAATTCTAATCTCAGCCTATCGGTCCTACCAATATGAAGTTTACGACGTTTCATGCCGTAATGGACTTGGTATCTCAATGTGTAAGCAGGCGATCGCTCTAGTACGGATTGCTAGTCCAATATCCGAAGGATCCCAAACTTACTGATATCATAGCTTATCACAACATTAATCGGTCGCAACCCGTCCTAATGAAGTGCACCACGAATACCAAACATAATTCCTTTCTAGGCCGAACGGTTCCGGTGCCCCAGTCGTAATCGTTTGAGAGAAGTCGCACCCGTGCACGGGCCATCAGAGTCTATTGACCATACAATATGTGCCTGAGTTTCATACAACCAAACATGTTTGCCTATCTCTATTTCCATTTGGCACAATGCCCCAATACATCCATATTGATGCATGATATCCCAATACGCACATCTACTCAACCGACGATTCTCAAGTTATTCGTATAATAGCATTTCCACGACAATTGTGCCATAACTGTATACTTCGATGCACTAAGTATATCCATTAATGTTCCGACAGTTCTGTGGCATTGCATCACAACTTGTCCAATTCGCTTACTAACTCATTTTTGTAGTCTCTATGCACGAATGCACGTTCAACGCCATATATCCAATGTTCTAGGCCTATTGTTCAATGTTCTCTGAGTCGTGCACTTGACGTACATCTCAAGTTTGCCTTTCAATGTTCTACCATCAATATCCTACTGTAGCATTTGGGTTCCTAGAATCAATCTTCTATTTTGGAGATTTTTTTATTTTATTTTAGTTAGAATCAATTATTAACTAGGATATTGACAAGGGATCGTAAGATTTTTACCTAAGCCTATAGGTTATATATAAGGAAATTATGTCGTATATGGTCTCTGGGGCCCCTAGATAGTCCCTAGTATATTATTTCACCATTTTAGAATTTTCAGAATTTTATGAAGATTTTTAGATAATTTTATATATGATTTTATTATTTTTCTAAGCTTCTATGATTTACTGTGAGAGCACCCGAGAGTAGTTTTGAGGCCAAAGAATTTATTTGGGCTCTCGAACCCTTAAAATATTTTCTACATTTTTCTAGGAATTTTTTGGGATTTATTTGGAATTTTTAGGATTTTTCCTGATTTTTATTTAATTTTCTGTAATTAAAAACCCTTTTTTCCCTTCTTTTACCCAGTCAGCCGCGGGGGGGGGGGGGGGGGGGGGGGGCACCCGTCAGCCGCTGAAGTGGAGAGAGGCAGGCCCACCTGTCAGCGTTTGGGTGAGCTCCACGTGGGTTTCCTTAATTGGAAGCCGAGCCAAGCGGCTGAGCTGGCTCACCCCCAAGCCGGCTCACATATGAGCCATTGGATCTGGACAGGAGGCAGCAGATGCTACCACGTGTCCTCAACCAGCCGCCTCAAGCCATTCCAACGACTCCCTTTTCCCTATATATATATTAGTATATTTTAGGTTTCCGAAAACCCTATTTTAATTCAGCAGCTTTTTGTGGGAGAGTTCGATAGGTATTCTTCGACTTCGCGGAGGGATTGTCGTTGATCTAGATGTCCGTTTTGCATGCCATTTTTTTTGTTAGAAGCGTATTGAGGTTAGGTTTCTGAATATATAATTTATTTTCTGGTATTTTGATCTCGAATTTCTGAATAATTATTTGAGTGTCGGTTGTCCAAAAATTAACACGTCGTACGGTTTTCGAGATTCCGAGCGATTCGGACTCCATTTCGTGATTCGTTTGAAGTTTTGGAAAGTTGACACCGAGCTCTACAACATATAATTTTTCCAAAAATTTAGAGTTTCATCTAGTATTTTATTTTGTTCAGAGAAGTCAGATTTGGTCAACGGTTCATCGATTTGGTCATAGTTAGCCATAATGGCGATAACTTTTGACCAAATTGTGATTTTGCGGCACGGTCGATTCCAGTGCACTCATGGTGCTAAAATCTACCATGTTACACACTCAAACTTTTGAATTCATAATATTTAACTAGTTAGTCAATAGTATGTCTCGGTTTGCGTGCCACGAGTCCTAAATTTGGAACCGTGACGTTCCTTGGCCAAATATTTATATGTAAATTGTTATTTCAGAATTAAATAGGTTAAAATAGGATTTTAGATAATTTACTCCAGAATTAAAATAGTATTAATTAGTTAAACCCATTAGCCACTTTTTAGGATTTTAGAGTGGAAATCGTTGATCTAACTTGTTATTTTTATGTGACGGGATAGATCGGACTACGACGTCTTGACTTGTGACTTTATCATCGATCGAAGCAGACAAGTATCACTATGACATATATTTTTTTTTATTTTATACTGCATGTTTTATGTCGTCTTTTCACTATTACTCCCTTATGGTTCATGATTGTCATTGTTCATGATTACTATTGTGCACGAGAGTTAGAATCGGTTGGATATACATACATGTTCATGCCTTACTCATTGTTTCCTATTGTTTACAGTTTATCGTATTGCTAATGTTATCGTAGTGGACATGTATTATGAGTGAGTCGGGCGGAAGAATACAACAAGTAAGCATGTGGTCAACGAATTGAATACAGACCCCCTATACATTGATTGCATAATATCAGTCATGCACCACACGTATGACTGACGGTTATCCCAAGCCGTCTACATGCTGAAAGTTGGTATTCTAAAATATACAGTACGCGTGACTTAATTATAGTTACTCTATTGTCTACTGTTCTTCTTTCGTCAAAGTCTACCTTCTTATTGTTATCATGTCTTAGTGGTATGTCAAGTCTACCTTCATATTGTTATCACGTCTCAAAGGTACTTTCTTATCATACAATGTCATGCCAATACTTATCTTCAGTTAAATTCCTTTTATCGTTCCTTCATGCTTGTATAATATATTGTGTAATGTAGTGTTATGGTGATCTTGCTCTAATTCCTGACTAGATAACTATTTTTCAGCTTTAGACGATGAGATTTGCCCCAAGGTCTACGGTGAGTATGTTGGTGACCCTGACATCATTGGCATACCCGATTCCAGCACTGATACGAATTAGCATATTTTCTTATGGATTTGCATTAGTTAGTAGTTATAGTTATGGAGTTTAGTTGTCTATTTTATTTTCTGCTATTCGGGTTTGTTCCCGAGACTTTCTGAGTTGTAGTGGATTATTTCATATTTATAATATTGAGACTATTGGATATTTTGGTGATTATTGCTGGCTTAGTTGTGGATGATATATATGCGTGTTGTGATTGTTGTGGACCATTGTTATCATAGATAGCGTACTACCGTCGATGCTGCGGCGTATGCTGGACTTGGCCACGAACTCGTATCCCGAAATTGGGAGCGGGTCGTGACAAGTTTTTATGGTGGCCCATACAGGTCCAATTTTTCAAAAGACTGTGAACTCGTGGTAGTGCTTAAGTTAGTTGTACTACTACGAGCCTGCGAATAGATTTGAAGTTAGGAGGTTATACCATCCACAAAATAGGATTTCCAACCTTATGAGTCTGTTTTATCATAGAATCTTATTGTATCTTATTTTGCATCCTGCTTGATTTCGTCCGAGATTTCTTCGATATGTTTGTATCTACCGTACTAACCATATCCTTTCTTTCCTTTTAGTTCTCAATGGTTGAGACAAGGCGCAGTGCGATCCGTAAGGAAAAAAGGGTAGCTAACCCTTATGCTACTCCTGAACCCGAAGGATCGACGACAGAGAGTACAGAATTCGTAGAGCCCTCTAACCATCAGCCAGATAGAGTTAGTGCTGAGGATCTTTCACCACCACCACCAATAGCCCCAACCTAAAGAGTAATTGTGGATGGAGCTCATATCCTTACGATACTCCAGGGCATGATGGAGACTCAGCAGTGACATGCAAATGTTCTAGAGAGGAGCGTAGAAGCACGACAAGATTGTATGGATACTATTGATGGGTTTCGCAAGATGAACCCACCTCCATTTATTGGCTCGAAGAAACCTATAGAAGTCACCAACTGGCTAGTGGAGATAGAGACACTACTAGAGGCATCGGAGCTGCCACCAGAGAAATGGATAAAAGTAGTGAAGTTGCAGCTCAAGGATAATGCACGTCATTGGTGGGCGGCACAAGAAAGACGGTTGGGCAAGAATGTGTTATAGAAAGAGTTTACGGACCTCTTCAATACTATGTTCTTCCCCACCACTGTTCGGAATGAGCTGCGGGATCAGTTCATACGACTAGAGCAGGGGAGCATGACAGTGGACGAATATGATGCAAAATTTAGTCACTTGAGTCGTTTTGCTCCTACTCTTGTATCTACAGAAGAAGAGAAGGCAGAGAAGTTCCATTCTGGGCTGAATTACAAGTTGCAGAGTTTGACAGCGTCAGTAGACCCAACATCCTATACAGATATCTTGAATGCAGCTAGGCGTCAAGAATCTATCCTAAGGCAGAAAGTAGCATCCCAAAAGAGAGGTAGAGATGGTAGTCCTCAAGAACCATCAAAACGTCCTAATAATTCTCAGAAGGCCCTTTAAATCCAGCATCAACATCATCCTCCAACTAGGGTGGTATCATCCCAGCCACAACAACAGTATATCCCACCCAAGCCTAAGTATAATTATTGTGGAAGAGAAGGACACAAGTGGGACCATTGTAGGAAGAGGTTAGGACTTTGTCTCCTTAGTGGATCACCAGACCACCAAGTATGAGAATGCCCCGCAACACCAGCTCATAAGCCAGTTTCGTAACAACAGTCTGGAGGAGCACAACGTCAAGGACAAGCATTTGTGGCTGTGACTCAACCCCAAGACATAGGTAACTTAAATATGTTTCCTTGAAAGCCTTCTTTAGTTTTAGTTGTTATGCACACTTAGTTAGTTTGTAGTATGCTTATTATCGATCAGTTCTCTTATGTTCCTAGCCATTATCTCTCCGTGACTTAGCTTAAGAAATTATTGCTTGTAAGAGTTAGGTATTATACTATGCTATTTGTGATGTTTGATTTTTGAGGACAAAAATCTTTTAAGGGGGATAGTTTGTAGCATTTGGGTTTCTAGAATCTATCTTCTATTTTGGAGATTTTTTTAAATTTTATTTTAGTTAGAATCAATTATTAACTAAGATATTGACAAGGGATCGTAAGATTTTTGCCTAAGCCTATAGGTTAGATATAAGGAAATTAGGTCGTATATAGTCTCTGGGGCCCCTAGATAGTCCCTAGTATATTATTTCACCATTTTAGAATTTTCAGGATTTTACGAAGATTTTTAGATAATTTTATATATGATTTTATTATTTTTCTAATCTTCTATGATTTACTGTGAGAGCACCCGAGAGTAGTTTTGAGGCCAAAGAATTTATTTGGGTTCTAGAACCCTTAAAATATTTTCTACATTTTCTAGGAATTTTTAGGAATTTTCTGGGATTTATTTGGAATTTTTAGGATTTTTCCTGATTTTTATTTAATTTTTTGTAATTAAAAACCCTTTTTTCCCTTTTATTACCCATTTGTTTTCCATAAATAAATTCACTTTATTTATTGTGTATCTGGAAAAATTACAACTGTAGGAATCCGATCTAGAAGACGATCGCTTTATCCCTTGGACTATGCGAAGAAGAAAAAGCTCTCAAAATTTTGACAGTAAGTTAGATAACTATGTATCTGTATAATGAATGAGAAAAAGAACTCTATTTATAGAGTCAAAAATAACTGAAAAAGATAACTGTCTTCACAGCCTGTGCCTAGTTGAAAATCACGCAGGATTTAACATACGCAATGTTGTGAGCAGTTACTGGACGTGGCCTGTAACTGTTGGACACATGACAATCATGCATGAGTCGTGTACAAGTTACAGGACACGCAAGCGAGAGATCAGTGGCATGGCTGCCATGTACTCCAATTTGATGAAATCCACGCAGACTTGTTGAAGACGAAATCCACGCAGACTCGGGGCAGAAAGCTTAAAAATCCACGCAAACATGGGTTAAGAAGCTTCAGAATCCACGCAGGCTTGGGGCAAAAAGCTTCACAATCCACGCAGACTTGGGGCAGAAAGCTTCAAAATCCACGCAGATGTGGAGCAAAAAACTTCAGAATCCACGCAAACTTGAGACAGAAAGCTCAAAATATACGCGGACTTTGGGAAGGAACATAATCCATGCTCGATTGAGGCAGGACTGCCAGCTGTCTTGATTCAACGTGCTTCGACTGACACAAAATCTCTGACAGTGATTGCTTTTGTCAGTTGCATTAAATGACAAGAAGCTCTTTTGGTACGCCAACTTGGTGAAGGCTGAGTCTTGCGGAAGAAGATTTCGAAAGTCACGCAATAGTCGGCTGTGATCTCTCGAGTTCTGTGCATACGTGGCATACGAGAAGACATTCTTCGACTGTCGTGCTGTCAGTCATAATTACACTCTGACAAATGATGAGCTGTTTCCCATCGTGACTTTTGAATATTGTCCTGATCAACTCAGCGTGACTTTCATTTTTTTGAGGCCTACAAAACCCCCTTCAAAGTTTTCGAAAAATGATAAACTATTTCGAAATACTTTGAAAATGAGATGATAAAATGAATTTAGTCACACTGAGATGACATCAAAAATTTTCGGAAGTCGAAAAGACTTCGAAGTTCTTTGAAAACATCCAAATGAACTTATTAAATGTCATAATGACTCTTCATTTTTCGAGACTGATTGCGTCCAATTTATGGTGGAATATAAACCGCCGGCGAGCTCTGTTATATAAACAGGGAAAAAATTCAGCTTTGATGTTCATCTTACGTCAACATGACTCCGAAGGAAGAAGCTGAAGAAGAAGCAAGAAAGTTAGGTTTCTGTGCCCATGGCGATCCTACTTTTGGGGGTAAGGAACCAGAGCCTTTTGTCTTCGAGTTCAAAGATGACCCGACACAACTAGCCAAGAATTTCTTGAGCTATTTTGGCCTGGATGGCTCGTCTTCTTCCAATGGACGCAGCCTCGCAGAGCAGCGTGAAATGTTCAAAGTTCTGTTACACCATATGGGAGTCAAGAGCGTAGAAGAACTGGGCGTTAAGCTCAGTCGCTCTGCAAAATAGAGCATGTCTTTTATGCTTCTGTTTTCTTTTTGAAAATGTTGCACTTTTTCTTTTTTTTTCTTTGTAAGGCCATCAGTGCCTCTTTTGTCTTAAAAAAATGTAGTACAACTTTTGTGCTGAACAGCGTGCATTAATGAAGAATATTAAGTGGCACTCTTTGAATGTTTCCAATGCTGTGCTGTCTTCCAAAGTACACATGACACTCATTCCATGGTTACGAGCATTTTTAACTCGAATCTTTTCCAAGAATAGGCTTGTACTTTGTCCTTTAAATAGGTAGCTGAGTTTCACAGATACTCATCTCCTTATTCTTCTTCTTCTTCTCTGAGAAATGAATTTTTTGTGAGATTTCATTCTCAAACAGGAAAGCAATGCTTTCTAATGTTCGATTCCTGTGCACTATACCAGACATTGGTTTGCCAATCCTTAGCACCAAACTCGATGGTAAGTACGCGTACCATTTTTACTGTTGAAGATGAGCTTTTGTTTCTGACTGAACAATACACGCCTGTCTCTATTTGACAAATGCACGCTTAATGAGAATGATATTTCTGTTGATTTAATATCTTTTTCCTTGCTATTTTCTGCAGAAGCTCGGCTGAAAATTTTCTTCAGAACTGGCATTGGTGATTTGGATGCTGTGGAGAATATTCCTCTGACACCTACATCAGGGAGCTCATACGCTTTTGACGCGTAAATCAGACAACTCAGAACTCTTCGTGGGATAGAAGGGTCTTCCTCAGATGGTAGGAAGAGCCTTTATACACGAGAGTTGGATGGTGGAGTCAGCTCTACCCCGAGAAATCGGGTAGTAGAGTTCCTTTCAGGGCAGATCTAGGAATTGTATCCCAATGTGGGATACATTCCTATCTCCTCTGAGAGGTCGCTCCCAATCCACCAGTTGTATTGGCAGCAACACGCCTTCAGGCTGCCATACTCTGTGGTTCTCCTCTCGTCTGAGAGAGAAGACCAGAGTTTGATTCCTGCTGTTCTGGTCGCTACTGGAACCTAGACAGTCAGGAACTGCCACCAACAACGAACCTGACGGAGAAGGTCCGACGGAGAAGATCCAAGGAAGAAGATAGATCTCTATTAGGTTATTGTGGCGTAGAATGAAAATCCAAAATTTGTAATAGATTTCCATTATGATTTGTAAGAAAGTCTAAGAAAATGTAATAGACTTTTTATGATGAAATGAGAGTGGAAATGATAATTCTTCTATGCTCAATGATTTGTATTTGAATGATTTGTGGACATGATAGATAATGAAATCTTCTTTTCTGATTTAGAGTACTCAATACTATCAGAGGTAATGTGGACGTGATAATATGTAGGAACTCGAAAAGAAAATAGATTGATTTCTATGTAGAGGTCAAGAATAGAAAATAACAAATGAGCAGGTAGATTCGGCATTTATTCAGAGGTTATGAAAACATGATAAATAACGAATTCCTATAATAGAAGATTATGAACGAACGAATCGTCAGATGAATGTAATAAATGAACGAATGAACCGTCGGATGAATGTAATAAATGAACGAATGAACCGTCGGATGAATGTAATAAATGAACGGATGAACCGTCGGGCATTAATGAACGGGTGAACCGTCGGATGAATGTGATGCTTCATTATTTGAAGAACTTCTGCCTATAAATATAGCAGAATTCTGACAAGAACGAACACTTCCATTCTTCAACATAAAAATGTCATCTGAAGAAGCATCCAAGAAAGCTGGAATCGCCCTGAAGGTTCAGAAAGGCACTGAAGAACGCCCTGTTGATCCAGTTCAACCGAATGAAGTAAAAGCAGGCGAAGGTTCGTCTGCACCCAAGCCCCCCAGGGACATTCTGGACTTCCTGCTCGAACCAGGAAGGACTGAAGAAGAAGAAGCCATGAGGATGGTCGCTTGCAAGTTCCTCGTGGGTTCTAGCAAGGAGGTTCTCGGCTCTTTTGCTGACTGCATTTTCAAGAAGGACGGCAGTGGCCCGCGTCCAAATGTAGAGAAGGATGATAGTGATCTTCCTTAAAATCATGTACTATCATTCATGATTAAAATAAAATAAAAATTTTATTTATAAACATGAACTTGTCTGATGATTTACAAGTATTTACATTTATGCATAATACTTTTTATGGAATTTGCCATTAATAGGCATAATAACTTTTCGACCATCCAGTTCTGAGAGTTGATAAGCTCCATTTGAGAAAACTCTGCTTACGACATAGGGACCTTCCCATTTTGCGTCGAATTAACCTTTGTTCATATGAGTCATAGTCATAGGACGTCTGACTGTTAGAACAAGTTCTCCTTTTTGATATGCTCGAACTCTGACTTTCTTATTAAAAGCTTTTGAGATTCTAGCTTGATAGAATTCGATATTCTGTTGAGCAAATAATCGCTTCACATCCAGAGCTTCTAATTCCTGAAGTCGAAGACGATCATTATTCTCAGCGTGAGTTCATTAGTGATTGCTATCCTTAAAGAAGGAATTTGAATCTCTAATGGAAGAACAGCTTCGCAACCATACACCAGAGAGAAAGGTGTACATTTAGTAGCATTACGAACTGTAGTACGGTAAGCCCACAGACATTCACCGAGCTTCTCACTCCAATTACGTTTGTTAGTAGAGACAAACTTCTTTAGGAGTTTAATGATGGTCTTGTTGAAAGCTTCTGCTAATCCATTAGCTGTCGGATTATATGCGGTAGAAGCCACATTATTGATCCGATAATCGTCACAGAATCGAGTAAATTTTTGGCTGACGAATTGTGGTCCATTATCATGAATAATGCGTCGAGGAACACCGAATTTGTAG
Organism: Iris pallida; assembly: GCA_029216955.1. Classification (NCBI taxonomy): domain Eukaryota; kingdom Viridiplantae; phylum Streptophyta; class Magnoliopsida; order Asparagales; family Iridaceae; genus Iris; species Iris pallida. The sequence continues at coordinate 7,594,283 of JANAVB010005598.1, read as the reverse complement.
ATGACGTGGTATTTAATAAAGCTGATGACATTGGACGTCTTAACTTCAGATAAAGGAATGGCTTCGGCCCATTTGGAAAAGTAATCGGTTATTGCGAGAATAAACCGATGACCTTTTGATGACGGCGGATTGATCGGACCAATAATGTCCATGCCCCAAGCTTCGAAGGGCCATGATGCTGCCGTTGGATGTAGAAATTCTGAGGGTTGATGAATAAAATCCGCATAGATTTGACAAGCTTTACACTTCCTTGCATACTCGATGGCATCTGATACCATAGTAGGCCAATAATAACCCATACGTCGAATACGGTCTTGAAGTTTTGGTCCAGGCTGATGTGCTCCACAAATTCCATCATGTGCTTCACGAATAATTTGTTGAGCCTCGTCACCGGCAACACATCGAAGAAGTAAACCATCATAAGCTCGACGATATAAGGTTTTTGTAGTATGATTGTAAGAGAATCTGAGTGATCGTCGTCTGATAGATGCTGCCTCACTCGAATTATCTGGAAGAATGTCATACAATACAAAATCTAAGAAAGGAAGTCTCCAATCTTTATCTGTATTCTGAGTCTCAGCTGAATTACTGAAGATGAATTCCATGCTAGAATCAGATGAGGATGATAAAGATTTACGACTGAATCCAAATCCTCTTGTTGTATTGACGTCATGAGACGTTGATTATTCAATGTCAATTGGAAGTCCTAGGGTCAGGTTATTTTCCAGATGAAACAATTCTCGATTGCGAACAACAATCATTTGTTGTCGTCTAATCGGAATAGCCAACACCGCCGCAAGATTAGCTAGAGCATCAGCTTCTGTGTTACATGCTCGCCTAACATGTTCAATAAAGAATTCTTCAAACGAAGAAGCCATAGATATAGCTGATCTATAATAAGAAACCAGATCTTGATGGCGAACTTCATAAGTACCCCTTATCTGATTGACAATGAGTTTAGAGTCTCCGTACGCCTCCAAATGTCGAATATTCAGATATTTAGCGAGTTGAAGACCAATGAGTAACGCATTGTACTCAGCTACGTTGTTTGAACACGGCTGATCAAGAGAATAAGCTCTTTGGATAGCAAGACCTTCTGGCGATACAAGAATGATTCCAACTCCAGCGACAATATCACCATTAGGACCTATCCTTGAAGCTCCATCAAAGAATAGACGCCAAGTAGGATCTTCTTCAGCAATTTGGTTTGAATCCAGGACTTCATCTGGGATTTCATCATAGAGTTTTGAATTTTCTGTAATTGAATGTGCAGCCAGAAAATCAGCTAAGGCTTGTCCTTTGACAGATTTCTGAGGAATATAGTACATATCATACTGAGCAAGTAAGATTCCCCAATTAGCCAATCGAAAATTCAAAACACTAGGTTTCTTCATCATGACCCGTATAGGATTGATCTTGGAAATGACATGAATAGTCTGGCCAATGATATAATGACGTGTCTTTTGAACAGCGAACATCAAGGCTAGACATTCTTTTTCGACCGATGAATATCGAGGTTCAGCTCCAGTCATAGTACGACTGAGATAGTAGACGGCTTGTTCATGACCATTTTTATTCTTTTGCGCGAGCAATGCACCCAATGAATGACTCATTGCTCGGGTATATAAGAGGAATAGAATTCCTGAGACGGGAGGTACCAATACTGGAGAGCTCATCAGATATTGTTTTATATCATCGAATGCTTTCTGACATTCATCATTCCAGACAAAAGAGACACCTTTCTTCATAAGTTTATTGAATGGTCTGCAGCGTCCTGAAAGATTAGAGATGAATCTCCTGATATAAGCGATCCTTCCTTGAAATCCTCGTAGCTCTTTTAAGGTACGTGGAGGACGCATCTCTTGGATGGCTTTGATCTTCTCGGGATCCACGTGTATACCTTTAGAGGTAATGACGAAGCCGAGAAATTTACCACTAGAGACGCCTAAGAAGGACTTAGTAGGGTTCATCTTTAATTGATGCTTACGCATTAGATCAAATATAGTCTTCAAATCTTGGATATGATCCTCCTTTTGTCGACTTTTGACTGCAATATCATCAACGTAGCATTCGACTATTTTCCGCAAATGTTCACGGAATATAGTGCTCATAGCTCGTTGATAAGTTGCTCCTGCATTCTTGAGACCGAATGGCATAACTGTATAACAGTATGTACCAATCGACGTTCTGAAAGAAGTGTATTTCTCGTCATCTGGAAACATTTTAATCTGATTGTACCCAGAATATCCGTCCATGAATGACATCCGTTCAAACCCACAGGTATTATCGATCATGACATCAGTGATTGGTAGAGAGAATTCGTCTTTAGGACATGCCGCATTGAGATCGCGGAAGTCTATGCAAACTCTGATCTTGCCAGTCTTTTTAAGAACAGGAACTATGTTAGCCACCCAATCGGGATGTTGTTCCTCTCTAATAAACCCGGAGGTCATGAGTTTATTAACTTCAGCTTCAATTGCATCCATGATGTCTGGACAAAATCGTTGCTGTTGTTGTTTGACCGGTTTAGCATTCGGCAAGATATTGAGCTTGTGTGTTGCGATTTGTGGATCGAGTCCTGGCTTATCTTCATAACTCTAAGCGAAGACATCGATGTAGTCATGAATGAGTTTGATTATGTCTTGCTTATCAGTTTCTGAAAGACTTTCACTGATGAATATTGGTTTGGAAGATCCCTCTTCACCAACATCTATTTGAACAAGTTTGTCTTCAGTTGGAGGTTCTTTTTGCTCAAATCGGAACTCCCATTGATTATCTAACCTTTGGGCCCATTGTTCTAATTCAGGTGAGATTTCAAACTCATCTTCGTCTTCATCACTTTCTTCAGAACGGTCAATGGAGACCATGTTGGAAGACAGAATATTGCAGTAGAAATCACCGATACTCGTATCGGAATCCCAAGAGGTAGTACTAGAAGAATCAGATCTCTTATCTTCGTCAGATTTGGGATCTTCATGAACAATATTGATGAAAGGAGTAGGAGCAGTATAACCCAATCCGCATTTCGTCCTCCCGTATTTCAGAGGAGGAATCCGGACAGGCATTTTTCTTCCTTTTCCACTGTTGAGGCCCATTCTGAAGTCATAGCCCATATTTTTAATGATGTCTTTAGATTGCTGACTATAACGACGTAGTTGTAATCTTCCAGTATCATCGTTTTTGTCCTCATCTTCGAAATCAGAAGGATTTTGGGGCCCTTTGTAGAAGAATATTGGGATGTCTCCTAGCTTTCTGCTGGGAACTAGAAAGTACGAAGATTGTACTAGTTCTAGGGATACATTTGTATGAGCAGTCTGTACAACTCCTATGGTTATTGTGTTCAAGTCATCTAACAAATGTAAATAACTATGAACATAATTACACACATCAACATACTGCAAAGATGGAGACTTTTCATTAAATGTAAAAGCAGCAGTATTTACATTGGGAGAAGGCTGAGCCTTAGAGATCTTAGCCAAATCAATGACTAAAGGGGGAGAAGATGAACGAAAAGAAGCATTGTTTCGATTAAGATCGATAACAAATGGCTCAGAAGAGGTGAGCTCCCTTGAAACTTGAGATGGAAGAGTAATTCGCCTTCCAACTGGAATTAGCAGAGTATCCTGTTTCACATGTGAAGATGCAGGAATTGCAGTACGCCCACTGACAGGAATGATCAGTATATCTTGAGCAGACGACTGAGGTAACGGAGAGATCCGTCCAGTCACCGGAATGATGAAAGGACTTTCTCCAGAGGGTTTGGGAGATTGTTGCTGAGTAGTTCGACCTTTAACAGGAATTATTAAAGTCTCACTTTGTGAATCCTCTTTCTCCATAGCTTGTATCACCCTTGTATATTCTTCTTTGTACATCCGGGAGTCATTGAAATAGGCTTCAACCCCATGGAAGGGATTTATATCAGCAACTTCTTTTTATACTCTTCTATTGCTATCAATGTATTTAAAATACTGATGAAGAGTAGAAGGCACCACATTATTTTCATGAAGAAAGGGCCTTCCAAGAAGAAGATTGTAGGATCCTACAATCTCGATCACATAGAAAGTGACTTTGGATCTGAAATCACCTATTTGAAGCTTCAGATGAATCTTTCCCAAAGGCTCGCTCCTGCTTTGATTGAATCCCAGGATAGTAGTAACTGTCTTGGAAAGCTTGTGAAGAGGGATTTTTAGTTCATCCAACAGACTCTTTGGCATTATGCTTATAGCAGACCCTGGATCAATGAGGATACGATCTATCTTCATCGTGTCGATATAACCGGTATAATAGAAAGGCCGATCATGTCGATTATCCTCCAGTAGCATGTCATCTTGTATAAAGGTGATATTTAGGATAATCTCCAGTACACTGTTGTAACGTAAGCAAGTGGCAGGTTCTGCATCTGGCTTCTTTAACTGTGCAAGACAAGAGTCAGCTTGAAGAAGTGCTTCACTTAACGTCTCCCGAGTCTCTTTGGAGAGACGTAGAAGTTCAAAGAGGGACATTCTAGCTGGAGTATTAGCAAGTTGAGCTAGAATGTCGAAATTATAAAGCTTCTGAAGCCCAAGAGGAGAGAACTTCTTGATTGGCTTATCAAACCGAGCCTGTTGCTTGCCTTTCTCAAGAGCTGTAGGCTTGGAAGAAACAGGTTCAACTGGGGTAGTTGAAGGAACAGGTGCAGTGGATGATTCTTCTTCAGGAGGAACATTAGGAGCGTCTTTATCAGCAGGAGGGGTATCAGGAGTATCCTCAGGATTTTTGGAATAATCCTTTAGATAAGGTTTCCCTATTCTAGTAGCACCAGCAAGTGCTTCTTCTTTGTCTTTTGGCTCTGTGTCAGAGATAGATCCAAGAGAAGTCATTTGACATGACTTAATCTTTCCAGCCTTCTTGGACTTTCGAGAAGTAGTCTTTTGAGGAGAAGGCGATTCAAAATCTGCCACTAGATCAGGATGTATCCACATGATTTCTCCTGTTTCCAAAGTGATTGGCACTAATCCTTCAGACTGTGGAGGAGGAAGATTCACTATGTCAAGGGTTGCCTTGGGAATAGGAACGATCCCACTTTCAAGGAGCTGAGAAGGGAAATCTCCGAATTGTATAGAGACGACGTTGGAGGTGACGGTCTTCTCTTTTGGAGTAAGAGAGATAGCTCCAGATTTAATCATTTCTTGGATCTTTCCTTTCAGTACATAACATGTACGAATTATGTGACCCAACATTCGGTGGTATGGACAGTATTTGGGATGATCTGTCTTACCAGCTTCATCAGGTTTCTTGATTTTAGGTAATTGTATTTTATTACCTTTCAGCAGACATTCAAAGATACCAAGGACATCGTCATCATCGAAAGAGTATTCTTCCTTGGGGCGAGGTGCTCTTGTTTGTTGGGTTGTAGAGGTAGGAGAAGTTTGCACATTTGATGCATCTTTGCTCTGAAGATTAACTTCAAGAGTTTTTTTTCCCTTGCGAGCATTATTTTTAGCATTATTATTAGCACCTTGACCTGTTTCTTTGGGAGTCATCTGCACTCCTAAACCTTTGAAGGTTTCAACACTAATTTTTGCGGCCTTGGCGCTAACTATGAAAGAAGGCCAGTCTTGAAATTGGGTGGATCCTGTCCACATGCTGATGATTGGCAACAAGTTTGATTTGCATGTGTCAATAGTGACAGCATCAGGAGTTCCAAGAGGCATCTTCAGAGCTTCTCTTCAAAATCGTTCAATGAAATCTTCTGTAGTTTCATTATTTTTCTGCTTGATTCTAATAAGAGCAGACATAGTCATGTCATTGAGCCCTTCATAGAATCTTTCAAGAAACATCTGTTTGAAACCGGCAAATGAGGTAATGCATCCATCTGGGAGACTTCTATACCATTCATAAGCTGTTCCCTTGAGACATCCAACAAACACCCGAGTAAGGAGGGCGTCGCTTGGTTGCAATTGATCAGTCATCACTTCAAAGTGATTAATAAACTGACTTGGAGAAGTGATTCCATCATAGAATGAGATAGTAGGAGGCTTGTATTTAGGAGGATATGATACTTGCTTCCATTCTATCGGATAAGGTTGCTTGATGCCTAATCTTTGTAAACCATCCTTCTGTTTGAATGCTTCGAATTGAGTTTTGAGATTCCTCAATTCTTCATTAACAACTCCGAAAGATTGTGGAGTTGTAGTTTGTAGAGAATAGTTGGGAGGAGGAACAGCGTTATAAGCACTACCCCCAGCTCCAGAGAGACTAGGATTTGGTTGAGCTGGACCAGGAGTATTGGATTGTATTGCTGGAGGAACTTGTACTGGACTTATAACGGTGTCAATTGGTATGGCATCTGGTACAGTCTGTCGATTTTGCATCTGAGTTGCCATGAGTTCATACATCGACTTCATAGTATCAGCCATAGACTTCATTTGCTGCTCCAAAGAAGCAATTCTTTGTTCTTGAGGAGTCAAGGAAGAAGAAGGTTCATCAGTATTCCTATCGACCATATAAGTCGTGACTGTACGAGGGATTATTGATGAACTGGTGGATGTTGTATGTTCTGAATCATTACTTTGTGTATCAAAGTCATTTGTAGGAGAACTACCCCCAGTAGGAAGAGGTGGGAAGTTAGATTCTCCAAAGAATTCAGAATCATCTTCAGAAATCAAAGTTCTTTGACTAGAGGCCAGGACTCTTGCTCTGGTGCCTCTATATACTCCATCTGGACTATCAGCTATACCCCCAGTATCCCGAGAGGTCATGTTGACAGAAGCAAACAAAGGCTCATCTTCATCAGGCATAGGTTCACACTGAATCCGATTGAAGACAAATTGTTGTTTTGTTTGACATCTGCATTGCATTGTGACTCTCGGCTGGAAATCACATTCATGATCAACATAGTCCTGAACATTTGATTGACATCTGCATTGAATTATGACTCTTGGCTGGAAGTCACATTCAGCATGGTCCATTGTCACAGAATTACTCCTTCTCTTCTGTTGAAGGTGTTCTCGTAAATCTGTTTGTGAAGATTGAGGTGCATCAGAGAACACTCTTTGTGTATTGCTAGGAGTATATTTCCTGTTCTTGGGTCTTGATGGCTCTTGATTATACAGAGAATGATTAATATGAGCCACATAATTTCTAGCATACTCTGCATCTGGATCTCTTAACCTTGTTTCCGATTGATGTGGTTTCTTAACACCAGAAGTATTTCCCAAACGGATTTGATTAAGTTTTGCTCTTAGATCAATTGGAGGTAACACATTGGTTTTTGACACATGGAGTTTTCCTTCCATTGATCTGGATATTTACAGAGAAGGAAAAATAGAACCATCCCCCTGATTAGGAGTTGGTAACAAACCCTCTCTAATGGACAAATTCTGTACCCAATTTGAAGAAGTCATAGAAGAAGACATTAAGGAATGTTTCTTCTTAGACTCATTCAAGTTTTGAGACATAGAATGTCCAGAAGAAAGAGTAGTCAAAAGACCATCTCCTTTTCTTTGACTAACAAAATTGTCAGTCAAAGCTGTTCCTGAAGTAAAAACTACAGGAACAGAAGAAACAACTAAAGAGTCATCTCTTTTCGAAGGGACTTTGTGTGGAAGACCACCCCCAGTTCTAGTAGAACTTGGCACAGAAGAAGAGATAGCTAAAGAGCTATTCTTTTTAGATGAAATACACGCTGAAACAGATTTGGTTAAAGAACCAGTACTGTTAGCGTGGCTTTTGGATTTAGAATTACACGCTGGAACAGATTTGGCTAAGGAACCAGTACCGTCAGCGTGATTTTTGATTTTGGAAATACACGCTGGAACAGATTTGGTTAAAGAACCAGTACTGTCAGCGTGATTTTTGATTTTGGAAATACACGCTGGAACAGATTTGGCTAAGGAGCCAGTACTGTCAGCGTAATTTTTGAATGAGAGATTGCACGCTGGAACAGATTTGGCCAAGGAGCCAGTACTGTCAGCGTGACTTTTGGGATTGAATTTGCACGCTGGAACAGATTTGGCTAAGGAGCCAGTACTGTCAGCGTGACCTTTGATTGCTGTCATCTTCGAGCGCACAAGAGTGTGCGTGCTTGCAGTAGAGTTCTTGCCAGTGTTAGGAGTAGACACTGTGGCAGAGACTTCACCATTGGCTGCCAATTGATTCTTAGGGACATAGACAGAGTGTCCCTTCGACTTGGCAGTGATGATGGAGGCTGAAGTGGGTTTGCCACTCTTAGCCCGCTGCATTTCTTCATAGGCGAGTTGATCGAATTGGATCGTCATCACCTTCTTCGTCGAGCCGACTGACGAAGTGTCGCATTGAGTTGTTGCCATCTCAGAAGAGGAGATGGATTTCCCCAGCAGAGTCGCCAATTTGTTTTCCATAAATAAATTCACTTTATTTATTGTGTATCTGGGAAAATTACAACTGTAGGAATTCGATCTAGAAGACGATCGCTTTATCCCTTGGACTATGCGAAGAAGAAAAAGCTCTCAAAATTTTGACAGTAAGTTAGATAACTATGTATCTGTATAATGAATGAGAAAAAGAACTCTATTTATAGAGTCAAAAATAACTGAAAAAGATAACTGTCTTCACAGCCTGTGCCTAGTTGAAAATCACGCAGGATTTAACATACGCAAGGTTGTGAGCAGTTACTGGACGTGGCCTGTAACTGTTGGACACATGGCAATCATGCATGAGTCGTGTGCAAGTTATAGGACACGCAAACGAGAGATCAGTGGCATGGCTGCCACGTACTCCAATTTGATGAAATCCACGCAGACTTGTTGAAGACGAAATCCACGCAGACTCGGGGCAGAAAGCTTCAAAATCTACGCAAACTTGGGGTAAGAAGCTTCAGAATCCACGCAGGCTTGGGGCAAAAAGTTTCACAATCCACGCAGACTTGGGGCAGAAAGCTTCAAAATCCACGCAGATGTGGAGCAAAAAACTTTAGAATCCACGCAAACTTGAGACAGAAAGCTCAAAATATACGCAGACTTTGGGAAGGAACATAATCCATGCTCGATTGAGGCAGGACTGCCAGCTGTCTTGATTCGACGTGCTTCGACTGACACAAAATCTCTGACAGTGATTCCTTTTGTCAGTTGCATTAAATGACAAGAAGCTCTTTTGGTACGCCAACTTGGTGAAGGCTGAGTCTTGCTGAAGAAGATTTCGAAAGTCACGCAATAGTCGGCTGTGATCTCTCGAGTTCTGTGCATACGTGGCATACGAGAAGACATTCTTCGACTGTCGTGCTGTCAGTCATAATTACACTCTGACAAATGATGAGCTGTTTCCCAGCGTAACTTTTGAATATTGTCCTGATCAACTCAGCGTGACTTTTTAGACATTGTCCTGATCAACTCAGCGTGACTTTCATTTTTTTGAGGCCTACACCAGTCAGCCGCGGGGGGGGGGGGGGGGGGGCGCACCCGTCAGCCGCTAAAGCGGGGAGGGGCAGGCCCACCCGTCAGCGTCTGGGTGAGCTCCACGTGGGTTTCCTTAATTGGAAGCCGAGCCAAGAAGCTGAGCTGGCTCACCCCCAAGCCTGCTCACATATGAGCCATTGGATCTGGGCGGGAGGCATCAGATGCTGCCACGTGTCCCCACCCAGCCGCCTCAAGCCATTCCACCGACTCCTTTTTTTCTATATATAATATATATATATATATATATATATATATATATATATATATATATATATATATATATATATATATATAAGTATATTTTAGGTTTCCGAAAACCCTATTTTAATTTAGCAGCTTTTTGTGGGAGAGTTCGATAGGGATTCTTCGACTTCGCGGAGGGATTGCCGTTGATCTAGACGTTCGTTTTGTACGACGTTTTTTTTGTTAGAAGCTTATTGAGGTTAGGTTTCTGAATATATAATTTATTTTCTGGTATTTTGATCTCAAATTTCTGAATAATTATTTGAGTGTCGGTTGTCCAAAAATTAACATGTCGCACGGTTTTCGAGATTTCGAGCAATTTCGAATTTCGTTTTGCGATCCGTTTGAAGTTTTGGGAAGCTGACACCGAGCTCTACAACATATAATTTTTCCAAAAATTAAGAATTTCATCTAGTATTTTATTTTGTTCATAGAAGTCAGATTTGGTCAACGGTTCATCGATTTGGTCATGGTTAGCCATAATGGCGATAACTTTTGACCAAATTGTGATTTTACGGCACAGTCGATTTCAGTGCGCTCATGGAGCTGAAATCTACCATGTTACACACTCAAACTTTTAAATTCATAATGTTTGACTAGTTAGTCAACAGTATATCTCGATTTGCGTGCCAAGAGTCCCAAATCTGGAACCGTGACTTTCCTTGGCCAAATATTTATGTGTAAATTGTTATTTCAGAATTAAATAGGTTAAAATAGGATTTTAGATGATTTACTCTAGAATTAAAATAGTATTAATTAGTTAAACCTATTAGCCACTTTTTAAGATTTTTAGAGTGGGAATCGTTGATCTAACTTATGGTTTTTATGTGACGGGGTAGATCGGACTACAATGTCTTGACTTGTGACTTTATCATCTATCGGAGCAGGCAAGTATCACTATGACCTATGTTTTCTTTATTTTATACTGCATGTTTTATGTCGTCTTTTCACTATCACTCCCTTATGGTTCATGATTGTCATTGTTCATGATTACTATTGTGCACGAGAGTTAGAATCGGTTGGATATACATACCTGTTCATGCCTTACTCATTGTTTCCTATTGTTTACAGTTTATCGTATTGCTAATGTTATCGTAGTGGACATGTATTATGAGTGAGTCGGGCGGGGGAATACAACAAGTAAGCATGTGGTCAACGAATTGAATACAGACCCCATATACATTGATTGCATAATATCAGTCATGCACCACACGTATGACTGACGGATATCCCAAGCCGTTTACATGCTGAAAGTTGGTATTCTAAAACACACAGTACACGTGACTTAATTATAGTTACTCTATTGTCTATTGTTCTTCTTTCGTCAAAGTCTACCTTCTTATTGTTATCATGTCTTAGTGGTATGTCAAGTCTACCTTCATATTGTTATCACGTCTCAAAAGTACTTTCTTATCATACAATATCATGCCAATACTTATCTTCAGTTAAATTCCTTTTATCGTTCCTTCATGCTTGTATTATATATTGTGTAATGTAGTGTTATGGTGATCTTGCTCCAATCCTGACTGGATAACTATTTTTTAGCTTTAGACGACAAGATTTGCCCCGAGGTCTACGGTGAGTATATTGGTGACCCTGACATCATTGGCATACCCGATTCCAGCACTGATGCGAATTAGCATATTTCCTTCCTTATGGATTCGCATTAGTTAGTAGTTATAGTTATGGAGTTTACTTGTCTATTTTATTTTCTGCTATCCGGGTTTGTTTTCGAGACTTTCTGAGTTGTAGTGGATTATTTCATATTTATAATATTGAGACTATTGGATATTTTGGTGATTATTGCTGGCTTAGTTATGGATGATATATATGCATGTTGTGATTGTTGTGGACCATTGTTATCATAGACAGCGTACTACCGCCGATGCTACGGCATAGGCTGGACTTGGCCACGAACTCGTATCCCAAAATTGGGAGCGGGTCGTGACACCTACCGCAACCCGTGCACTTGGTGCACGTCGCCTCAATTGTTGATTGTTCAATATTTTATCTTAATGTTCGATACACACTAAGACCTTTACTCGATTCGAGCCACGCTTCACTATCTCGATAGGAACACTAGCATAATAGGGTACATTTTATTATACATGAAGGAGTAGGGAAGAAGGGTCAAAAACCCACCCACCTTAAGCCAATACGCATTGTCGTTTCGCCGAGCCGATGCAGCTCGATTCATAACTTTGCTTCACGGACAACTCTTCTGTAACCACCACTTTTCTAAAATGAGGGAAATTTTGAACTTTTATAAAATTGATTATTTAATAATAGGTTTAAATCATGTTATTAATTTATTGGTAAATTTTAATTATTTTAATATCATTAAATTAGTGTTTTATGATTTTTATTCTTTGGCTAGTGTAACCTTAGAGCTGCTTAGCCTAGAGACTAACCATGACCATGGAGGCCTAACCCTTGTGATTAGATTAGCTAATTACTACTTTTTAGGCTAAGAATATTTTGGTCATTTCGTGACTTTTGAATTATTTAGAATTTTGATTAATTGCTAAATTTTAGATTATTTTAATAATATTTAAATTAATGTATTATGATTTTGGTCAATTTTTATATCTTAATAATTTGGGAATTTTTATATTTTAATATTGATTTTACGGGATTTGTTTAGTCGTGTTTGAGTTTCGTTTCATTCCGACTTGTGTTAGTGACCCGGGTAGCTTAGATTCTAGATGGGACCCCAAGATTAGTTAGTCATGGCCCACAAACCCTACTAATTAAGTTAGTAAGTTTAGACTAATCCTACTTGCTTAGAATGGTTAAATTAGAGACTTAAACTTGACTTTTTTGGCCAAAAACCTTGTCATGACTTAAGTTGACCCAAAGGAGACTTGTAGGGGCATCTTGGACATTTCACATAGGCCCATTAGGGCATGTATGGCCAGCCACCTATCGGGGGAGAGGTGTCCCTCTCTTTTATTTCACACTTGCCTCTTTTTTTCCCCAAATTTGTTCTTTCCCAAACTTGAGAGCTTCCCTCTTGATTTTGATCTCCAAATCCCTCCATTCTTGTTCCAATCTTCCATCATTTCTTCTCATTAAACCAAGGAGGAGGTACTAGCAAGGATTGGGAGCAAGGGGTAAGGAAGGGTGTCCATTTTGGAGGAGCTTTCGTGTCGAAATCGTGTCCTTTGAGTGTATCATTGGGATCCCACTTCCAATAGGTATAACCATCTCTCTATTTCAATTTCTCTTGCATTTTAGTTAGATTCGAATCCATAGGATCCATCCCCATGCATGTATAACCATTAGATTTTTATTTGAGGCTCTTTGGAGTCCTCTTTAGGAAGTTTGAATATGTTTGGTGTCCTACTTGTGGAGTTTCCAATATAGGACACCCCATATGTTTGTGTTTATGCAAATAGGCTATTTTGTGGTTTAATTTTAGTTTTAGGATGGTTAGAGAGTGGATTGATCTTAGTTAGGATGGTTAGAATGAGTTTTATTTGGATAGCTATGTTGGTATCCAAGTATCTTGGCCTACATGTATTTCTTTTGTCCAAAACAACCCAAATTTGTCATAATTTTTATCCATGTTTTTAGTAGCCAGAACAACTTAGAAATACCATAACTTTTAGCTCAGAATTTTGATTAATCTTCCATTTTTTTTAAAAGAACCGTATCGAAGTTAGATTTCCAAATATATATTTTAATAAGCCAAAATAATTTTAGAACTTTCTGTAAAATTATTTGAGTGTCAGCTGTACGAAAGACAAACGCGTTTCGGTGTTTTCGCGATTCCGGGAGCTTCCGGACACGAAAATACGATCCGTTTGAAGTTTCGGAAAGCTAACACGAAGAGCTACAACATACTTTAATCCTAGAATTTAGTGAATGGCCAATTGGTACAGTATTGATTTTAAGTAGAAGAGTGACTATACGACATAGATATTTTGTGTATCCTATGAGCCTATGTAGTATAGATATTATGTGAATGTAGGTATCATAGATTGTCAAGAATATGTATGATATAGTATATATATATATTATTAGGTAATATATGTTAGTATTGTGTGTGTGTGTTTGAATGAGATAAGGATGTGCGTGGTTAGTAGAGAGAAGTAAGATTGATAGAGGATATGTGCTAGTATGTGTTTGAGGTTGTATATTTGGTATATGTGTTTGTGTGTGTGTGTGTTAGTGTTGGAGTGGAGAGAGATTTAGATATTGTATGTATGGATATGTTAGTATGTTAGTGGTTATGTTAGAATCTATGTAGAGGTTAGAGGTATCTTAGAAGTTAGATAGTGATATCTTGTATAAGTTAGATAGTTAGTTGTGTTAGTCTATGTTATTGTTAGTTAGAGATGACATATGTTAGTTGGTTAGAGTTAGAGATGGATATATATACATATATGTTATGGTTAGATATTAGTTAGTGGATGTTAGTTGTGTTAGGTTTCTAAGTTAGAATAGATGGTTAGAAGTTATATGTTAGAGTTGGTTAGTATCTTGTATTAGAGATATAAGTTAGGATATAGAGTGATATCTTGAGATACCATAGTGGTATCTTAAAATATTTTGGGTATTTGCCCTTTATCTTAAGGTAATGTATTTACCTACAAGATAAAGGGGACTTACCTACAAGGTAGAGGGGGTTTACTTTATACTAAGGTATTAGATACTAAGGTATTGTCTATCTAATATTTTAGGGTGGATGGATAGAGGCTAGATATTTAAAGTATTAGTATTAGAGGTTAAGGTATTAGTTTCCAACCAAGGTAATGGGTTTACCTTATTACAAGGTAAGGTATTGGGTTTACCTAGGTAACTAAGGTTAGATATCTAAGTTATTAGTTAGCTAGTAGCTTAGGATAGATATTAGATATCTAAGATTGGTATCTTGGTAGATAATGGTTAGAAGTCGGTTATCTTGGTAGGTAATGGTTAGAAGTGGGTTATCTTGGTAGGTAATTGTCAAAAGTGGATTATCTTGATAGATAATGGTTAGAAATCGGTTATCTTGGTAGGTAATGGTTAGAAGTGGGTTATTTTGGTAGGTAATGGTTAGAAGTCGGTTATCTTGGTAGGTATTGGTTAGAAGTGGGTTATCTGGGTAGGTAATGGTTAGAAGTAGGTTATCTTGGTAGGTAATGGTTAGAAGTGGGTTATCTTGGTAGGTAATGGTTAGAAGTGGGTTATCTAGGTAGGTAATGGTTAGAAGTGGGTTATCTTGGTAGGTAATGGTTAGAAGTGGGTTATCTGGGTAGGTAATGGTTAGAAGTGAGTTATCTTGGTAGGTAAAGATTAGGAATATGATACTTGACTTAGATTTTACCCTGTTTGACTAAGGTTGACTGTTTTGACTCAAAGTCAACTGCAAAGTCAATATTGGACCTAGATTGGACTAGGAGTTGAACAGTTGACCAAAAGTCAACTGTGAGTTAGCCATTAGCCAGTTTGACCTAGATTAGATTAGAAGTTGACCAAAGATGACCAGTTGACCAAAAGTCAACTGTAGGTCAACCCTTGACCTAGTAGATCTAGATTGACTTGGTTTGACCTTGTTTGACCTATTTTGACTTTGTTAGACCTAGTATGACTTAGATTTACTTAGATTGACTTAGCATGACCTAGTTTGATCTAGTTGATTTAGTTTGACTTAGTTGACTTGGTGTGACTTAGTTTGACCTAGATTTGCATAGCATATACTAGAAATTATGTCATATACTGTTAAACCCTAATTAACTCATGATATCTCATATTTAGGTCTGTGACATCACTCTGAGCATCTATTCTCACTGACAGCTCAGGATCGCAGGCGAGTACATTCACTGATAGTTTTTATTGTCTTGATATCTCCTATATCCGATTCAGTTGTAGTGACTTATTTGATTCCTGACACGATGATTTTACGGACTAGTATACGTCGGATCCTGTCATGAGATATTGTTCCTGGATTACTTGGTATATTGGTACATTGCTCGACTTGTTACCTGTACTTGTATAGACATTGACTTGGGAGTGGACTGGCCCCCTGCTTTTGAGTCCCGTATTATGACGTGTCATGTCCGGATCCATTATACTATTCGAGGATGGAGAGTTATTAGTGGTTGTGTGATCAAATCCCTACTTGTTCTTCACACTCGTACCTGTTACTTGTTCATAGCTATACCCTCGTCTCACGACGGGTAAAGCCTGACCCTACTTGTTCATAGATTTCCATGGTGGCCGACCTGAACTTGTTCTTTTGTACACCTGTTCATAGTCGGTCAGATGGAACAGCCTGATCTGGACCTAAGCCGATCACATAACGCACTAATAATTCATGGCACCTTTTATGTTTACTTTTATATATCATATATCTTGTTCTATTCTACATTCCTGTATTATTACCATGACATGATATCCTGTTTCACATATCTAGTTACATTTCCTGTTTTGATATTTGTCTTATACTTCATTATAATTGTCTCTTATAGAATTTGTCAATTCATATGGAAATGTCGTTAGTGTTTGTACATGCTCATATCCTGACAGGATAACCCCGTTGATGTTTATAGATGATATAGATGCTGACTGCTCGACCTTCTATGGGTTTGGTATAGACGGTGAGTACTATATGGACATCCATGTGGAGCTGGTGCCCATTGAGCACGCACCGCCTACTTAGACTAGTTAGGCTTGACTGGACTGCTAACCAGCTAGTACTTGAGACTTGTAGTATACTTATTATTTTGGGATCTTATGTTATGTTTGAACTCTAACTTGTGTTAGTAACTTGCATCTATTTCCAGTTATTTCCTTCTATCATATTTTTATATTTTGTGCTATCTTCCTTAGAAGTCTTGTGATTGAGTTGTGACATTATATACCTCCGTACGGAGATGACAGGTACCATTATATTGTGTCTTGATGTTGTATGATATAGAAAAACTATACAACGTTCTACCGCCGATACTACGGCGTAGGCTGGACGTACCCACGTGCTCGTGCCCCTACTTTGGGTGTGGGTCGTGACACATTTTTGTGGTGGCCCATGCAGGTCAGAGTCGCAACTAGTGCGATTTTATAGTGGTGCTCGACTTAGAGTGCTGCTACGAGCCTGCTATTAGGATATAGGATTAGGCAGTATAGAGAGTTACTCAATCACAGTTAGGACTACTTGAGAAGATTCCTGGGATGACCCTTGAGAATCTCATTATAAACTATCTTGAAATTCGATTCCGACAGTTTCTGTCTACTTCCTTGTTCATCGTTGAATTTGATTCTTGGTATTCATTATTGACTTAATTTTCTACCAAGATAAGATTATGGGCTAGGTTGCCTCAGTCATGGAATCTAGAGTCTTCTACAGCCATATTAGCTGGTTTGGCGATGAGATAGAGTCTGATTTTGGATTATTTTTTGGGTGTAGGAATTTAAAATTTTTGCAACCAAGCTAGCGGCAATGCAAAAATTTTAAATACTATAATTCTAGAGGTATGTACCTTAGTTGCAAACTCTATGGATTATCGCTGTTGTACTTACTGACGTAATGAGGATTCTGGTAACATGGTTCTAGATAGACGGGTATGATTATCAGATTTTAGAATAGATACCATATAGATGGTGCCCTAGTATGATGGAATAGAATATCGGAGCGGATGTTACTTGAGTATCATGGATTAGATAGAGGGAGCTAGGCCACCTGTAGCGCAGCATCATGTCCCGCACCATCAGAGGGATATACCCTAGAGGGGCAGGGCTTTTGCGCTGACAGTCAAGTAGACCGACGCTACGGGTGATGGGTTAGCAGGTCTGTCTTTCATGTTCTTCTTTCCATCTTGTTGTGTGATTCCATTAATACCTGTCAGGATATTTTGTGCTGTGATAGAGAGTATAGTGACCCTAATCAAGATCGTGATATCACGACTAGTAGGACCACAATTTGCATATTTTAGATATAGTTTTCTTGACCTTGATTGTTGGGGGTTTAACCTAGAAGGAGTACGACCATCTTTATTTCGAGGACGAAATTTTTCTAAGGAGGGTAGATTTGTAACCACCACTTTTCTAAAATGAGGGTAATTTTAAACTTTTATAAAATTTATTATTTAATAATAGGTTTAAATCATGTTATTGATTTATTGGTAAATTTTAATTAATTTAATATCATTAAATTAGTATTTTGTGATTTTATTCTTTGGCTAGTGTAACCTTAGAGCTGCTTAGCCTAGAGACTAACGATGACCATGGAGGTCTAACCCATGTGATTAGATTAGCTAATTACAACTCTTTAGGCTAAGGGTATTTTGGTCATTTTGTGACTTTTGAATTATTTAGGATTTTGATTAATTGGTAAATTTTAGATTATTTTAATAATATTTAAATTGATGTATTGTAATTTTGGTCATTTTTTATATTTTAATATTTTAGGAATTTTTATATTTTAATATTGATTTTACGGGATTTGTTTAGTCGGGTTTGAGTTTCGTTTCGTTCCGACTTGTGTTAGTGATCCGGGTAGCTTAGACTCTAGATGAGACCCAAAGATTAGTTAGTCATGGCCCACAAACCCTGCTAATTAAGTTAGTAAGTTTAGACTAATTCCACTTGCTTAGAGTGGTTAAATTAGAGACTTAAACTTGACCTTTTTGACCACAAACCTTGTCATGACTTAAGTTGACCCAATGGAGACTTGTAGGGGCATCTTGGACATTTCATATAGGCCCATTAGGGCATGTATGGCCAGCCACCTATAGGAGGAGAGGTGTCCCCCTCTTTCATTTCACACTTGCCTCTTTTTTTCCCAAATTTGTTCTTCCCCAAACTTGAGAGCTTTTCTCTTGATTTTGATCCCCAAATTCCTCCATTCTTCTTCCAATTGTGGCATCTGCCATCCCTATTATAGTTTAGTGATATTTTTTTTCATTTTTATTTAAATAGTTTATATTTAATTTTCTATGATCATAGGAGTTGTGACTAAGCTCACAGGCGATTTATGACCATCTTGTGGTCACATAATCTCTAGATAGGGTCTATATGTATTCTATAGCTATATTATATTTTATTATAATTTTTAGACATTTTTATATATTTTAAAATATTTATTCTATGAAGATTTATATTTATGAATGACTTTCATAATTTATTTTGAGGCCTTTTGTGACTATTTTGAGACCCAGTATTTTTCTTTAGGCTCTATTAGGTAAAATATATTTTCTACAATTTTTCGGGAATTTTTAGATAATTAAATATAGGAAAAATCTATTTTCTAAGCCTTCTAGAATTTACTGTGCAAGCCTATGAGCATATATTGACCCCAGATATTTTTTCAGGCTTCATTATGTTATTTTACATTTTCTAGAATTTTTTCATATTTTTCTGGCTATTTTTAATATTTATTATAATTTTCTGTAATTAAAATGGCCTTAAAACTGTTTTCTGGATTATTAAAAACCCTTTTCCTAATTAAATACCCAATCAGCCATAGCGGGCCCACGCGTCAGCCACCCAGGCCCGACCGTAGGCCCACATGTCGGCGCTACAGTACCGTCTCTCTCCTCTCCTATATATAGTATTATATCAGAAAACCCTAGATTATTTCTCAGCCGACTTTTGGAGTTTGATCCCGGTGATCTCCCGACTTCCCGAAGCGATTCCTGCCAACTCCGACGTGCTTTTCGTGCACCATTTTTTTTGTTGGATTCGTAGCGAGGTAAGCTTTCAGAATATGTAATTTATTTTAGTAGATATTGTTCCTAAATTTCTGGAAAATTCATAGAGTGTCGGTTGTCCGAAACTTGACACATTTTGGTGTTTTCGAGATTCCGGGAGAACCAAAAATTGAAATCATGAACCGTTTAAAGTTTCGGAAAGCTAACACAGAGCTCTATGACATATATTTTTCCCGAAAATTATTTCATTCATCTAGTATTTTATTTATTCTGTTGAACTCAGAATTGATCGGTTGATCACCGTTTTGGTCACGATTAGCCATAACGGCGATATCTTTTGACCAAAGCGTGATTTTGCGGCATGGTTGATTCTAGCTCACTCGTGGAATTGAAATCTACCAAGATGCACTTTCAAAATATAGAGTTCACAGTGTTTGACTAGATAGTCAATGGCACGTCTCGATTTGCGTGCCATGGTTTCCAAAATTGGGAAACACGACTTTTGATGGCCAAACTTGCATGTTTAGATTATATTCAGATTATTATTAGGTTAAATTAGGTTTTTAAGTGAATTATTCTAGAATTAATTATTATTAGATTAATAACCCAACTAGCCACTATTCCATGAATTTAGAACTAGAACATTAGAATTGATTTATAGTTTTCGTGCACGATTCATAGTGCGATATGTGTTATAGGTTGACAGCTCCTAGATCGGTATCCCGTCATCCTCGACTTGTGACTAAGGTTTGTGAAAGGACCACAGGCAAGTATACCTTGCCTTCCTCTACAGTTTTTTTACATGCTTTGTATTTCCTTTTCCAGTTTTGATTGTTTATGGACATATGCTCTCATGTTATTATTCTGTTGAATTATTTTCATTGATATATAGCCGTGTTCATGTTTGGTCTTGTGGTTCATACTTGAAGTTTCTCACCAGTACCTTGCTTGAGTCGTGTTATAGAACAAGTGCGTGTAGTGAACTGCTAAACCTTTGATTATCGTTTTACACAACCAGAGAGTCCACACTCAGAACGAGGGTTGATCAGTGCACCAGAGAGTCCACACTCGGGACGAGGGTTGACCAATTATACCAGAGAGTCCACACACGGGACGAGGGTGTTTTACCGTGAGCTAACCACAGAGTCCACACTCAGGACGAGGGTTAGTGCTTAGTTCAAACCTGTGAGTCCACACTCGGGATGAGGGTTTGGTTCTTCCATTGATCTCATATTCATCGTTCATCCGGCAGTTCATTTATACGTAGTTGTTCTAGTGTTCGTGTTCGTAGTGATTTGTCGTGTTCCGGTCTTTCTTGTTTATTTTCTTGTGCATGATAAAACTGTTAGATAGGCATGTTTATATGTATCTTGCTATGTCCTCTGAGGACCTGATGATTTCTTTAGGTTAGCCGAGTTTGAGTCAGGAGCAGACGAGTGGGTTGAGTTAGCATCAGATCGCGGAGTTTGCAGTTGAGATTGCCTTGGTTAGCAGGTTGTATTCAGATAGTATATTTTTTTTATGTATTTATCCCTTTTCATCTAATGGTAGTGGATTTGTGTCCACCGAACGTGACATTGATTCTTTGAGACATTCAGTTATATTCATTATTGTTCAGTTTCATATCTTATTCATCGATCTTGGTTGTGTCTTGATTTTTCTGTGGATGAGATATAGATTTCCATGTGATACTAGATGCAATGACTTGTGAGTTATAGACAGCATTCCCGCCGACACTGCGGCGTAGGCTGGGCTTGTACACGGTTCATGTCCAAATATTGGGTGCGGGTCGTGACACGTTTTTATGGTGGCCTATACAGGTTGAAGTTTCACAAGGACAACGAAACTGTGGTAGTACTTAGGTTAGTCGAACTACTGCGGGCCTGTGATTAGGACTAGGAATAGGGACCTAAGGACTGTCTCCGTGAGTTGAAAATTTCGTCATTGACTTCTATATTCGATTTCAAGTACCTTTATGCATCTTGTTTGAATCGTGCTATCGTCTAATGATTTTCTTTGTTTTCATCCAATGGACTCGCAGGACTGGAACAACGATGCACTGAACACTCTACGGGCAGTTGGCAAGTTTTTTACCTACGAGACCCTACCGTCGCAGGGAGGCTAGCTTACTCACCAGGATGATCCGGGCCAGCCACAGTACTCGAGATTTTGCAGGGATGATATTCCACCGCCGTCGCAGTTTCCTCCGTAGACTCCGGTACCAGCACCCATCCCTCCTCCAGCACCTGCTCCACCTACCATGCACGCAACACCAACAGTCTATCCACCACCTATGATGCATCCAGCACCGGCCATGTATCCAGCTTCGATGATGTTGCAGGCACCCTACATGTACCCAGTACCACCATGCATCCAGCGCCAGCGATGTACCCGGCACCTGCTCTGCCCCTGCCACCGGTACTGGACAATATTACCCTCATCGGTATCTTCCAACAGTAGGCCAACATCTTTCGCGATACCCTGTAAGAGGCCCTTCAGCAAAGGGAGGCCCACCAACAGCGCCCTGGGACGTCCAAGAACTTCATGGACCTCCGGCCCAGAGAGTTCCATGGGATCGAGGGTATTATCTACGCTGATGAGTGGTTGGAAAACGTGGAGCGGTACCTGAAGATGGCTCGCGTCGAAGAAGATCTAAAGGTGGAGTCAGCTAGCGGATAACTATTCGACATCATACGGACGTGGTACCAGGGCGAGCCACGATTTGCTGCTCCAGACGTGACTTGGGAAGAATTCAAGCGGCTATTCAAGAAGCAATTCTACCCCGACGTAGCACGAGAGGCATTGGTGAGCCAGTTCGAGCACTTGGAGCAGGGGAATCTCACCGTTGATGAGTACACTGCAGAGTTTTCTTGCCTTAGTCGGTTTGCCAAGAGTTTGGTCAACACCCCGGAGAGCAAGACCAGAAGTTTCATAAAGGGATTATCGCACGAGATTCGTTTAGCTATCGCCACCAGCCGAACCACTACCGACGAGGAGATTCTGGAGGTCGCCTAGGCCGTAGAAGAAGAACTGAGTCACAAACCGAAGAGGAATCGAGACGCATTCGGAGGAGACGACAACCAATCAACACCGGCAAAATGCCCCAATATTTCAGAGAAGACCTCAACACAGCAGCATCAACAGTAACCACGAGCAGCCCCACAACAAGTTCAAGATGTACCCACCTGCTAGTATTGTAAGAAGAGAGGCCACGTCCAAGAAGACTGCCGAAGATGGTTAAGGTTGTGCTATACACTACTAAAATACAATGATTTAGCGACGGCCGTATTCGTCGCTAATCCGTCGCTAATTGACATTACTGACGGATTACCGACGGATACTGTCTGAAAAAATCCGTCGGGAATAACCTCGTCGCTAAGACAAATCTGTCGCTAGTCCGTCGCTTAGCGACTACTTAGCGACCGTTTACCATTGGCTACATCAAAACGGTTAGCGACGGCTAGCCGACGGTTTCCCATCAACTTCGACAATTTAAAATTTTAATATAGCAACGTTTAGCGACGGACAATCCGTCGCTAAACCGTTATTAAACGCGTATCAGAGGGTTTCTGATACGCAAAATATGTCTCTAAACCGTCGCTAATCTGTCACCAACCTCGTCGGATTAGCGGCGGAGTAGCGACGAATAATCCGTCGACAGTCTCCTGGATATCTTTCATAATTCCAGGACCTTGGCGACGGATAACCCGTCGGCTTTTAGTCGTGCATCCGTCGCTAACTGGGAATCCCCCAGTTAGTGACGGATAGTCCGACGGAAAGTGGTCGCTAGTCCGTCGCTAACTGGGAATTTTTGGAAAAAAATAACATAAAACTGGGCATTCCCAATATACACAATTCCAATATACAAAATACACAAATAATCCCAAGCAATTCCAATATACACAATTCTAAAATACAAAACACACAAACAATTCCAACACACAAATATCTCAAGCATTCAAATTGTTCACCCAAAACACACAAATATTCAATATTTAAACACAAATATTCAATATTCAATAAAAAGGAAAATCGACTTTGGCCTCAGCAAAGACCGCAAGTCAGACGATGAATGCTCACAGCCAGGGATCATAGTTGTATTGAGACATGTACCATTCTCTCAGCCACTTTGCATACGAAGGCTCAATCTGGTTGAGGTCTTCTGTAGGGACAGGAGGGTCAGTCCCGATGCTACTACTCTCTGACGGTGGCTCCTCCTTAACTTCAACCTTGGAAGCAATCTCTTCCCTGATGGTCATCGGTTCTTCCTTGACCTCGACCTTTGGTAACACCTCCTCCTTAACAGTCACCGGCTCTTGTTTGATGAACGGAGATAGTATCTCTTCCTTCACGAGAGCCTCCGCCTTCGGCATGGGTTCCTTGCCTCGGCCCCTTCTTCGGCTAGCAGCACCACCTCGGGAAGTCTTGGGAGCCATCTCTCTGACAAAGAAAAGAAGGGAGAAAAGAGTTCTGAGAAAGAAGAAACCTTTTTTCAGAAAAGAAAAAAAACTAAACATAATTAGGTGAAAATCTTGACATAGAGTGATTCGAAGGACTTACTAGATGTTCCATTATCGTCATTGTCTAGAAAGATGATGTTTCCTTCAACATCCGTAGGAGAACTATAAGGATATATCTTTTCACAACATGTCACCTTGTCAAAGACCCTTAATGTGACAACCATGTTACCACGGTGTCGGAAGACTAACATGTCATAATTTTCTAACGAAGTAACGATCCATTTCAATTTGGATGTGAAAATCTGTATCGTAAGACAAACTAAACATAATTAGTTCGATACCGATACTGATACCGATTCCTTTACTCAACGAAATAGTCCGATACCGATACTCGATGAAATAGTCCAATACCAATACCGATACTCATAGGAATAGCCCGATACCGATATAGATTTGGTTTTGGTTTTGATTTCAGTTTCGGTTTCGAACGTACTAAAGTTTATATATACTCCACTATATATATATACTCCTCTATAAATATATATGTGCGTGTGTGCCGAATATATATATATATATATATATATGTGTGTGTGTGTGTGTGTGTGTGTGTGTGTGTGTGTGTGCCGACAATATCCCCTCCTCGACCCCCTCCCCCACCCCCCCCTCCTCGACATCACCCACCCCCCACCCCCCCTTCCCTACCCCTTCCCCGACCCCCCTCCCCGACAGCATCCCCTACCCGACCCCCTCCCCCACCCCCTCCCCCGATCCGATACCGATTTCGATTCTGATATCGATTCCGATACCCCCCTCCCCCGATCCGATACTCATAGGATTGGTTCGATCGGAAACCACCTATTGTGAAATTCGTAAATTCGAATTTATTAATTTAACTGTTGGATTTTATTTGCTAATTAGTTGGGTCAGTTTATTATTATTATTATTATTATTATTTGTCAGTTTAGGAAAATCATATTTTAAAAATTATTCATTGAATTATTTTTATTGTTTGGCTTGACCCGTCCCGAACCCGTCTCGAAACCATGTCCGAATCCGAGCCAATCTCGGTTTTCGAAACCATCCTTTAAGTATTTTAGGATATATATATATATATATATATATATATATATATATATATATATATATATATATTGAACTAAAGGAAGTATATAAATCTAACTGACAAAACTTGTTACAAAAGTGGCCGGGATCAACACGCGGCCAGACGGAATGCCACACCTCCCCAAAGGAAGGGGCTGCAAAATATAAAACATGAAGTAAAACCCCTGCTACCCCACAGAGACAAAAAAATCTGCCCCACCCAGGTGGAGAAAAGGAGGAAGCCCGCCATCTACCTCGTTGTACTGAGCCATAACTTTGCCAATCTGTCTCTTGATTTCTCCTCCAAGCCGAGAACTCGTCCACCCACTTTGTTCATACCTCACTTTATTTCTATTCTTCCACAAAATCCATACAATGGCGGCCACGCACAACTTACCCCACTAATGCTTAAGATCGCTCCACCATCTACAGACTCTGGACATAAAGCAATGCCCATCAGACTTGAAACCCTGCCCATCTTTTAAGTAATCCCACACCGCGCTAGCCTTATCTCCCGAATTGAAGATTGATCAGAGGTCTTCTCCATCGAGTTCGCACAACAAGAGCATTGGAAGCCAAGCTAAAGCCGAGCGATTTGATCTTCACGTCGAATGGAAGCTTGTCTCGTAAAAGGCGCCAGAGGAGGTTAGTCCACTTGGTCGAAAATTCGTTCCCCCAGATTTGTGACTTGCTGGATCCCACATATGACGATTCCTGGAGACTTCCTACGCCGAGGACAACAAAACTTACCACTGCTCGATGGTAGCAAGGTAACCAAATCAGCCCCTTCTAAATTGTCGCATCCAGAGTTCAGAATAATCGTAGTAGCCTCCCTTCCGAAGGCCGCCTCACAACCATCCAAATCACACCGGCCGTTACGCCAAAAATATTTGATCGAATGAGAGCCCATCCTCCCTTGCAGCTGCCCCGCTCCATCATCCCTTCTATTTTGTTTAAAATATATATATAAATATATATACATGAAATTACACTATGTGTATAAATATATTACTGTATAATATATATATATATATATATATATATATATATATATATATATATATAATATTTATATTAACTTTTTTCCTTTTTATAAAGGAAAGAATTCCATTCCTTTCCTTTCTCAGCACACTCTCTCTTTCTCACCCGAAACCTAACCCCTCTCCTTTCCTTCCGTTCACGGCCGCCGACTCCTCCCCTTCCCTCTTTCGAAACTGCCGCGTCTCTCCCTTTCCCGTAACCCCCGATCTCTCTCCCTATATGAACCCACTCCATCATCCCTCTCATCCAAACCCATCCCCAAGCCCTAGCCCTAACCCGCGCCCCTCCCGACGACCCCGACCGCGCCCCTCGGCGACCCCGGTCGCGCCCCCTCGGCGACCTTCGGCGCCGTCAGCCCCGACCCGAGCCGCCCAGGTCAGCGCCCCCTCCGCCCGAGCCCAGCACCCCTCCGCCCAATCCCGGCGACCCCCTGCGCACCCTTCTCGGCCGACCCTGCGCGCGCCTTCCGCCGCCGAGCCTCCCGCACTGATCCCGACCCCCACCGTCCGCGCCCAGCCCTGTCCCATCGGCGCACCTCGCCGCCGTCACTGACCCGCTGCCCAGTGGCCGTGCCCTCTGTTCTAGTGGCCGGACCCCGTTCCCAGCGCTGTCCCGCGTTATTCTTTGCTGTCCGCGTATTCTGGACTCTTTTCCAGTCTACGAGGATTCATCTTTTCTCCTATTTTTGCATCTGAGAGCTCTAGCCGAGCACCCGAGGTAAAATTCTGTGTCCCTGTGTCCCTTCCGTAGATTAGTCTGTGATGACGCGGTCCCGATCCCGTTTCGAGAATCGGTATTTTGAATTATTGTTGTTTTTGGGTGATACATGGATTATCGACTACGTCGAAGCATAGTTTCTATTTGGATTATAATTGTGCTGTGATTATTCCTGGTTTGGAATATTTATTTGTGTTGAGGTTTGGTATCGCCCCATGATTGGGTTGTCCCCGTTACAGAGGAGGTGCTGCCCAATTTTTCTTAGAAGTTTTCAAAATATTATTTTGATAACAAAAACTATTTCCAAATCCCGATCTTTGCAAATGGTTTATGAAAATGGTTTCAGATTGGTTTAAGTGTTGGATTTTGTGAGTTTCAATATTCCCTTAGGCGACGATCGTATCGGTCGGATGAGCATCGACGAAACGCAAACGATACAGGACTTCCTGTATGTTGAGGCGTTAGCCAGCAACATGAGTTTTGTATGACCAAGTCTGAGGCTTACCCTATTCATACTTTTATAGTTTAATTATTTAGAACTTGTTACTGGGTATTTTCGTATTTCGAGTGCAGGGCATTCGTGCCTCCTGAATGGACAGCTTCCCGGCATTCAAAGCTCGTCTCAGTCTTATTTAATTTAATTTATGTAATAAATTGTAAGTGCATAAGCCCAGCTTTTATTTTATTCTCTGTGACCATGTATTTGTGTAGAGTAGATTTTCTATTTCTTTTCTGGTTTTGCTGATTTCGCAGTTAGACGCATAATTAATGGAGTATTATTTTGTATGAAAATTAATAAGAGTTTTTCTCACATTAAATAAAGGGTAAAATTATAAGTTTTGTTAACTAAACCAAATTCACATTTTCTCATTTAAAAACCTAGTTATATATATATATATATATATATATATATATATATATATATATATATATATATATATATATATATATATATATATATGTTACCAAACTACAAAGTTTTGTCAATTAACTTGTAAATGCTATTTTTCCCAATAAATATTAATTGAATTTACTTCGTTAATCAATGATTGTAGTTCACAACAATAAACGTGATCCGGTAGTATATTCGTTAAACAACTTAAAACTAGACTAGGACCTACTTTTAGAGATTGTAACTAGCACACTTAGAAATAGCTTTCTTATGATTCTAAGTCCGGATTCTCAGCTGTAGGAATTCGAGAACGTAACTGACTTCCTCTCCGGTACCGACACCTCAATCCAGTCAATAGCAAAGGCAAGTACGGTTATGTTATCTCGTAATTTAATTAGTAATTGTTATCTTGCATGCTTAAACCACATTGCTACACGGAACTCTCTCCCAGAGTTCAAATATTGATTGTGGGATATTGGAGGAGTAGTGTAGTGCTTATGACCAATACCTTCATATTGCATAATTGTACGAGCTTACCCCTCTTACACATGGGGATAAGCCGTATCGCATCGCTAGGATGCTATTGTAAAACCCAAGCCGGTCATATACATTACCTATTCAAATCACATTGTTTTCAAATATTGAATTGCTGGAAAATTTCTGGAAGATATTGTTCAAGTATTTCAAACTGTTTAAAATTGCAAATTTCCGTTACGAGTTGAACTGTTAGATATATATAATTATACTTTGCTCATTTCCTGACTGGATCCCCCCCAATAGGTGACATTGATGATGCTGAGCTATTGTTCAATAGCTATTATGATCTTGTGCTGTATCCTGCGGTGCTTCCAGAGACTCACTTGGAGGATGCAGATCTTGAGTTCGATGAGCCGGCCATTTAGCTAGCTGTTTTTTATTTCGATTTTCTCTATGTTGGAGTTTGCAGACTTTTTATTTCAGTATTTCAGTTTTAGTTGTACTTTCAATTGTTAAACAATAGTTTTACATGTTCGTAATATTAAAGTTGTGACAAATATAATTGTTGTTGAGATTACTTGTATATAGAAACAGCTTACTGTCGCCGTCTCACAACGGTGCAG
Organism: Iris pallida; assembly: GCA_029216955.1. Lineage (NCBI taxonomy): Eukaryota > Viridiplantae > Streptophyta > Magnoliopsida > Asparagales > Iridaceae > Iris > Iris pallida. The sequence continues at coordinate 7,565,684 of JANAVB010005598.1, read as the reverse complement.
GCTGGGAATGATCCGATTCGACCCAACAATTTGGAATCGGGTCGTGACATATTTTTAGTGGTGGCCCATGCAGGTCTGATCAACAACTTAGGTAAACATATTTAGAAACAATTAGAACACTAGAACATTAATTTGTTACAACATAGGACCAAAATATATTATAAATAAATATTTTTGTTTGTTATAGACTGGTAGGCTACCTTGCTTATGTTTTGCATCCAAAACCTTCCAGAGTATGGCCACAAACAAGGCCACCACTGCTGGCGATGGGGTGTCATCACCCGATCACACCCCACCTTCCCAAGCAAGTCTAGATCCTACACCTCGGTAGCTGACCGATCGTCCCCATAATGCACCAGCACCTTGTGGAGTTTACACTCCTATAACTCCAGTGGCAGATCCTACATCTTCCCAGACTGAGCTATAGTCCCCTGCGGTAATGCCCGCTCCAGCTGCCCCACCAGTACCCGTGGACCCCACCGACCTCGTAGGCCTGCTACGAGGAGTGCTTGAGGCCCAGAGAGCCCAAGCTGAAGCTCATCGCGAACAGACTGCGGTTATGAGAGAAGGCATGGAGAATGCCCACAACATGGCTATGACTGTTCTCGAGAAAGGAGAAGCAGCCCAGTCAGAACCAAGGCCTGCTAAGGTCGGCGATATAGAGAAATTTAAGAAGCTGGGCCCTCGACCTTTCAAGGCAACCGAGGGAATCATCTATGCCGACGAATGGCTCGACATCATGGAGCGTCACCTCAGTGTCGCTCGACTTCCATACGACCTCCAGGTTGAAGCAGTAGGACTCCAACTTCTAGATGTAGCAAGCACCTGGTATCAGAATAAACCCCAACTCCAGGACAGGCAGCTTGACTGGAACACCTTCAAGAGGTTGTTCCGTAGGAAATTCTTCCCAACATCAGAGTTGCGGGAGATGGAAAGACAGTTCCAGAATCTGAAGCAAGGGAACATGACGGTTGGTGAATATGTAGCAGAGTTTGGCCAACTTAGTCGCTTTGCCAAGAACTTGGTTGCTGACCTCGCAGATCGTGCTGAAAGATTCAGATATGGATTGAGGGAAGAGATTCGCACCCCTGTGATCGCAGGCGGTACCAAGACGTATGAGAGAATTCTAATACGAGCTCAGGATATAGAGAAGAGTCAGCATGCTCGTTCAAAGAGGGAGTATTCTAGAACTAGCAACTTCCAGAGTAACCAAAAGAGGCCTAATGTCAACAACCACAACAACAACATGCCTTCTCACCACCACCACCAGCACCATCAGGCGAGGACCAATGACAGAGCACCTCAGAAGCAGATCCCTATCTGCAATTTCTGCAAGAGGCCAGGACATCAGGCGAACATCTGCAGAAAAAGACTAGGACACTGTCTAGTTTGCGGGTCTGCCACCCACCAAGTGAGGGACTGCCCACGGCATTCAACCAGACCGGAATAACACAGCAGAAAGCTCCCCTACCCACTCAGCAACAACAGTTTGGGCAACACCAACAGAAGACTGGATGACATTTTGCCCTAATAGTAGACGAGCAAGAGCCAGAGCAGGCACCTACCACTGATGTCATCACAGGTTCCATTTATGTGCATTCACATCCTGCTTTAGCATTATTTGATTCGGGTGCATCACACAGTTTTATATCATCAAAGTTTATTTCTACACACTATCTAGTTACGGGGTTTAGCAAGATGATATATAGAGTTATGACTGGTGGTGGACCCATACCCATCACCGAGACCTGTAACTGCCTCATAACTATCTCAGGCCATAAATTCTTAGCACCCTTACTTGTGATGCCCATACCCAACTATGATGTAGTCCTAGCGATGGACTGGCTAAGTAAGCAGCATGCACTGATAGATTGTCACAGAGGATGTGTAGTTTTCATCCCACCAGAAGAACCGGAGTTTGAAATCTCTCAAACTTCGAAAGATATGGAGAGTGTTATCTACTCCTCTATCACTGAAGAACCCGGGCCTCCTCATTCTATCATAGAGGAATTCATGGACGTCTTCCCTGATAGTCTTCTGGGATTGTCCCCAGATCGAGATATGGAATTCACCATTGATCTAGTTCTCGGCTCTTCCCCTATTTCTCGAGGATGCTACAGAGTCAACCCCAAGGAGGCTAAGGAGATGAAGGACCAGATTGACGAACTGAAGGCCTAGGGATTTATCAGAGATGGAGCTTCATCCTGGGGAGCACCAGTTTTGTTCGTACCCAAGAAGGATGGAACCGTATGGATGTGCATCGATTACCGGACGCTGAACAACATCACCATCAAGAACAAGTACCTTCTACCCCGGATCGATGACCTGTTTGATCAATTAATTGGAGCTAAGGTATTCTCAAAGATAGATCTCCGATCTGGCTACTATCAAATCAAGGTTAGGAAGGAGGATATTCGAAAGACAGCGTTCAACACCAAATATGGACAATATGAATTTTTGGTCATGCCGTTTGGATTGACGAATGCCCCTGCGGTATTCATGAACCTCATGAACAAGGTCTTCCATGAATACCTGGATCAATTTGTTTGTTGTCTTCATCGATGACATCCTGATCTACTCGAATACCGAAGAAGAGCATGAAGAGCACCTGAGAAAAGTTCTAGAAACTTTAAAGAGGGAGAAGCTCTATAGTAAGCTATCTAAATGCGAATTCTTCTTAGACAAGGTAGATTTTCTAGGCCATGTTGTCACAGGAGAAGGAATTTCGGTGGATCCAAAGAAGATAGCTGCTATTGAGACGTGGACTACACCAAGCTCAGTTGCAAAAATCAGAAGCTTTCTGGGCTTAGCTGGCTACTACCGAAAATTTGTGAAGGACTTTGCCAGAATTGCTGAGCCGATGACGAAGCTCACCAGGAAGAACGAAGAATTTATTTGGTCCAAAGCTTGCCAGTTAGCATTTGAGGAACTGAAGAAGAGACTTACAACGACGCCTATACTTGCGCTACCCTCAGGTACCGGCGGTTTCTCAATTTACAGTGATGCTTCCGGTAAAGGATTGGGCTGTGTTCTTCAACAAAATGGGAAAGTAATTACTTATGCATCTAGATAATTACGGATTCATGAGAAGAACTATCCCATGCATGATTTAGAGCTTACAACAGTTATATTTGCTTTAAAGTTGTGGAAGCACTACCTCTATAGAGAGAGAGTGGAAATATTTACAGACCATAAGTCTTAAATATATTTTCACTCAGAAGGAGCTGAACATGCGACAGAGACGATGGCTGGAGCTGATGAAAGATTTCGACATCAACCTGCAGTATCATCCGGGTAAGTCTAATGTTGTTGCAGATGCACTTAGTCGATACCCGATGGCAATGTTTTTGACCAAGAAGCAGCATTTACTGGAAGACATAGAGAAGCTTGGATTGGAGATTGTACTGCCCGGAGAGGAAATAAAGAAACTGGAAAGAGAAGCCATTGTACCAGGAGCTGGTTCATCAATGATGCAGTTGCAAGTGCATTCAAGTCTGATGGATAGAGTCAAGGAGACACAATTCTAAGATGAGACACTTTGCAAACTCAGAGATCAAGTACAGGCGGGAACACTTGAAGGATTCTCAATCGCTAGCGATGGAGCACTGAGGCATACGGTACGAAGCTTTGCATACCAACTGGTGAACTGAGGAACGAGTTAATGCAAGAAGTACATCAGTCGCAGTATTCCATACATCCAGGAGCTAACAAAATGTATCGGAATATGCGTACTATAGTATGGTGAAATGGAATGAAGAAGGACGTATACAGGTATGTGGATAGATGCTTAATTTGTCAACAAGTAAAAGCTAGCAGACAGAGACCCGCAGGACTATTGTAGCCGTTAGACATCCCGGAGTGGAAATAGGAACACATAACGATGGACTTTGTGTCGGGACTGCCTCGATCCCAAGGATGGAAGGACGCCATTTGGGCTACTATGGACCGACTGACGAAGTTATCTCACTTTATCCCCTTCCAGGTTGGTCTATCCACCGAGAAGTTGACAACACTGTACATGCAGCATATCTACCGGATTTATGGAGTTTCGGTAAGTATCGTATCTGACAGGGATACCAGATTTACCTCTCACTTCTGGAAGAGCTTGTACGACAGTTTGGGAACACAATTGAAGTTTAGCACCGCCTACCATCTCCAGACTGATGGACAATCGGAGAGAACAATCCAGACGCTAGAGGACATGCTGAGATCTTACATCTTGGAATTTGGAGGGTCTTGGGAAGACCATTTGCACTTGGTAGAGTTCTCCTATAATAACAGCTACCAAGCTAGTATCGGTATGACTCCGTTCGAGGCACTTTATGGACGTCGTTGTCGCACTCCACTTGCTTGGGACGACGTAGGAGAAAGAGTATTGCTTGGACCTGAGATGGTGACTGATACAGCAGAGAAGGTAAAAATGATCAGAAATAAGCTCAGGATTACTCAGGACAGACAGAAGCATTGGACCGATAGCAGCCGACGACCGTTGGAGTTCGAAGCAGGTGATAGTGTGTTTGTGAAGATCTCACCTACCAGAGGAACTATCCGATTTGGTAGAGCAGGAAAGCTAAGTCCCAGGTATATTGGTCCTTTTGAAGTACTGAACAAGATTGGCGAAGTAGCTTATCGGGTGGCTCTACCCCCAAGTCTCGAAGGCGTCCACAACGTCTTCCATATTTCACAGCTGAGACGCTACATTCCGGACCCGAGCCACATCTTGGACCATTCGGAGCTGGAAATTGGATCCAGCCTTACAGTACCAGAGAAGCCAGTGGCGATATTAGACAGAGGAGAGAAGAGAACCAGGAATTCGGTGACGCCGATAGTCAGAGTGATGTGGCGGCACAACTCCCCAGGCGAGTCTACCTGGGAGCGAGAAGACGAGATGCGGGAGCAGTATCCGTATCTGTTTGAAGCTTGAGGTAACTCCTAACCCTGCCTTTAATTTCGAGGACGAAATTTCCTAAGGAGGGAAGCTTGTGAAACCCGTAAATTCGAATTTATTAATTTAACTGTTGGATTTTGTTTGCGAATTAGTTGGGTCAGTTTATTATTATTATTATTATTATTATTTGTCAGTTTAGGAAAATCATATTTTAAAAATTATTCATTGAATTATTTTTATTGTTTGGCTTGACCCGTCCCGAACCCGTCTCGAAACCATGTCCGAATCCGAGCCAATCTCGATTTTCGAAACCATCCTTTAATTATTTTAGGATATATATATATATATATATATATATATATATATATATATATATATATATATATATATATATATATATATATATATATATATTAATTTTTTCCTTTTTATAAAGGAAAGAATTTTATTCCTTTTCTTTCTCAGCACACTCTCTCTCTCTCACCCAAAACATAACCCCTCCCCTTCCCTTTCGTTCACGGCCGTCGACTCCTCCCCTTCCTTCTTCCGAAACCGTCGCGTCTCTTCTTTTCCCGTAACCCCCGATCTCTCTCCCTATATGAACCCTCTCCATCATCCCTCTCGTCCAAACCAATCCCCAAGCCCTAGCCCTAACCCGCGCCCCTCCCGACGACCCCGACCGTGCCCTTCGGCAACCTCGGCCGCGCCCCCTCGGTGACCTCCGGTGCCGTCAGCCCCGACCCGAGTCGCCCAGGCCAGCGCCCCCTCCGCCCGAGGCCAGCGCCCCTCCGCCCGAGCCCGGCGACCACCTGCGCGCCCCTCTCGGCCGACCCTGCGCGCGCCTTCCGCAGCCGAGCCTCCCGCACGGTCGCCCGCGCTGATCCCGACCCCCGCCGTCCGCGCCCAGCCCTGTCCCGTCGGCACACCTCGCCGCCGTCCCAGACCCGCTGCCCAATGACCGTGCCCTCTGTTCTAATGGCCGTACCCCGTTTCCAGCGCTGTCCTGCGTCATTCTTTGTTGTCCACGTATTCTGAACTCTTTCCGAGTCTGCGAGGATTCATCTTTTCTCCTATTTTTGCATCTGAGAGCTCTAGCCGAGCACCCGAGGTAAAATTCCGTGTCCCTGTGTCGCTTTCGTAGATTAGTCTGTGATGACGCGGTCCCGATCCCATTTTGGGAATCGGTATTTTGAATTATTATTATTTTTGGGTGATACGTAGATTATCGACTACGTCGAGGCGTAGTTTCTATTTGGATTATAATTGTTCTGTGATTATTCCTGGTTTGGAATATTTATTTGTGTTGAGGTTTGGTATCGCCCCATGATTGGGTTGTCCCCGTTACAGAGGAGGTGCTGCCAAATTTTTCTTAGAAGTTTTCAAAATATTATTTTGATAACAAAAACTATTTCCAAATCCCGGTCTTTGTAAACGGTTTATGAAAATGGTTTCAGATTGGTTTAAGTGTTGGATTTTGTGAGTTTCAGCATTCCCTTAGGCGACGATCGTATCGGTCGGATGAGCCTCGGCGAAACGCAAACGATACAGGACTTCCTGTACGTTGAGGCGTTAGCCAGCAACATGAGTTTTGTATGACCAAGTCTGAGACTTACCCTATTCATACTTTTATAATTTAATTATTTAGAACTTGTTACTAGGTATTTTCGTATTTCGAGTGCAGGGCATTCGTGCCTCCTGAATGGACCGCTTCCCGGCGTTCAAAGCTCGCCTCAGTCTTATTTAATTTAATTTATGTAATAAATTGTAAGGGCATAAGCCCAGCTTTTATTTTATTTTCTGTGACCATGTATTTGTGTAGAGTAGATTTTTTATTTCTTTTCTGGTTTTGCTGATTTCGTAGTTAGACGCGTAATTAATGGAGTATTATTTTATATGAAAATTAATAAGAGTTTTTCTCACATTAAATAAAAGTGTAAAATTATAAGTTTTGTTAACTAAACAAAATTCACATTTTCTCATTTAAAAAGCTAGTTTTATATATATATATATATATATATATATATATATATATATATATATATATATATATATATATATATATATATATATATATATATGTTACCAAACTACAAAGTTTTGTCAATTAACTTGTAAATGCTATTTTTTCCAATAAATATTAATTTGACTTTACTTCGTTAATTAATGATTGCAGTTCGCAACGATAAACGTGATCCGGTAGTATATTCGTTAAACAACTTAAAACTGGACTAGGACCTACTTTTAGAGATTGTAACTAGCACACTTAGAAATGGCTTTCTTATGATTCTAAGTCCGGATTCTCAGCTGTAGGAATTTGAGGACGTAACTGACTTCCTCTCCGGTACCGACACCTCAATCCAGTCAAAAGCAAAGGTAAGTACGGTTATGTTATCTCGCAATTTAATTAGTAAATGTTATCTTACATGCTTAAACCACATTGCTACACGGAACTCTCTTCCAGAGTTCAAATATTGATTGTGGGATATTGGGAGAGTAGTGTAGTGCTTATGACCAATACCTTCATATTGCATAATTGTGCAAGCTTACCCCTCTTACACATGGGGATAAGCCGTATCGCATCGCTAGGATGCTATTGTACAACCCAAGCCGGTCATATACATTACATATTCAAATCACATTGTTTTCAAATATTGAATTGCTGGAAAATTTCTGGAAAATATTGTTCAAGTATTTCAAACTGTTTAAAATTGCAAATTTCTGTTACTAGTTGAACTGTTAGATATATATAATTGTACTTTGCTCCTTTCCTGACTGGATCACCCCTAATAGGTGACATTGATGATGCTGAAATATTGTTCAATAGCTATTATGATCCTGTGCTGTATCATGCGGTGCTTCCAGAGTCTCACTTGGAGGACGCAGATCCTGAGGCCGATGAGCCGGCCATTTAGCTAGTTGATTTTCATTTCGATTTTCTCTATGTTGGAGTTTACAGACTTTTTATTTCAGTATTTCAGTTTCAGTTGTACTTTCAATTGTTAAAAAAAGTTTTACATGTTCGTAATATTAAAGTTGTGACAAATATAATTATTGTTGAGATTACCTGCATATAGAAATAGCTTACTGCCGCCGTCTCACAAGGGTGCAGGCTGGGCATGATCCGATTCGACCCAACAATTTGGAATCGGGTCGTGACACCTATACCCCCTCCCCCGATCCGATACTCCGATCCGAAACCACCGATACTCATAGAATGGTTCGATCCGAAACTACCAATACCCCCCACCCCCTTCCCTACCCCGCCGGACAGCAAACCCCCCACCCCCTCCCCCACCCCCGACAGCCCACCCCCGACAGCAAACCCCCACCCCGCATCCTCTCCTCCCTCCCGACAGCAAACACCCACCCCCTCCCCCTCACCCCCCCGACAGCAAACCCTAAACCCTACCTTGCCCCCCGCCCTGCACCCAACACCATCCACCCCCCGCCCCCTTTCCTCCCCCCTCACCGCCGGCCCCCGCGACAGCCGACCCCCCACTCGAAACCTTACCCATGTCCCGAAAACCTAAACCCTACCCTGCCCCCCGCCCTCAACACCCTCCCCCCCCACTCCCTCTCCCCACCCCGCCGGCCCCAGTGACAGCCAACCCCCCCAAATCCGAAGCCCTATATGTTAAACAGAGAGAGAGAGAGAGGGAGAGAGAGCATACCTGAGAGAGAGAGAGTGTCGCCGAAGAGAGCGCCGGAGAGAGAGACCCGTCCGGGAGAGAGAGCCGCCGGACTAGGTGTGAGAGAGAGAGAGAGGGAGAAGCGAGAGAGAGTCTTTTTGGGGGGATAAAAAATCTCCCCCCCCCGTCCGTCGGTTCAATTTAAGTTAGGTTACAGTTTTTAGCGACGGACTACCAACGGATATAGCCGTCGCTAGGTAGTCGCTAAATACCCACTAGATTACCGACGGAACGTCCGTCGCTAGTTAGACGCTAATTTATCGTACCAATTTTTCCAGATTTTGCCTCTACAATGTGCGACATATTAGCGACGGAGATCAATCCGTCGCTAAATTACGTCAAATTAGTGACGGATCTGCGACTGATTTTGACACAAAAAATATAAAAAAAATTATCCATTGCTTTCTGACGGTAGTCCGTCACAAGATAATTGCTAGTTCGTCGCTATTAGCGACGGATAAGATCCGTCGCTAATAGTCCGTCGCCAAATTGCTGTATTTTAGTAGTGATACTTGTGGATCCAACTAGCATCTGTCTCGAGATTGCCCGAAGAAAAATGTGACTGCCCCACCATTACCAGCCGCACATGGAGGACAAGCCTACGCCATGATCACGGAGGATACGACAACACCACAGGAAGCAGATGGCGAGAATTTTCAGTAGAATTGACAGTTTTATAGATAGGCCATCTTAGACTTTGATTTAAGAGGAATTGAATTTCTTTTATAGCAATTTGTTCTAGAACATTAATTCTAGTAGATGACGACTCATTAAATTTTGAGGACGAAATTATTTTTAAGGGGGATAGTATGTGGCATCTGCCATCCCGATTATAATTTAGTGATATTTTTTTTTATTTTTATTTGAATAGTTTATATTTAATTTTCTATGATCATAGGAGTTGTGACTAAGCTCACAGGTGATTTATGACCATCTTATGGTCACATAATCTCTAGATAGGGTCTATATGCATTCTATAGCTATATTATATTTTATTATGATTTTTAGACATTTTTATATATTTTTAAATATTTATTATATGAAGATTTATATTTATGAATGACTTTCATAATTTATTTTGAAGCCTTTTGTGACTATTTTGAGACCCAATATTTTTCATTAGGATCTATTAGGTTAAATATATTTTCTGTATTTTTTTATAATTTTTCGGGAATTTTTAGATAATTAAATATAGAAAAAACCTATTTTCTAAGCCTTCTAGAATTTACTGTGCAAGCCTATGAGCATATATCGACCCCGGATATTTTTCCAGGCTTCATTATGTTATTTTACATTTTTTAGAATTTTTTCATATTTTTTTGGCTATTTTTAATATTTATTATAATTTTCTGTAATTAAAATGGCCTTAAAAACTATTTTCTAGATTATTAAAAACCCTTTTCCTAATTAAATACCCAGTCAGCCAGAGTGGGGCCCATGCGTCAGCCACCCAGGCCCAACTGCAGGCCCACAAGTCGGCGCTACAGTACCGCCTCTCTCCTCTCCTATATATAGTATTATATCAGAAAACCCTAGATTATTTCTCAGCCAACTTTTGGAGTTTGATCCCGGTGATCCCCCGACTTCCCGAAGCGATTTCTGCCAACTCCGACGTGCTTTTTGCGCGCCTTTTTTTTGTTGGATTCATATCGAAGTAAGATTTTTGAATATGTAATTTATTTTCGTAGATATTATTCCTAAATTTTTGGAAAATTCGTAGAGTGTCGGTTGTCCGAAACTTGACACATTTTGGTGTTTTCGAGATTTCGGGAGAACCAAAATCGAAATCATGAACCGTTGAAGTTTCGGAAAGCTAACACAGAGCTTTACAACATATATTTTTCCCAGAAATTATTTTGTTCATCTAGTATTTTATTTATTCTGTTGAACTCAAAATTGATCAGTTGATCACCATTTTGGTCACGATTAGCCATAATGGCGATATCTTTTGACCAAAGCGTGATTTTGCGGCACGGTTGATTCCAGCGCACTCGTGGCGCTGAAATCTACCAAGGTGCACTTTCAAAATCTAGAGTTCACAGCGTTTGACTAGATAGTCAATGGCATGTCTCGATTTGCGTGCCATGGTTTCCAAAATTGGGAAACACGACTTTTGATGGCCAAACTTGCATGTTTAGATTATATTCAGATTATTATTAGATTAAATTAGGTTTTTAAGTGAATTATTCTAGAATTAATTATTATTAGATTAGTAACCCAACTAGACACTATTCCATGAATTTAGAACTAGAACATTAGAATTGATTTATAGTTTTCGTGCACGGTTCATGGTGCGATATGTGTTATAGGTTGACAGCTCCTAGATCGGCATCCCCTCATCCTTGACTTGTGACTACGGTTTGTACAAGGACCATAGGCAAGTATACATTGCCTCCCTCTACAGTTTTTTTACATGCTTTGTATTTCCTTTTCCAGTTTTGATTGTTTATGGACATGTGCTCTCGTGTTATTATTCCGTTGAATTGTTTTCATTGATATATAGCCGTGTTCATGTTTGGTCTTGTGGTTCATACTTGGAGTTTCTCACCAGTACCTTCCTTGAGTCGTGTCATAGAACAAGTGTCACCCCCATTTCCTGTATTTCGTATTTATGCTCGTATTTGATTTTTTGGCACGTATTTTATTTTTTCACTTGCATCTTGTTAGTAATTAGGCTTGTGATAACCCTAGTTAGTTAAAGTAGTAAGCCGTAGTACTTGCTTGGCCGATTGTGAATGAATGGTGTCCAGCCCTATCTAAGTCTTATCTAGCCTTGTACCTGGAACTCTTGATCATGATTGTTTACTTATCTCTAACGATAAATGGGTAGAGGCAGTGAGCTATTCAGGCGAAGGGTTACAATCCCGGTCCTTGTTTGGTTTAAGGATTGTAACCTGGCTCCCGGAATGGTTCCACGTCCCTAGTCGTTTATCGCCCTGTGTACTTTTATTACTTGTACCTTCCTTTATTCTTTATGTTCTGATATGCTGGCTTTTGTTCTTATTTGTGGCCTCCTTTGTGGCACTTGCTCTTTCTGGGGTTTGACCCAGCTGGTTTTGTGTGGCCAGATTTCGGAGCAGCTCCCGAGGATCTACCGAGCTTCCAGCCCAATGGTGACAACTAGACGGAACCCGGGCCAAGAGTGGGTTTTCCTTTTTGTTTCACCCACTTATATGTAAATTTATTCTTTTGAGGCGTTTAGCCGACGAGCACCTGTTAGCTCGATGCACATTTACTTACTGTCTGCCTACGGGCTGTAAACATGATTAACAAATCCTAGGGTTGATCATGTATGACTGAACTCTTGCTAGTCCCATCATTTTGTACGACTAGCTTCATGATCATCCAATATGTAATATTTGGGACGCCTTATATATATATTTGATGCTCTAACATCTTGTAACTCTGTTAATTGCTTGAGATTGAGACAATAGGCTTGACCTTAAGAGACTGCTGGCTTGTAGTAAACCCTCATATCTAGACAGCCGTGACCGTATAGTTGAGATGTATTCTATTTCAATATACGTAGCTGGCTGTGTCTGCCCCCGCTCTCCAGTATTCTGGTTCTGGGGCGTGACACGGTTTAAGTGGTGGCCCATGCAGGTCTTGGCATTCAAGAAATGTGAGGGTTTACCGAATAGATGTCTCAATCAATATTCGCCTTTGATCTCTGCTCGTATCTTCAAATCCCTAAGATTCTTGACCTGATCACCTGCTTGTATCATTGATCTGTCCTGGTCCTTCTTTACTGTTCCCTATGTCGTCTTCTTCAGCGGCATTACTCCCGGACCTGCCAACCAGCCAGAGGAAGCTCGACAAGCACCCCAGCGCCAGGAAGATCAAGCTCAGCACTCTGGAGTAGCCTCCCGAGTTATGCTTCCCGGAGGCTCGGAACCTCCAGTTCAGGCAGCTCTGCCCGTTCAACCAGCTAGACAGGATGAGGGACCTTTGGTAGGGCTTATCAGAGAACTGCTTGCATCCCAAGATCGTCGAGGCGACGCCCTGCACCAGGAAGTTCATGATGCACTAAACCGAGGAGGTCCCCAAGAGAATCAGGCGGCCAACAGTTTCAAACGCTTGAACCCTCCCTTCTTTGACGGCAGTGAAGATGCGATTGCCGCAGACGCTTGGCTTCAGGATACCGGGGTGGTTCTAGAAGCAGCTAGGACACCTGAGAATGAGAAGGTGGCGGTGGTACGCCTATAGTTGTTAGACTTGGCTCGCAATTGGTGGGCGGCTCAGGCCATGGGGTTAGCGGCACCAGTCACTTGGATGACGTTCAGAGAGAGGTTCCAGATAAAGTACTTCGATGCGGTGGCACGGTATGACCTGCAGACCCGGTTCACCAACTTGAAGCAAGGAGGCAGGACGGTCGATGGCTATGCGACCGAGTTTTCTAGGCTGAGTAGGTTCGCCCCCACCTTGGTGGCAACCGAATTCGATATGGCCCAGCGGTTCCAGCAGGGGCTGCATTTAGAGATATTATTGGCTGTCGAGCAGTTCGAGCACCAGACGTTCGATGCAGTATTGAAGGCAGCGAGGAGGCATGAGTATACCTCCCGGAGAATTGTGGACAGGACCGGAGGCAGGAAGCGGTCCCACAACCAGATGTACCAATCTTCAGCTCCAGCCCCGGCAGCTATGGGTATAACCATTGGAACTCCGAGGCGGGCGGCCTCAGTGACGTCGGTTCAGCATTCGACCCCGACGTACCCGCAGTAGCAGAAGCAGAAGCAGTCTTCCGCGGTAGGATGTTCTCATTGCAGGAAGCCGGGCCATGTAGTGGCAGAGTGTCGTAGGGCACAGGGATTGTGCCTGGCTTGCGGAGGAGCAGATCACAAGATAGGGACCTGCCCGAATAGGGGAGGTCCATCATCATCCAATCTTTCTAGTTCTTCGGTGACAGGACCAGCCCCAGTTCCAGTCCAGTAACAGCAGCAACAGCAGTACCCGAGGCCATTGGCGCCTCAGGCCCAGGCCTTTCAGCAGCAGAACCAGCAGCAGTTCACCCAGGCTCCAGCACAGAACCGACAGAGGGGTTTCCAGCAGAGAGGACCCGTAGCTAGAGGTCAGGCTATGATGATGACCATGGAAGAAGAAGTTGCACCAGATGAGGTAGTGGCAGGTACTATTCTCGTCAACACTTTTCCAGCATCTGTATTATTTGATTCTGGTGCATCGCATTCATTCATGTCTGCACGATTCGCGACACGGATAGGATTGGAGCCCGAGTCATTATCAGTAAGGCTCAATATACTTACTGGTAATGGTCTTGTGGGAGTAGATCGAGTGTTTTCCTCGTGTCGGATCGTAGTTAGCAGTAGAGAATTCCCCGCTAGGCTCATAGAGTTCCCTATGGCAGACTATGATGTAGTCCTAGGCATGGATTGGTTGAGGAACCATTATGCTAGGATAGACTGCCATGTTGGCAGAGTTGTCTTTAGTATTCCCGGAGAGCCAGAGTTTTCATTTTCCAGAGGCACAGTAGAGCCATCTCCTCCAGTATTGCGGATGGCAGTAGCAGCAGTGCAGTTGCCCCGGATAGTTGAAGAGTTTCCAGATGTCTTCCCAGAGGAACTTCCAGGGATGCCACCAGAGCGGGAGATCGGGTTCACCATTGACTTGATTCCCGGGACAGCACCAGTATCAGAGCGAGTCTATAGGATGGCGCCTTCAGAATTGGAGATTTTGTACAAGATGATTGAAGAACTTAGAACCAAGGGATTCATTCGTGCTAGTGGATCGCCTTGGGGAGCCCCGATGCTTCTTGTGAAAAAGAAGGATGGTACGTCTAGGCTATGTGTTGATTATCGTACCTTGAACTCAGTGACAATCAAGAACAGATACCCTCTCCCGAGGATAGATGACTTGTTTGATCAACTCAAGGGGGCTTCAGTTTTCTCGAAGATAGACTTACGGTCAGGATACCACCAGATCAGAGTCAGAGAGCAGGACATCCCGAAGACGGCGTTCAGATCTAGGTACGGGCATTGGAAGTTTCTAGTTATGCCCTTTGGAGCGACCAATGTGCCGGCAGTGTTCATGGACCTCATGAACCGTATTTTTATGCCTTACTTGGATCAGTTTGTGATAGTGTTCCTTGATGACATCCTGGTCTACAGCAAGAGTGAAGCAGAGCACGAGCAGCATCTCAGAGTTGTCCTCCAGATTCTCAGAGAACACCAGTTGTACGCTAAGTTCAGTAAATGCGAGTTCTGGCTCGATCGTATTTCTTACTTGGGTCACATCGTTACCAGAGGAGGAGTGGAAGTGGATCCCCAGAAGATTGTAGCTATCGAGGCATGGCCAGTACCCAGCTCAGTAGCAGAAGTTCGCAGCTTTCTTGGATTGGCCGGCTACTACCGGCGGTTCGTCTCTGATTTTGCAAGGATTTCAGCGCCGATGACCCAGTTGACCCGCAAGGATGTGTCGTTCGTTTGGACGGCAGAATGTCAGGAATCATTTGAGAAGTTGAAGCGAGGTTTGATAACGGCTCCCATTCTTACACTTCCAGATGGGACCAGAGGATTCACAGTTTATTGCGATATTTCAGGCAGAGGATTGGGATGTGTTTTGATGCAGCATGGGAAGGTAATTGCTTATGCGTCACGTCAACTCCGTGATCATGAGAAGAATTACCCGACCCACGACTTGGAGCTAGCAGCAGTAGTGTTTGCACTTAAGTTGTGGAGGCACTACTTGTACGGAGACAGAGTGGAGATCTTTACTGATCATAAGAGCCTGAAGTATGTTTTCACCCAGAAGGATCTTAATATGCGGCAGAGAAGATGGCTCGAGCTACTTGTGGACTATGATGTGGACTTGCAGTATCATCCAGGGAAGGCCAACGTCGTAGCAGATGCGTTGAGCCGGAGAGCCGGAGTTTATTTCCTGACGGCGCAAGCAGAGCTATTGGCGGATCTTCAGAAGATGGGAATTGAAGTGGTTCTTCCTTCCAATGTGGCCTTGATGGCCAGCCTACAGATTCAGTCCACCATAGTTGAGAGGATCCGGACAGCACAGTTAACAGATTCCAAGATTCAGCGTCTCAGAGCAGAGTGCGAGGCAGGGAGAAGGCCAGAGTTATGTATTCATGAGGATGGTACACTTCGACATGGCACGCGTCTTTGTGTACCCAGTGGAGATATCAGACAGGAAGTCATGGCAGAGGCTCACAGTTCGCAGTATTCCATCCACCCAGGCAGCACGAAGATGTACAGAGATATTCGTCAACACTTTTGGTGGAATGGTATGAAGAGGGAGATAGCCCGGTATGTCTCTCGATGTTTGGTTTGCCAACAAGTCAAGGCTGAACATCAGAGGCCAGCTGGACTTTTTCAACCTTTACCGATCCCAGAATGGAAATGGGAACACATAACCATGGATTTCGTGACTGGGTTACCCAGATCTCCGGCAGGCAGAGATGCTATTTGGGTCATTGTGGACAGGCTTACCAAGGTGGCACACTTTTTTCCATTTAGAATTGGACAGTCAACGGCACAGCTAGCAGAGATGTATCTCAGGCAGATCGTCAGACTTCACGGAGTGCCAGTCAGCATAGTATCGGACAGGGATACGAGATTCACATCGCACTTCTGGCGCAGTCTTCATCAAAGTTTGGGGACTCGTCTCAAGTTCAGCTCAGCATATCATCCGCAGGCAGATGGGCAGTCAGAGCGTACTATACAAACTCTCGAAGATATGTTGCGGTCATGTACCCTTGACTTCGGTGGTTCGTGGGAGGATCACCTGTACCTAGTGGAATTCTCGTACAACAATAGTTTCCAGGCCAGTATCCAGATGGCACCCTTCGAGGCTCTGTATGGTAGGAAGTGCAGATCCCCGTTAGCATGGGACGATGTCGGAGAGAGGAAGATGCTCGGTCCAGAACTGATTTCTCAGACGGTTGAAGTGGTCAGGAGAGTCAGAGATCACCTCCGAGTTGCTCAGGATCGCCAGCGCCATTGGGCCGATGCTCATCGGCGTCCCTTAGAATTTGCCATTGGCGACCATGTATTCCTTAGGATCTCGCCTACCCGCGGCGTCATTCGTTTTGGCATACAGGAAAAGCTTAGTCCTAGGTATATAGGGCCGTTCGATATTCTGGAGCGAGTAGGCGATGTGTCCTATCGTCTCGTTCTTCCGCCGTCGCTAAGTGAGGTACATGATGTATTCCATGTGTCCCAATTAAGACGGTACATCCCGGACCCGAGCCATATCCTAGATCATTCGAAATTGGTTGTTGGTACCAACCTTTCGTATGAGGAGAGGCCCGTGTCTATATTGAACCGGAGAGAAAAGACGCTCAAGAACAAGACTATTAACTTAGTCCATGTTGCTTGGGGTCATCACTCTCTAGGTGAGTCAACGTGGGAGCGTGAGGACGACATCCAATCGCGATATCCCTACCTGTTTGACTCGTGAGGTATAATGTCTTTCTTATGCCTTACGCTTTCCCTTCCTTGCTTGCATTGTATGATTGTATGATTGAACTACTTAGTGTAGCTTGTCTGTGCTTAGTATAGCTTGTCGTGGCAATCTCTAGCTCCTTGATTAAATTCCGAGGACGGAATTCTTTGAAGGTGGGTAGAGTTGTCACCCCCATTTCCTGTATTTCGTATTTATGCTCGTATTTGATTTTTTGGCACGTATTTTATTTTCTCACTTGCATCTTGTTAGTAATTAGGCTTGTGATAACCCTAGTTAGTTAAAGTAGTAAGCCGTAGTACTTGCTTGGCCGATTGTGAATGAATAGTGTCCAGCCCTATCTAAGTCTTGTCTAGTCTTGTACCTGGAACTCTTGATCATGATTGTTTACTTATCTCTAACGATAAATGGGTAGAGGCAGTGAGCTATTCAGGCGAAGGGTTACAATCCCGGTCCTTGTTTGGTTTAAGGATTGTAACCTGGCTCCCGGAATGGTTCCACGTCCCTAGTCGTTTATCGCCCTGTGTACTTTTATTACTTGTACCTTCCTTTATTCTTTATGTTCTGATATGCTGGCTTTTGTTCTTATTTGTGGCCTCCTTTGTGGCACTTGCTCTTTCTGGGGTTTGACCCAGCTGGTTTTGTGTGGCCAGATTTCAGAGCAGCTCCCGAGGATCTACCGAGCTTCCAGCCCAATGGTGACAACTAGACGGAACCCGGGCCAAGAGTGGGTTTTCCTTTTTGTTTCACCCACTTATATGTAAATTTATTCTTTTGAGGCGTTTAGCCGACGAGCACCTGTTAGCTCGATGTACATTTACTTACTGTCTGCCTACGGGCTATAAACATGATTAACAAATCCTAGGGTTGATCATGTATGACTGAACTCTTGCTAGTCCCATCATTTTGTACGACTAGCTTCATGATCATCCAATATGTAATATTTGGGACGCCTTATATATATATATTTGATGCTCTAACATCTTGTAACTCTGTTAATTGCTTGAGATTGAGACAATAGGCTTGACCTTAAGAGACTGCTGGCTTGTAGTAAACCCTCATATCTAGACAGCCGTGACCGTATAGTTGAGATGTATTCTATTTCAATATACGTAGCTGGCTGTGTCTGCCCCCGCTCTCCAGTATTCTGGTTCTGGGGCGTGACAACAAGTGCGTGTAGTGAACTGCTAAACCTTTGATTATCATTTTACACAACCAGAGAGTCCACACTCGGGATAATGGTTGATCAGTGCACCAGAGAGTCCACACTCGGGACGAGGGTGTTTGTCGTGTTCATTGGCACCAGAGAGTCCACACTCGGGACGAGGGTTGACCAATTGCACCAGAGAGTCCACAAACGGGACGAGGGTTAGTGCTTAGTTCAAACCCGTGAGTCCACACTCGGGATGAGGGTTTGGTTCTTCCATTGATCTCGTGTTCATCGTTCATCCGACAGTTCATTTATACGTAGTTGTTCTAGTGTTCGTGTTCATGTTCGTAGTGATTTGTCGTGTTTTTGTCTTTTTTGTTTATTTTTTTGCGCATAATAAAACTGTTAGATAGGTATGTTTATATGTATCTTGCTATGTCCTCTGAGGACCTGATGATCTCTTCAGGTTAGCCAAGTTTGAGTCAGGAGCAGACGAGTGGGTTGAGTTAGCATCAGATCGCGGAGTTTGCAGTTGAGATTGCCTTGGTTAGCATGTTGTATTCAGAGAGTATATTTTTCATGTATTTATCCCTTTTCGTCTACTGGTAGTGGATTTGTGTCCACCGGACGTGACATTAATTCTTGGAGACATTCAGTTATATTCATTATTGTTCAGTTCCATGTCTTATTCATTGATCTTGGTTGTGTCTTGATTTTTTTGTGGATGAGATATAGATTTCCATGTGATACTAGATGCAGTGACTTGTGAGTTATAGACAGCGTTCTACCGCCGACACTGTGACGTAGGCTGGGCTTGGACACGCTTCGTATCCGAAAAGCGGGTGCGGGTCATGATACCAATCTTCTATCATTTCTTCTCATTCAACCAAGGAGGAGGTGCTAGCAAGGATTAGGAGCAAAGAGCAAGGAAGGGTGTCCATTTTGGAGGAGCTTTCGTGTCGGAACCGTGTCCTTTGAGTGTATCATTGGGATCCCACTTCCAATACGTATAACCATCTCTCTATTTCAATTTTCCTTGCATTTTAGTTAGATTCGAATCCATAGGATCCACCCCCATGCATGTATAACCATTAGATTTTAATTTGAGGCTCTTTGGAGTCCTTTTTAGGAAGTTTGAATAGGTTTGGTGTCCTACTTGTGGAGTTTCTAATATAGGACACCCCATGTGTTTGTGTTTATGCAAATAGGCTATTTTGTGGTTTAATTTCAGTTTTAGGATGGTCAGAGAGTGAATTGATCTTAGTTAGGATGGTAAGAATGATTTTTATTTGGATAGCTATGTTGGTATCCAAGTATCTTGGCCTACATGTATTTCTTTTGTCCAAAACAACCCAAATTCGTCATAATTTTTATCCACATTTTTAGTAGCCAGAACAACTTAGAAATGCCATAACTTTTAGCTCAGAACTCCGATTAATCTTTCATTTTTTTAAAAGAACCGTATCGAAGTTAGCTTTCCAAATATATATTTTAATAAGCCAAAATCGTTCTAGAACTTTTTGTAAACTTATTTGAGTGTCAGCTGTACGAAATACAAACGCGTTTCGGTGTTTTCGTGATTTCGGGAGCTTCCGGACACGAAAATGCGATCCGTTTGAAGTTTCGAAAAGGTAACACGAAGAGCTACAACATACTTTAATTCTAGAATTTAGTGAAGGCCCAATTAGTATAGTATTGATTTTAAGTAGAAGAGTGACTATACGACATAGATATTTTGTGCATCCTATGAGCCTATGTAGTATGGATATCATGTGAATGTAGGTATCATAGGTTGTCAAGAATATGTATGATATAGTACATATATATATATATATATATATATATATATTTATAGTACATGATATAGTACACACATATATATATATATATATTGTTAGGTAATATATGTTAGTATAGTGTGTGTGTTTGAATGAGATAAGGATGTGTGTGGTTAGTAGAGAGAAGTAAGATTGATAGAGGATATGTGCTAGTATGTGTTTGATGTTGTATATTTGGTATATGTGTTTGTGTGTGTGTTAGTATTGGAGTGGAGAGGGATTTAGTTGTTGTATGTATGGATATGTTAGTATGTTAGTGCTTATGTTAGAATCTATGTAGAGGTTAGAGGTATCTTAGAAGTTAGATAGTGATCTCTTGTATAAGTTAGATAGTTAGTTGTGTTAGTCTATTTTATTGTTAGTTAGAGATGACATATGTTAGTTGGTTAGAGTTAGAGATGGATATATATACATATATTTTATGGTTAGATATTAGTTAGTGGATGTTAGTTGTGTTAGGTTTCTAATTTAGAATAGATGGTTAGAAGTTATATGTTAGAGTTGGTTAGTATCTTGTATTAGAGATATAAGTTAGGATATAGAGTGATATCTTGAGATACCGTAGTGGTATCTTAGGATATTTTGGGTATTTGTCCATTACCTTAAGGTAATGTATTTACCTACAAGGTAAAGGGGACTTACCTACAAGGTAGAGGGATTTTACTTTATACTAAGGTATTAGATACTAAGGTATTGTCTATCTAATATTTTAGGGTGGATGGTTAGAGGCTAGATATTTAAAGTATTAGTATTAGAGGTTAAGGTATTAATTTTCGACCAAGGTAATGGGTTTACCTTATTACAAGGTAAGGTATTGGGTTTACCTAGGTAACTAAGGTTAGATATCTAAGTTATTGGTTAGCTAGTAGCTTAGGATAGATATTAGATATGTAAGATTGGTATCTTGGTAGATAATGGTTAGAAGTCGGTTATCTTGGTAGGTAATGGTTAGAAGTGGATTATCTTGGTAGGTAATGGTTAGAAGTGGATTATCTTGGTAGATAATGGTTAGAAGTCGGTTATCTTGGTAGGTAATGGTTAGAAGTGGATTATCTTGGTAGGTAATGGTTAGAAGTCGGTTATCTTGGTAGGTAATGGTTAGAAGTGGGTTATCTGGGTAGGTAATGGTTAGAAGTAGGTTATCTTGGTAGGTAATGGTTAGAAGTGGGTTATCTTGGTAGGTAATGGTTAAAAGTGGGTTATCTGGGTAAGTAATGGTTAGAAGTGGATTATCTTGGTAGGTAATGGTTAGAAGTGGGTTATCTGGGTAGGTAATGGTTAGAAGTGAGTTATCTTGGTAGGTAAAGATTAGGAATAGGATACTTGACTTAGATTTTACCCTGTTTGACTAAGGTTGACTATTTTGACTCAAAGTCAATTGCAAAGTCAACATTGGACCTAGATTGGACTAGGAGTTGACCAGTTGACCAAAAGTCAACTGTGAGTCAGCCATTTGCCAGTTTGACCTAGATTGGATTAGAAGTTGACCAGAGATGACCAGTTAACCAAAAGTCAACTGTAGGTCAACCCTTGACCTAATAGATCTAGATTGACTTGGTTTGACCTTGTTTGACCTAGTTTGACTTTGTTAGACCCAGTATGACTTAGTATGACTTAGATTTACTTAGATTGACTTAGCATGACCTAGTTTGATCTAGTTGATTTATTTTAACTTAGTTGACTTGGTGTGACTTAGTTTGACCTAGATTTGCATAGCATATACTAGAAATCATGTCATACACTGTTAAACTCTAATTAACTCATGATATCTCATCTTTAGGTCTGTGACATCACTCTGAGCATCTATTCTCACTGACAGCTCAGCACCGCAGGCGAGTACATTCACTAATAGTTTTCATTGTCTTGATATCTGCTATATCCGATTCAGTTGTAGTGATTTACTTGATTCCTGACACGATGATTTCACGGACTAGTATACGTCGGATCCTGTCATGAGATGTTGTTCCTGGATTACTTGGTATATTGGTACATTGTTTGACTTGTTACCTGTACTTGTATAGACATTGACTTGGAAGTGGGCTGGCCCTCTGCTTTTGAGGCCCGTGTCATGACGTGTCATGTCTGGATCCATTATACTATTCGGAGATGGGGAGTTATTAGTGGTTGTGTGATCAAATCCCTACTTGTTCTTCACACTCGTACCTGTTACTTGTTCATAGCTATACCCTTGCCTCACGATGGATAAAGCCTGACCCTACTTGTTCATAGCTTTCCATGGTGGTCGACCTGATCTTGTTCTTTGGTACACCTGTTCATAGCCGATCAGATGGAACAACCTGATCTGGACCTAAGTCGATCACATAACGCACTAATAATTCATGGCACCTTTTATGTTTACTTTTATATATCATATATCATGTTCTGTTCTATATTCCTGTATTATTACCATGACATGATATCATGTTTCACATATCCAGTTACATTTCCTGTTTTGATATTTGTCTTGTACTTCATTATAATTGTCTCTTATAGAATTTGTCAATTCATATAGAACTGTTGTTAGTGTTTGTACTTGCTCATATCCTGACAGGATAATCCCGTTGATGTTTACAGATGATATAGATGC
This sequence comes from Iris pallida, assembly GCA_029216955.1. Classification (NCBI taxonomy): domain Eukaryota; kingdom Viridiplantae; phylum Streptophyta; class Magnoliopsida; order Asparagales; family Iridaceae; genus Iris; species Iris pallida. Next base: position 7,543,105 of record JANAVB010005598.1, on the reverse strand, counting down.
TGACTGCTCGACCTTCTATGGGTTTGGCATAGACGGTGAGTACTACATGGACATCCATGTGGAGCTGGTGCCCATTGAGGATGCACCGCCTACTTAGACTTAGACTAGTTAGGCTTTACTGGACTGCGATCCAGCTAGTACTTGAGACTTGTAGTATACTTATTATTTTGGGATCTTATGTTATGTTTTGAACTCTAACTTGTGTTAGTATCTTGCATCTATTTCCAGTTATTTCCTTCTATCATATTTCCATATTTCGTGCTATCTTCCTTAGAAGTCTTGTGATTGAGTTATGACATTATATCCCTCCGTATGGAGATGACAGGTACCATTATATTGTGTCTAGATTTTGTATGTTATAGAGGAACTATACAGCGTTCTACTGCCGATACTGCGGCATAGGCTGGACGTACCCAGGTGCTCGTGCCCCTACTTTGGGTACGGGTCATGACATCTTCTAACTTAGCCGTTCGAGCACTTCGCACTCCGTTGAACTACTCGACTGTTTTGGCCTACCGTGCCCATGCCACAATCTATTGCAAGGCGACGATTTGGTTTTGCGGACACCATTGCAAATATGGCAAAAATGTCAACCTCTTATAATCCATCGTAAAAGCGTAGCCTGCATATGAAATCATTAAAGTCAATATTTCTTCGAATCGAACTTATGCCTTGCATCGCTTCGATTTATATATTCGAATCGACTCAAAGCTTTCCTTCGGGCCAACTAACTCTTGCGTCGATTTGCATCGATACTTCATTCGGTCTACGCAACTCTTCGAGTTAATGACTCATCGTAATGCATCGTACGGAGCGGGGCATTGGACTGGAATCCAATATTGTCGAAGGAAACTTCGTCTGGCGAATGTTCTTCGACGGCGCTTCAAGAACAGGCCCCAAGGGTCAGATCATCGCAGGGATGGGGGTAGTCTTGATCTCTACAGACAAGCTAGTCATCTAGCGTGCCTATTCCCTCACAGAGCCGTGCTCCAACAATGTGGCAGAGTATAATGCCCTCATTATGGGACTCCAATTAGCAAGACAACTCGGGGTAGAATGCCTCGAGTCCTATGGCGATTCGAAGCTCAATGTTAATCAGGTCAGGAACAATATGAGGTTCGCCATGATGACCTGATTCCTTATCATAAAGCAGCTTTGCACATCGTTTTAATCTTTACCGAGTTCTTTATAGAACATGTACCTCGGCTACAAAATCTGGAGGTGGATGCTCTGGCTGGCCTTGCTGCCTAATTGGCAGTACCTCTCGGAACTTAACACTTCGTTACGGTGATTGGTCGGGATCTGGTGTGTCCTAAAAATAATCTGTACATGTGTCTGAGCCATTCTATGCCTGTAGACATCGGTGTCAACATCAAAGACTGGCAATTTCCGTTCATAGACTTCATAGCCTACGGAATCCTCCCAGATGACCCAAAGGAAGTTGTGTCTGTCAAAAGGCGCTCTCTCTGATTCTACTTCGATACGGCCACCAAAATACTGTATTGCCGTTCTTATGATGGGCTTCTCCTCCGATGCTTGTCAAACGAGGAGGCAGCCGAAGCTCTTCAGCAGGCTCATGGCGGTACATGTGGAGCTCATCAACCCGGTCCTAAGCTACAGGACCGACTCCGGCGTATCGGCTATTACTAGCCTACTATGATGGCGGATGCTGAGTATGCTAAAAAGTGTCACATCTGCCAGCTGCATGCTGACTTCATCCATCGATCCTCGGAGTTTTCTACACCCAACGGTCGCCTCCTGGCCCTTTAAAGCCTGGGGTATGGACATAGTTGGACCAATTACCCCTATGCCATCTAGAGGACATCGTTTCATTTTAGCAATCACCGATTACTTCTTTAAGTGGGCGGAGGCTATACCTCTATCAGAGGTGAAAAACTCGAAGGTGATCAGCTTCATCAAGCATCACGTCATCTACCATTTCGGGGTACCCCGAAGGATCATCTACGACAACGGTCCACAATTCATAAGCTATGCGTTCAGCAGGTTCTGTGACAAAAATTGCATCCAGAACGTGGCATCGCCCCTTATAATCCGGTAGAAAACGGGTGGCTAAAGCTTTCAAGAAAACAATCATCAAACTCCTCAAGAAAGTCGTATCAACCAATAAACGTGACTGGGACGAGAAGCTAACGAATGCCTTTGGGCCTACCGCACAACGGTACGAACTTCGACGGGCAACACACCGTTCTCTATGGTCTAGTGGAGCAAAGTAGTGATGCCTCTTGAAATCCAAATCCCGTCACTACGAGTGGTCATTACGAACCAGCTGACAGAGGAGGACAATCAACATCGCCGGTTGCAAGTGTTGGATGCACTGGACAAAAAATGCCTATTGGCTCACAGCACATCAAGCTTTATCAGGCTCGTATTTCACATGCTTTCAATAAGAAGGTCAAACAAGGGACTTTCCAGGTGGGGGACCTCGTCCTATCATTCAGAAGGCCGATGGTGATAACTCACAAGACACTAGAAAAGTTTGAAGCCAAGTGGGAAGGCCCCTTCATCATAGAGACGGTGTACTCTAATGGCGCCTACCGACTCGCTAAACCTAACGGGGACTTGTTCATAATACCAATCAACGACAAGTTCCTAAAGAAGTATTACACTTGAGGCTCCTCAACATGTACTTCCATCTCCCCAGTAAGGAAAATCTATGAATTTTACCGTTAAATTCATACCCCTTATCATGATATGTCTCTGGAACCCAGCTGTGCCAGGACATTCTCTTATCAACCCCAAATAGAAAACATCCATGTCCACATCACCTTTGAGTTATTTTCTACATCCTCACAAAGCTCAATCTTCATTCTCAGTAAGATGATGCAAAAAACCCAGTGTTTACCATGTCCATAATACCTTTGAGTAAATATCCCATTTAACAAGCCTCGTGTTGTTATACCCAGCCTATAGAACATCCATGTTCATATCACCTCTGAGTTGCTCTTTGTATCCCCACCGAGTCCCTTCTTACCACGTCCATATCACCTCTGAGTAAGAAAACTCTACTGCTAGCCCCATGTTTACCATAACCACATTACCTCTAAGTAAGATGTAACTCCACTTGTTCATAAATAAAATAAATATTTCCCTATATTTCCTTTTTCTTTGATTAATTCCTAATTAATAATTTTGAATATTGATTCTATTTTCTAACTAATTCTTAAACTATTTCCTAGTTCTTAAACCTTATTCTCTATTTCCATTTTCCAATAATTTCCTATGGGCTTCCATTAAACCATTTGCAATGGCCAGCCTGACCCATCCTCTCATATTCCCTATTCAACAAATCTTTATTTCAGCCACTTAAACAATCTCAGCCATCCCGGCCCATCCATTCTATTGGGAGCGGATCCAAGACTAACCCGATAACCTTTAACCCAAAAACCCGATAACCCATTAATACCAACCGTTATATTCAAATCCATTCCTTCGTTCATTCATTTCATTTCCCTCCACTCCTTTTCTGCGGAGACGACGACTACAACGACGATGACGCCGTACGGAGGAGACAACTCCAAAAGCTTCTCCCCAACTGCCTAACCGTCTCGTGCATCTCCACCGTTGATCCCTAACAACATGTTTTATTCTTGACCGTTGGATTATAACCGCCGCTGCCCGCCCAACCGTCGGTCAGTGACCGCCCAACCGCCTGCCCGTCGTCCCTGCCTATAAATTTAACCCCAGTCTTCTTCTTCTTTATCACTTTCCTAGGTGGCGGAGCCCTGTCCAATTTGTTCCAGACCATTCTTCTTCATCTTCTTCGTGGAGCACCACAAGTTCGGCTATGGTACTGATTATCCTTTCTTAGTCGTCGATCTATGGCAACTGATAGCATCTCCTTGGTAAGAGTTCCTTTCTCGATCGATCCTTTAAGTATTCTTTTGACCGCTCATCATTTTCCAAAAAATTTGAATTCTCTGACAGAAGAATCACGAGTCGATCGTGGAGATCTGCTGATTTCTTTTGTTCGAGATCAAGTCTCCAAGTTCATTCAAGACTTCCCTTCCTTGGTGAGTTGTTATTCGATCTTTCTCATGTTCCTTAATTCCATTGTTGATCAGTCGATTTTTGGAATGATAAAATTTTGCGGGGGAATCGGGATTGACTTTTCAGTCTTTTGGATCGATCCAAGTATCTGGATTCTTGGAACCGAACTTAAAAATTGTATTGGTGACTCTTGATTTGATCCTTGCAAGTTTTTCTCCGATTTGGAGTTGATCCAAATCAAATATAACTCATGCTCTTGTAACCTTCCTCTTGCTTATCACCTGTTCGATACTATGCCTGAACCAGAGTTCTGTAGAGGATTTAGACACGGGGACTGCCGTATCGACTCCTGGAGACGTGAGCAAACGTTTTTCGAGCTCAGGTATGATTCTGTATTAATTCTTGCTCTGTGTTGAACTGGAGTATTCGTGTGGTGTTGGAGCAGACATCGCATAGAGCAGAGGACACAACTCCGTGTCACGTATCCAGACGAGTATCATTATGGGAAATTGTTGGAAATTTTCTTCAAAACTTCGGATTAAAATCTGCAAGAAAATAAATTAAATTAATGTTACCGGCCTCCGGGGAAGTCGCGCACGAAGCACTGCCCTAAGAGTTAGTTCGGGTCTATGTGCAGACTGAATCCGAACGCCCCTAGTGGTAAAATTCCCGCTCCACCGGAATCTCATTGCCGCACACGACGTCGAGAGAATGACCCCGACTTAGCTCCGCCCAGAGCAACAAATGAAAAACGATATTTCAAGAGGAAAGAGAATTTGAGAGAGAGAGAGCGCTTTCGCAATGATATTTTTCGTCCATCAGAGAAGAGGAGGAAACCTCAATATATAGGCTATTATCAAAGGATGGAGTAAAGAGGAGATTAAATAGCCTATTAAATTTTAACGTTACAAAAATTGTAGCACATGATAAAAATGTGATACAATAAATCTGGACATGATTCAAACATTCAAAAGTTATAGAATAAATAAATTGTAACGGTTGAAAAATAAATGATGAGAAAATTTGTTTTTGTAAATAGTAGCAACAACTACAACAATCCCCCCCAAAAACCAAGTTCCGAAATAATAGAGGAAAGAAACGAAAGAGGAAAGTTAAATGTGAGAAAGATTTCTGGGCAGTTGAATACTATGCATAAATGAGATGGACTACAGCCTTGAATCTCACGTAGTGACTATTGTCTTTGTCTGAAGAAAAACTTGATGGACTATGCCTTGAATCAGTCTTCTTGAACCAAACTCAGAAATTAGCACACATAGTACGCTAGAGGTACTTAGGTCTATCGGGTGGCGCGTTTGATTGGCCATGCGCACTTTTACAGATTCATGAGAGTTGTCTAGGATCGCCCTGTCCTATAGTCGCGGCCATCACGACCTCTCATATAGGTAAGTCCTCAAGGGTTGGTGATAGGAATCAACCTTGCATATCATGCTTGGACTTATTAAGAGTTTTAAAACTCACCCTATCCATATCACACAAGGAACACTGTCACCATAGGGATGGGATATTAATGTACACATGTACAGCCTCTTGGGCTTTTATTTTAAAGAGAATTTAATCTCAGGTCAGTGTTCCATAATAGTCACCTAGTCAGCTTGTTTCTACCCATTGAACAGGCTTCTTGGGATCTCCAGTCAGACTCGGTTGGGTTGCCACTGCTGGTGACTATACTATGGGCTTAACCCCATCCCCCTCGATGATTCTAGGATCAATGTCCTAGACAAACTCTTCGTCAAGAGTAAACAGACTCTTCGTCAAGAGATCTGTAAAGTTCTTTAATGACTTTTATAGTCAAGAACCACAAATTTGTACAATAGGCTCTTTATTGACTTGAAGTGCAGCTGCAGGTGCCTGTTCATCTTAGCATTCACAGAATCATGCTTTAGTTGTTCAATAACAGACTTATTATCACAGTTTATGGAAATTGCAAGAACAGGATGAACAGAAACAAGTATATGCATAATAAGATTTCTGAGCCATTCGGCTTCTGTACATGTAGTATCCAAAGCTATCATTTCAGAGTCCATTGTACTTCTGGCTATGATAGTTTGTTTACATGATTTCCAGGAGATTACAGCTCCTGCTAGGGTAAAAACATATCCAGTAGTGGATTTCACATCATGTGAATCAGTTACCCAATTTGTATCGGAGTAACCTTCTATGATATCAGGGTGTTTAGTATAATAAAGTTTATAATCTAGAGTACCCTTAAGATATCTAAATACTCTTTCTAATGCAGTCCAATGAGATTGGTTTGGGTTACTAGTGTATCTGCTTAATCTCCCAATAGCAAATGCAATATCAGGTCTGATCATATTTGTTATGTACATAAGGGACCCAATCATTTGTGAATATCTATGTTGTTCTATAGGTGATCCTTCATTCTTCTTGAGAACAACATTACTGTCATAAGGGGTAAGGGCATGTTTCTTATCAAAATACTCAAACTTTCTTAGCATTTTCTCAATTGAATGTGCTAAGGATAGAGTATAGCCCTCTTTGCTTTAGACACTTGCATTCCTAGTATCAGATTTGCCTCACCTAGGTCTTTCATATCAAACTGGTTAGATAAATAATTCTTAGTGTTATTTATCAGTTCCAGTGAAGATCCTAGAATAAGGATATCATCAACATACAAGCATACAATAACACAACTTTCATTTGTATTTTTAGAATACAAACATTTGTCATATTCATTTGGCACAAAACCAAATTCTATAATGACTTTGTCAAATTTGTTGTGCCATTGCTTGGGAGCTTGCTTTAGGCCATAAAAAGATTTTACTAATCTACAAACCTTATTTTCTTGGCCTTTAGCAATAAAGCCTTCAGGTTGCTCCATATATATTTCTTCCCCTAAATCTCTATTTAGAAATATTGTCTTTACATCCATTTGATGGATCAGCAAGTCATGAATGGAAGCTAAGGCTAGGAGGGTTCTAATAGAAGAAATTTTAGCAACAGGAGAATAGGTATCAAAATAATCTAATCCCTTTTTCTGGGTAAAACCTTTGGCTACTACTCTAGCCTTATATTTCTCTATGGTACCATCGGCTCTAAGTTTCTTCTTAAAGATCCACTTACAACCTATTGGTTTACTGCCTAAAGGAAGGTCTGCTAAAAACCAAGTATTGTTCTCCATGATGGAGTTGTACTGATTGTTAATAGCTTCTTTCTAGAAAGGGGCATCAGGAGAGGATATGGCTTCTTCATAAGTTGAGGGATCACCCTCTATCAAAAATGTGAAGAATCCTTCTCCTAAGTTCTTTTCAATCCTTTCTCTTTTACTCCTTCTAGGTTCTATGACTTTTTCAGGTTGAGAACTGGGTACTGGATCATGAGAACTAGTAGATGGAATGAGAGAAGGGTTAGAGAAAGATGAAGGGGTTCTATCCTTGAAGGAAAAAAAAGTTCTCAAAGTAAACTGCATCTCTAGCTTTAATAATTGTGTTATTAGAGATTTCATTTACTTCAGAATGGGTTACAAAAAATATATAGGGCATATCCTATGAATACATCATCTACAGTCTTAGGTCATATCTTCCTCTTTTTGGGTTCAGAAATTCCTACCTTAGCTAGACATCCCCAAACTTTGAAGTAAGTAATCCTAGAGGTTCGACCTTTCCATAACTCATATGGGATCTTATCATTGGTCTTACTGGGTATCCTATTGAGGATATAACAGGCTGACAATAAGCCTTCTCCCCAAAGATTATCAGGGGGCACCTGAGCTGAGAAGCATGGTATTAACCATATCTAACAGAGTGCGATTCTTTCTTTCAGCAACTCCATTGGATTGTGGTGAATAAGGAGCAGTTATCTCATGAATAATTCCGTGTTCTTCACAGAAGTTAGTCATTTCATTTGAGGTATAATCTCCACCACGATCAGATCTAAGGATCTTAACCTTTCTTTCTAATTGGTTCTCAGATTCAGATTTATAGACTTTGAATCTGTCTAGAACTCCATCTTTGGTCTTAAGGAAATAGGTATAGCAATACTTTGAATGGTCATCTATAAAAGTAACAAAGTATTTCCTACCGCATCGGGTCAAAACCCTATTGGAATCACAAACGTCACTATGGATAAGTTCTAGGAGTTCGGAATCCCTATGGACAGATTTGAAAGGTAATCTAGTGTGTTTGGCTTGAACACAGATCTCACATTTGTGTTCATCGTCTATAGGAATCTTAGGGATATGGTCTAAGTTCATCATCCTTTTAATAGATCCTAAATTTATATGACCTAATCTGCCATGCCAAACATTTGAAGATTCAAAATTAGAAACAACCAAAGAAGGATTTGAAATTGTATTCATAATACTTAAAATAAAGAGTCCATCTTTTACAAATCATTTTCCCACAAAAAGTTCATTATTAGAAAAAACTACTTTATTAGCCTCCATTACAATCTTATATCCTGAGACTATAAGTAGAGATCCACTAACTAGGTTTTTTCTAACTGATGGCAGAAGAAGCACATCATAGAGAGGTAGAATTTATTTATTTATTTATTTTTTTTCGATGTCATCTTTAGGTCTATTCTTTCTCTTCCTACAATCTGTGCCGTTGAGCCATCTCCTCGGGTCACACCTCCTCCACCCGATTCCTGATAGTTTGAAAAACTAGAGCGATCAAAGAAAACATGAACATTTGCTCCAGAATTCAACCACCAATCATCAGAATGGTAAGAAATATTTATTATAGGTTTATACAGACCTGAAGGAGCTAGAAGAACCATTTAGAATCATTTTAGCCTCTGGCTTGTTAGAGCATTTCCCTTTGAAGGAGGTCTCCTTGGAGATTAGGCTTGGATTTGCCATGGATTTCTATAGGATTTACCTTAGCTTTGGAGTTAGATCCAGCTATGGACTTTAACCTAATTTGTTTTCTGTTCTAAATCCCTTTAGAATTTGAGAATATGATTCCAAAAGGCTGCAGGAATTATTTACTCAATGATTTTAAGCTAAAATTAACAATTAAAATAATTTTAGTAATCTACCTTCAAAATTTTAGTTTTTCAAGTTTAGATAAGGTTGGGTTAGCTGTAGGGGCCGGATCCCAGCAAGCGGAGGTTCACTAGGAACACTTAAGTACCGGTCGCTTAGACGATTTATCGCCTTGTTGACAGAAGGGCCCTTTCGGCTTTTTCCCAAACAAATCTCTACTTTAGAACTTTAAAATTAAAGGAATTTTACTAAATCAATTAATTGTTTGTTTTAACCAAAATAGAAATATTGAGTAAAGAAAACTAGTATTGACAAAATGTGCTAGCACAATAATGTTTGTCTAAGGTGTCAATTTATCTAATAATGACAATTTGTTGCTAGTGTGACAAAACTTTGACAGTTAACAAATAACTTGTTGGTAGTGTGCAACTAATATTAATTAGGTAACAAATAATATTAAATGAGTGACAAAATTTGCTAAAAAATTTGTTTACCAAATGGCAAGGGGTTGCAAGCACAATTTGCTACAGTAAGACAAAAGTTTGTTTAACAATGTGTAGCAGCGTTGTGCGTAGAAAGCAACGAATTTTGTGAATAGTGACTTTTCTAAATTGCAACAGTGTCTTCGTAAATGGTGACAATCATTAACGGTTATTTCCAAAAGGTTGATAATAAGCAATGTAAAAAGTTGTCACTTATTTGAGATGGCTGAGTTGGTCTAAGGTCCCAGATTAAGGTTCTGGTCCGAAAGGGAGTGGGTTCAAATCTCACTCTCAACAGAAATTCTTTTTATTGCTAAGGATGATACTTTTGTTAGCCCAATACATGCTCTTATTTGGATTTGGGATAAACTCTTATTTAGGGATGATAGAAACTTTTGCTAAAAGAACTTTTTTTTTTTTTTTGTGTGTGTGTGTGTGGCAGACAGTACGTAGCAAATATCCCTTTTAAAAAGTTAACACTTGTTAGTAGAACAGACACTAGCAAAACATTGTATATTTATTATGGAAGGAACAAAATGATATATGATGACAGTGTATATTTCAGCTATGAATCCGTTACCAGCAATAAATCCACAGTTTGGTCTTACGCTGACAGTAAGCAAATTAGAATCAAATAGTTGTGTATACAAAGAAGCAAATTAGATCTTTTCCTTTTTGAATCAAGAAGCAAATTTTGTAACAGAAGCAGATAGTTACAAAATATTTTCACAAAATCTTGTAAATGGAATAACTCTTAGATTGTTGGAAATTTTCTTCAAAACTTCGGATTAAAATCTGCAAGAAAATAAATTAAATTAATGTTACCGGCCTCCGGGGAAGTCGCGCACGAAGCACTGCCCTAAGAGTTAGTTCGGGTCTATGTGCAGACTGAATCCGAACGCCCCTAGTGGTAAAATTCCCGCTCCACCGGAATCTCATTGCCGCACACGACGTCGAGAGAATGACCCCGACTTAGCTCCGCCCAGAGCAACAAATGAAAAACGATATTTCAAGAGGAAAGAGAATTTGAGAGAGAGAGAGCGCTTTCGCAATGATATTTTTCGTCCATCAGAGAAGAGGAGGAAACCTCAATATATAGGCTATTATCAAAGGATGGAGTAAAGAGGAGATTAAATAGCCTATTAAATTTTAACGTTACAAAAATTGTAGCACATGATAAAAATGTGATACAATGAATCTGGACATGATTCAAACATTCAAAAGTTATAGAATAAATAAATTGTAACGGTTGAAAAATAAATGATGAGAAAATTTGTTTTTGTAAATAGTAGCAACAACTACAACAGAAATTATATGGTTAGCTTCTATTGTTAGTTTAGGTACAGCTGTAGGAATGCACTTGAGAATTTGAATTCCAGGCCACTGTTCAATAGCCGTTAGTTTAGGGCTTCATTTTGCTTCATATAGGTTGGGCTCGTTAGGCCAGGGAGCAGTATATTGGATTTTAGCTAATCAGTTATGGTTGAATAGGTAATTCGTTATTGGGTTCAGTTTGGTAGCATTGGGCCAGTCTTGGGCCCTTTAGGGTTTATTGATAATTCTAGTATATTGATTTGCTATTGTTACATTAGGTTAGGATATCTTGGACCAGGCTAGGCTAGATTAAATAGTAGTATTATTGCTAATTAAGAATAACTACTTTAGCTAATGAAGTAGTCTAATCATTAGAAACTAGATTAGGAAGACTTTTGGATTATTCTCTAAAACTCTGTTTTCCTATTTTAGGTGATTTTAGAGACATTGGCACCGTCTTCTAGAAAGAGGCAAGTACATGTACTCAGTATTACCATCATTGCATGCATTGCACTCACACTATCCTTGTGTCATTTATTGTATTTCTCCTATCTTTCTTGTGTGCATTATTTCTCGTATCGGGTGGGGGACGTTCTAGAAACATGTGATTGACTAATATTGGACAAATATTGCCTGATAGCATACACCGTATGCCTGATGTCCATTTCGTGCGTGACTGATAGCATTGTCATCAGACATGCCTGATTATTGATTGACTGATAGCATATTCTATATGCCTGATTACATATTTGTCCCCACATGTTGATAATGTCCAATTGTACATGTACACATAGCTAGTGCATACTTATACTCACATTTCTTCTCTGTCTTTCAGTTCTAATTGCTATATTGTCCCATTGATCTTCCATGGTAGGTTTTAATGAGTATATTGTGCTTTTCTCCATCCTGACTGGACTGTTGTTTACAGGTGAGCCTCTAGATTGTTATGGACTGCAGATGGATGGCCCAGCAGTAGAGCACACTCCTGATGCTACTGAGGGACGGGACTATATTCCCGAGATGTAGTTAGACTGATGTATATGGAGTCCTTTGATTGGTTGTATTGATATAGCAGGCCTAGTGTTAGCCTTATCTTTCACTACTGGCTTTGTACCCGGTCATTCATGTAAAGGCTGTAATAACTACTGGATATTGGATTGCTGTGATGGTTAGTATAGATTCCAAGATTAGATGCTGTGATGAGATTAGTGTTTACTATTGATGACTAGACGGCTCACTACCGCTGTCAACGACAGTGTAGGCCAGGCATGTATCGACCCGTACCCGATTATTCGGGAGCGGGGCGTGACATAAGAAAACTCTTCTTCTCAACTTATCATATGTACCTAAAACTAAGGTGCGCCAAAATGCTAAGTCCACAAAAAACCACGAGTTAATGACAAATGAGCAAACAAAAGTTCTTTATTTCTTTTTCATCAAAAGGAAAAAAGGACTACATTCACAAAAAGAAACAAACTACAATTCAAACGACATAAGCAAATAAAAAGTACAAAAGGAGAACAACAAGATAAGGTTCAACGGATAGCTCGTCAATAAGACACTTTAGAGCCTCAGTCCTGGTCTCGACAATCGCCAAGACCCGATGTTCAGCTTCATGACGCATTACTTCCTTGTCCTCGAAGGCGATATCAGCTGCACGCTTGTCATCCAACTCCTTCTTCTGGTAAAAAAATAAGGCCACATGGCGAGTAAACTTCATCATTTCTTCCTTAAGCATGATGTGTTCGGCCTGCGCTCGTTCAGAATCCGCGAGGAGTAGAGCCTGTTGCTCCTGAAGTAGGCAAATTTTGTCATCAACCTCCACCATACTGACATCCAAGGACTCCTACAGTCTGGCCTTCTCTTCCATAGCCGAAGTTAACCTTTGCTCCTTGGCTTCAACATTGGCCAGTTCTTGTTCCCAGATGGCCATGGTATCCATATAGGCTGACTCAACCTCAGCCGCTAATTTGGCGCACTCTTCTTCTATCAAAGCAGAAAGATTATTCTGCCGGATGTTTTGGAGCTCAGTAAGATGACGGTCGAGCTCCGCAATAGAAGCCTCCATAATCTCAGCCATATAGTCATGACCTTGGTGAGAACGGATCAACCCAATATGCGGGATCACCATTGCCTTGGTTGTCGCAAAACTTTCGTCTTTCTCCAGCAAGGTGGACACCCCCTCCTTAGTAACTTGTACACAGCCTCGACAATGTACTTTACGTACTCGTCTGCATCGGCTAATACTTAAGGCGTCATAGGGGCGCCGTCATAATCCTTTTGTAGGCAGGAGGGATAGCCGAACTTGTAGACAACATAATATCTTGGCTCGATAGAATGGCCATCACCTCGCTTGTCGAACCTGTGACCTCCAGAGCTTCAGGATTCGGGTCCGCCAGAGGAGACTTCGACCCGAGAATCTCAACATTTGTAGGCTCCATCTGACTGGCAACAGTGTCAATGCCAGAAACCATGATAGTCGAATCTCTTGAAGGACCCATCACGGTCCCCCAAGCGAATTGGGCGGAGGCAGGTTCTTCCACCATAGGGCCCTTGCCCTTATCAAGATCTACCCCGGAGGGTTTACCAACATCAGGGCCCACCAAAGTAGGCTCAGAAATAACACCTGCTGTCGGGGCAGGTTCCTCTACTCCGCCTTCTGATAGGGGAGCATGCGTAGAACTGGGAAGCAGAACGACTTCCTCCATACCACTTTCCGTTGAGACAGGGGTAGGGTTCGATAATGTAGTCGCCTCAACTTCTGCCACTCGGACAAGTGGATGACCCAATTACGAAATAGGGTCCTCCCTATCAGGCTCAGGGGAGAGCTCAGCCACAATCACCCCGGCCTGGTTCTCTTCGCTCTCTGTATCCTCAATAGCATCAACTGGGATGTCTTTCGAAGAAGATGAGTTCCAATCAACTTCTTCTTCCGGAGGATCTTATGTCGTCGCTTCCTCCGGGGCCTCAGCAGCGATCTTTTCACTCGTTGTAATGCCCCAGTCCTAAAATACGTAGGACTAGGAACGAAGACATGCCAGCTGTATACATATAAAGTACAGGGTCTTGTACATATACATAAGCTGTAAAATGTAGTAATCCAAGACAAACTAAATCTCATCCACAATGAAAAGAATAATAATATAAAATCAACTTGAATATTTATGATACAATCGTTGGGCGGAGACAAAGTCCACTACCAACTATCTACAAGAATCGATCAATAAAATGGCAAGACGAACCAAGCGCAATCGTCTTCGAAGGAATGGAGAAGACCACAGCCTTGGCTAGGATACCTGCGGAAGACATGAACATACACCTGGGAAAAAACCAGGTCCTCAGACGGACGTAGCAAGATACAGGAAGAACAAGCTAATATAAACTGCCAGAATAATAAAATAATATATAAAAGACTATCCTAGACAAAAATATGCAAAGGAGATTCTAACCGCCTAATGTGCAATTTAGAGGACAACTTTCATGCGCATGGGTGGGATTTTAGGCTATGTGTACGTAACTGGCATCCAGTCATCTGTATCCGTCCGTAACGTCTAAACCGTCAGAGGGCATCTGCAAATAAATTGCCACAGTTCCATCCGGAGACTGTGGTTTACCTGTTTGGATTCTCATACGCACTAGCGACTGTCCTCCCCCAATATTTCCCACACTGTTCAAGTCATGTCCATGGCTCGTCCAGTTTTGTAACTACTTGAGTCTCTAAAACCCTAGTCATAGCAGTTACGATCATCTATCCGTCACACAACTTTAGAGATGGCCAATCCATAAGTCATGCCCCTAGCAAAATGTCTCATATCGTGTAGTATGTGTGTCACGGCCAGCGAAGATATAAAAATATCCCACAATAGGAGGGTAGTCCGCTAACACTAAGTTAACATGCATATAGTAAAGTAAAACGACGAATAGAGTCACTTGCACCCAAGTGTGGCTTGGACGCGCAGTTTATAACAAAGAAAAGTAACAATATGAAACAAAATAAATAATACAGAAAATAAATAATTTGACAGTTAATTAGCAAGGTATACTTGCCTGGTGGAGTCGCCTGGTGAGCTGCCTGGTGTGGTACGATGATCATGTTGGCATAGAGTTCGACTTTGGTGTTACAGCTAGACAAGACGGCTTCTGATTATGGCATGTGTTGTTTCATCAGGTTCAGGATAGTCGGATTAACTAAGGACGATAGGGGGACGTATAGAATTGGCGAAGGGATAGAAATAATGGGATTAGTCGCGGAATGGAAGAAAATTGAAGGATGTTGGAAGGATAATATACGATTATTTAGAAAGATATTTAGAATACTTTAAAAATATATTTTTGGTAGTTTACAATAGTTTTATAAAAATTTCTTTGAAGTCTAAAAATTATTTTAGGCTTAGAAACTAGGTTTACAAAAGTAAAATTTATGGATAGAGAACTATATTTTTATTAGTTTAAAATAATTTTATATAATACTTAAAAAAATTTAGGAAAATCACTTAGGGTCAAAATACAAAATTTTAGGTCCAAACTATATTTTTAAAAATAGCTAGAAATAATATATATATATATATATATATATATTATGCTAATAATATATATATATATATTATGCTAATAATAAACAACATATTGCATATAATGTACCCACTGCGGATGCTCTAACACATATACAAAATAATAATATTAAATCAAATAAATAACATATAATACATATACAATATCTAGTCTAGAGGAGTTACTTTACTCCTCGGTTATACTGAACCAAAAATAAATAACCCAAAAATATTAAAATAACCAAACTTTTACTCTTTTCGAGTTTTCTTCCCTGAAGAGTAACAGAAGACCCACAAATAATAATAATAATAATAATAATAATAATAATAATAAT
Source organism: Iris pallida (assembly GCA_029216955.1). Taxonomy (NCBI): domain Eukaryota; kingdom Viridiplantae; phylum Streptophyta; class Magnoliopsida; order Asparagales; family Iridaceae; genus Iris; species Iris pallida. The sequence goes on along the minus strand of JANAVB010005598.1, from coordinate 7,527,450 downwards.
AACAATAGTGATAACAGATACAAAAAAAGAAATAATACAAAAAAAGCAAAACCAAAAAAAAGCAAAATCAAACAGCTGCTGTCTCTTCTCTGCGAGAGAGAGAGACAGCCTTCCAAAAAATAAATAAAGAAAGAAAGTAAAAAAGGAAGAGAGAAAACGAGTGGAAGAGAGGAATCGAGTGAGAGAGGTGGAGAGGAAGGCGGAGAGGGGGAGGATGAGCTCGGGGCGGCGAGGCGCGGACGCTGCGGAGGACGGAAAGGAGGAGAGCGGCCGAGGGTCTCGGCGAAGAGGCGGATCGGAGGCTCTCGGCACGGTGAAGCTCGCCGGCCGAGGCGGAGAGGGAACTGGGGGTCGGGCTTGGCCGCAGCGAACGGGCGATGATTGCGGAGGGCGGCGGATCGGGGTTTCCGCGAGTAGGGATGGCGAGAGGGGCACGCGCGGCTGGACGCGCTGGGAGGCGGCGCTCGCGGTCCGGCCGACGGCAGAGGGGATCGGGGAGGGTTTCGACAGTCGCCGGCGTTAGGTGGTGGCCGCGGCGGACGGCGATCGGGGAAAGGGCGGGGGTTCTGATGGGCACGGCGAAGCTGCGGCGGAGTGGCGCGCTCGCCGGCAGAGGTTTCCTTGCGCGGCGGCGGTACCGAGGTAGAAAAGAGCGGTAGGCGGAGCGAGTGATGGTGGTCCTGCGGCGTCGACGCGGCTGACCACGGCGGAGGCGGTTCGCGATAGGGGACGGCTCCGACGGGCGCGGGTCCGGTGGAGGCCAGGTGTGCGAACGTCGACAGGCTTGGTCGGGCTCGGCGGAGGTGAGGTTTAGGTTTTAGGGTTTTAATTTTATTATGGTGGCTGTGTTTTTCTTGGGTTCTGGTTACTGCGTCGGGGGTTTTCGGGCGTCACCGACGATGGGTGCCGGTAATGGTGGTGGCTAAGTGGTTGGTGGTCGGATGAGGTCTACGGTGGTCGGGCCAGAATTGAGGAGGAGATCAACGGCTACGACTGGTTAGATCTAGGGTTCGAAGAAGGATGGGCGAGCAAGGGGATGTTGGTGGTTCGTGTTTAGCCGAGGGAGTTGTGGGCAGTGACGGGGGTGGAGTTGCTGGGTGCGTTGAAGGAGGTGGCGCGAGGATCGGTTGGTGGCCGAGCTGTGGCCGGAGGCATCTGTAGACTAGGACTAGGGTTAAGTTTTCGATTGTGTCGGGGTGTGTCCGACACGGAGAGGTTGAAATTGTATATATAAAAAAATATGGAATAAGACGGGGAGGGAACACGGACACGGTGCACGGGGGTTGAGAATTATTTGTGGAGAATTGGTGAATGATAAAAATTTGGAGGAGTACCTGCCTATTTATAGGATGTGGGAATTCCCAATTGGATAAAAATTAGGATTTATTTAAAACCTAAATAGATAATACCATATTAATTTAAATAGTTTTAAAGCAATTTCAATCAAATTCCAAATCAATTTAAATCCAATTAAATTCCAACCTTTAGCTTAAAATTAGATAAGATAAATCAAATTTTAAAATATAGATATTATTTTAACTATTTAAATAAATCCATAGAATCAAATCAATATTTAAATCACCATAATAATTCAATAATATATTTTTCAAAAATACTAATAATATTAATTTCAAAAATAATAAATATTATTATTAAAAAATAAACTAATAAAATATTTATGAAATATATATGTATGTACAAAGAATATTATTTACTATTAATAACTGTATAAACCAAAGGCTTTTTATAAATAAATTTATAAACTTGAAAATTTTGATACGATAGCTAAAAATAATTATTATATATATTATTTTGAAATGATACAATTAGAGAAATGTTTTTCAAAAAAATATGTATGCTAGCACATATTCGCACTCGTCGAGCAATTTCGAAAATCGAAATTTTGCGCGTGACGTAAAATACGTTATTGAGACGTATAAATTCAAAAAGAAAAAAAATCAGTACAAAAATATATTAGAAATTTAGGGGTTTTACATCCTACCCAACTTACAAGAATTTCGTCCTCGAAATTAAGAATAAGTAGGGGGTGAGAAAATACAAGGGTACGATCAAATCGTTGGACGAGGCAAGAAAACAACATTTTACACTAACATGCATTAGGGAATCGTGATTTAGATAAATACGAAAATAATGCACAAATATGGTAATGGATGAGGGTCGCTAGCTAATGCAAGATAGAGAAGGATTTAAGGGTTAGGTAATGAAGGTAAAGTAATTAGAGAGCAAGGGTACATGGTTCCTTAGAGTCAAGTTACGCGTCTAGGTTTAGGGGTGGTTAAGGAAATAATTTTAGTCATTTCTAAATTTCAAATGATTAGAGATCACGATCAAGAGTCGAAGGATAGGGCGAATAACTCGAGGCGAAGTTGTAAATACGTGGCTTGGTTGATGGCCACTATAACTATTTTGGTCATAGGGGAACACTTGGTGTCTATCTATCCAGTTCAAGTTTCATGTCTTTCCAATTTAAGTGAAAGACAAAACGAATAAGAGTTCGAAGGAGGTGTTTATTGAATACGAACACGTGGTTCAAAGACGACTGAATAAATTCAAAAGAGAATTGCCAAGGCAGACATGGATGAGATTCTAGAGAGCAAGCTTAACTATATCTCCACCCACGTATAACGATAAATAAAAGTGAACCAAAGTGCACTCGGTTGATCAGACCATCATGCACCGGTTCTGACTAGACAATATGTTAGTGAGCGCGCGCTCAATAGCATGTGTCTTGAACAAGTTTGATAACGGTTAAACTTGCAAAACTAGGCTATAGTAGCAACATTTAGTCAAGATGGTAAAAATATAGGCACGTGAGATAAATATTGAAAGAGACTAGAATTAGTTCGAACTCCTTAAGAATCGAAGTCTTGTTTAGTGCCTATACAGTCGACCTATTGTCTTATTGTCTAAGGTTTTGGTCGACCAATAAGGTATGGTCCTTAAAATTTATAGTCTAGGCAATCCACTTAGTATCTACTATAATGAGTCATAAGGATGCAGGCAATGCTAGGTCATGAGGCATTCTACCCAACTTACAAGAATTTAAACTAGTAGGGTGATGGAACAATGGGTCACGTCCACCTAGTATGGGTTACCTTATCAATCTCTATCAAGCACGAAAGAAGGATAAGAATTAACGGTAGAGGGAATCAAGCAAGATGCAAATCGAGGAGTCAAGCGAGAAGGCAGTCAAGTATGTGGATGAGATCCTAGACTCTAATCCTATACGCAGGCTTGTTTGGTACGGTAAAGTAACCAAACAATTTATCTTGACCTGCATGGGCCACCACAAAAACATGTAACGCCCCAGTCCCAAAATACGTAGGACCAGGAACGAAGACATGCCGGCTGTATACATACAAAGTACAGGGTCTTGTACATATACATAAGCTGTAAAATATAGTAATCGAAGACAAACTAAATCTCATCCACAATGAAAAGAATAATAATATAAAATCAACTTGAATATTTATGATACAATCGTTGGGCGGAGACAAAGTCCACTACCAACTATCTCAATGAAAGAAATGTACAAGAATCGATCAATAAAATGGCAAGACGAACCAAGCACAATCGTCTTCGAAGGAATGGAGAAGACCACGGCCTTGGCTAGGATACCTGCGGAAGACATGAACATACACCTGGAGAAAAACCAGGTCCTCAGACGGACGTAGCAAGATACAGGAAGAATAAGCTAATATGAACTGCCAGAAAAATAAAATAATATATAAAAGACTATCCTAGACAAAAATATGCAAAGGAGATTCTAACCGCCTAATGTGCAATTTAGAAGACAACTTTCATGGGCATGGGTGGGATTTTAGGCTATGTGTACGTAACTGGCATCCAGTCATCTGTATCCGTCCGTAACGTCTAAAACGTCAGAGGGCATCTGCAAATAAATTGCCACAGTTCCATCCGGAGACTGTGGTTTACCTGTTTGGATTCCCATACGCACTAGCGACTGTCCTCCCCCAATATTTCCCACACTGTTCAAGTCATGTCCATGGCTCGTCCAGTTTTGTAACTGCTTGAGTCTCTAAAACCCTAGTCATAGCAGTTACGATCATCTATCCGTCACACAACTTTAGAGATGGCCAATCCATAACTCATGCCCCTAGCAAAATGTCTCATATCGTGTAGTGTGTATGTCACGGCCAGCGAAGATATAAAAATATCCTGCAATAGGAGGGTAGTCCGCTAACACTAAGTTAACATGCATATAGTAAAGTAAAACGACTAATAGAGTCGCTTGCACCCAAGTGTGGCTTGGACGCGCAGTTTATAACAAAGAAAACTAACAATATAAAACAAAATAAATAATACGAAAAATAAATAATTTGACAGTTAATTAGCAAGGTATACTTGCCTGGTGGGGTCGCCTGGTAAGCTGCCTAGTGTGGTACGATGATCATGTTGGCATAGAGTTTGACTTTGGTGTTACAGCTAGACAAGACGGCTTCTGATTATGGCATGTGTTGTTCCATCAGGTTCAGGAGAGTCGGATTAACTAGGGACGATAGGGGGACGTATAGAATTGGCGAAGGGATAAAAATAATGGGATTAGTCGCGGGATGGAAGAAAATTGAAGCATGTTGGAAGGATAATATACGATTATTTAGAAAGATATTTAGAATACTTTAAAAATATATTTTTGGTAGTTTAAAATAGTTTTATAAAAATTTCTTTAAAGTCTAAAAATTATTTTAGGCTTAGAAACTAGGTTTACAAAAGTAAAATTTATGGATAGAGAACTATATTTTTATTAGTTTAAAATAAATTTATATAATACTTAAAAAATTCTAGGAAAATCATTTAGGGTCAAAATACAAAATTTTAGGTCCAAACTATATTTTTAAAAATAACTAGAAATAATATATAATATAATCATATAATATATATATATATATATATATATATATATATATATATATATATATATATATATATATATATATATATTATGCTAATAATAAACAACATATTGCATATAATGTACCCACTGCAGATGCTCTAACACATATACAAAATAATAATATTAAATCAAATAAATAACGTATAATACATATACAATATCTAGTCTAGAGGAGTTACTTTACTCTTCGGTTATACTGAACCAAAAATAAACAACCCAAAAATATTAAAATAACCCAACTTTTACTCTTTTCGAGTTCTCTTCCCTGAAGAGTAAAAGAAGACCCACAAATAATAATAATAATAATAATAATAATAATAATAATAATAATAATAATAACAGATACAAAAAAGAAACAATACAAAAAAAAGCAAAACCAAAAAAAAGAAGCAAAAATCAAACAGCTGCTGTCTCTTCTCTGCGAGAGAGAGACAACCTTCCAAAAAATAAATAAATAATGAAAGTAAGAAAGGAAGAGAGAGAAAACGAGAGGAAGAGAGGAATCGAGTGAGAGAGGTGGAGAGGAAGGCGGAGAGGGGGCGGATGAGCTCGTGGCGGCGAGGCGCGGACGCTGCGGAAGACGGGAAGGAGGAGAGCGGCCGGGGGTCTCGGCGAAGAGGCGGATCGGAGGCTCTCGGCGCGGCGAAGCTCGCCGGCCGAGGCGGAGAGGGAACTGGGGGTCGGGCTTGGCCGCGGCGAACGGGCGATGATTGCAGAGGGCGGCGGATCGGGGTTTCCGGCGAGTAGGGATGGCGAGAGGGGAACGCGTGGCTGGACGCGCTGGGAGGCGGCGCTCGCGGTCCGGCCGGCGGCAGAGGGGGTCGAGGAGGGTTTCGACAGTCGCCGGCGTTAGGTGGTGGCCGCGGCGGACGACGGTCGGGGAAGGAGCGGGGGTTCTGATGGGCGCGACGAGGCTGCGGCGGAGTGGCGCGCTCGCTGGCGGAGGTTTCCTTGCGCGACGGCGGTGCCGAGGTGGGGAAGAGCGGTAGGCGAAGCGAGTGATGGTGGTCCTGCGGCGTCGACGCGGCTGACCACGACGGAGGCGGTTCGCGATAGGGGACGGCTCCGGCTGGCGCGGGTCCGGTGGAGGCCAGGTGTGCGAACGTCGACAGGCTTGGTCGGGCTCGGCGGAGGTAAGGTTTAGGTTTTAGGGTTTTAATTTTATTATGGTGGCTGTGTTTTTCTTGGGTTCTGGTTATTGCGTCGGGGGTTTTCGGGCGTCACCGGCGATGGGTGCCGGTAATGGTGGTGGCTAGGTGGTTGGTGGTCGGATGAGGTCTACGGTGGTCGGGCCAGAATTAAGGAGGAGATCAACGGCTACGACGGGTCAGATCTAGGGTTCGACGAAGGATGTGCGAGCGAGGGGATGTTGGTGGTTCGTGTTTAGCCGAGGGAGTTGTGGGCAGTGACAGGGGTGGAGTTGCTGGGTGCGTTGAAGGAGGTGGCGAGGATCGATTGGTGGCCGAGCTGTGGCCGGAGGCATCTGTAGACTAGGACTAGGATTAGGTTTTCGATTGTGTCGGGGTCTGTCCGACACGGAGAGGTTGAAATTGTATATGTAAAAAATATTGAATAAGACGGGGAGGGAACACGGACACGGTGCACGGGGGTTGAGAATTATTCGTGGAGAATTGGTGAATGATAAAAATTTGGAGGAGTACCTGCCTATTTATAGGAAGTGGGAATTCCCAATTGGATAAAGATTAGGATTTATTTAAAACCCAAATAGATAATACCATATTAATTTAAATAGTTTTAAAGCAATTTCAATCAAATTCCAAATCAATTTAAATCCAATTAAATTCCAACCTTTAGCTTAAAATTAGATAAGATAAATTAAATTTTAAAATATAGATATTATTTTAACTATTTAAATAAATCCATAGAATCAAATCAATATTTAAATCGCCATAATAATTCAAAAATATATTTTTCAAAAATACTAATAATATTAATTTCGAAAATAATAAATATTATTATTAAAAAGTAAACTAATAAAATATTTATGAAATATATATATATGTATAAAGAATATTATTTACTATTAATAACTGTATAAACCAAAGGCTTTTTATAAATAAATTTATAAACTTGAAAATTTTGATACGATAGCTAAAAATAATTATTATATATATTATTTTGAAACGATACAATTAGAGAAATGTTTTTCAAAAAAATATGTATGCTCGCACATATTCGCACTCGTCGAGCAATTTCGAAAATCGAAATTTTGCGCGTGACATAAAATACGTTATTGAGACGTATAAATACAAAAAGAAAAAAAATCAGTACAAAAATATATTAGAAATTTAGGGGTTTTACATCCGTGCCCGTGGCTGGCTGCTCCACTGCCCGCAAAGGCCCTGCTTGATCTCCCCAAATGGTCAACGGTGGATGTACAATATTTTCAGATGCCACCACGTCATGGACATCATCTCTAGTGTAGTCAAAGGTGGCCGGAACGTCCACCTAGATGGCGTCATCTGAATCCTCCTCCATGGGAGACTTCACAATAGGGGGAATACGCTCTTCAGAAGAGCTGGCAACCTCCTTCTCAAAGGCATGTCCGGATCCCGCTTTGAAGTCCGAGATTTCTTCTTCGTCACTTCCTGCGAACAAAAAAAAGTAAATATACATGAAAAGAAAGATCATATCGCCTTCTTAAAGACCTGACTTACCGTCACGAGGACGAACTCTGTTCGTCCCTCTGTGGGAAAAGCTATGGTAGCCCCTGACTTAGTCGCCAATATTTTCCTGGACTTCTTGGACGCAGCGGGACCTGCATCTGTCAAAGTGTGCCTCTTCAATTGAGTATTCGCGGATTCCTCCCGCAAGCCCTCCGCTCGTGCTACCAGGGCAACCACCAGAACCGCAGCTTCTGGTGGGCGATATGTCATGACCCGCACCCGCTTTTCGGGATGCGAGTGTGTGCGCAAGCCAGCCACGTCTCAAGTAGACTCCAGCCCAACTCGAATACGTATACGCTGTCCAGAATAGGGTATCATGTCTAATATGGTAAGTTAAACTATATCTCATCCACAAGAACAATATAAAACAAGAATGAACATTATGGTTCATGGTCTGCAGCCCACTAGCATATATGTTCGATTAGACTCCAAAGAAAAAACATGAGTCTATAAAGCTAGGCTAACAAGCAGAGTGCAAATAACAAATATGAATATATAATCATGAAAGATACCTGAGTCTGAAGTAATCAACTACCATCATCATCAGCTAACTAACTCTGTGCAATTAACTACCTGAAGAGATCATCAGGTCCTCGGAGGACTAGCAAGATACATAAAATATGCCTATCTAACAGTTTATCATGCATGAAGAAAATCCAGGATATAAGCAGGAAAAGACTAAGCAATACCGATACACGAATATGTTAACAACTACGCATAAATGAACTGTTGGAAGAAAAATAGGTGAACACATGACAAGAGATCAACGGATAACCAAATCCTCGCCCTAGTGTGGACTCGCAGGTTTAAACAAATAACTAACCCTCGCCCCTATTGTGGACTCACAGGTTCGCTTCAAGCAATCAATCGGATACTCAAACCCTCGCGCCTAGTGTGGACTTGCAGGTTTGAACAAATAATTAACCCTCGCCCTATTATGGACTCATAGGTTAGTTCAAACAATCAACCCTCGTCCCTAGTGTGAACTTGCAGGTGGAGAATATATATATATATATATATATATATATATATATATATATATATATATATGTATGTATGTATGTATGTATGTATGTATCATACTTCATAAATACCAAAAATTCCTAACATTAACTATTCCTAGTATATGGCCTTATATGTCCACACACACACACACACACACACACACACACACACACACACACACACGGACACACACACATATAAGGCCATATACTAGGAATAGTTAATGTTAGGAATTTTTGGTATTTATGAAGTATGATACATACATACATATATATATATATATATATATATATATATATATATATATATATATATATATATATATATATATATATATATATATATAAAATTTGACAAGGATTTAACAATTAACTAATCGTTATTATTTTAATCAACAACAATAGTAGTAATATTAATCATAACTACAACTAAAATAAACTAACAAAGGGTATAGTATGGGTGACACATTATTCCTCTAATTAATAGGTCCACCGAAAGTCATGCAAAATTCTAAAATGTCATATTAATATTAATAACACTGTATTGTACTTATAACAATATTTAGAAAATATTTGTCACTCCAAAAATTAAAATATGAAGTATATGCATCTACTTAAAATATGTCTACATAGGTGTCTCTGGTCTCACTTCGTGCATACATGGGCTCGGGTTCGGTTTGGGTTCAGTTTGACTGGTTTAACATAACTGGGTCTCTTAAAAAGTCAATAATCTAATTAATAAATAATTAAATCGTTTATAGGGGTTAAATCGCAACTTTGACTGGTTTTTCTTGTTAGAACACACCTATGGCTCGGTCTTCCCTACCATGCCTAATACACTAGTCAAAACACGCTGCTGCACTATCCGTGTCACGATTTCTAGTCATCTTGCACTCCAAACTTATGACTAAGACTTTCTATAATAATAATTATTATTTATTTATAAAATTTCAAAAATTATCATTTAATTAAAATAAATAATACAAAAAATTCAAAATTTTGGGAATAGGGGTTACAAATCTACCCACCTTAGAAATAAATTCGTCCTCAAATTTAAAGAAAAAGTCCATCAGTGATGGTAGAAGACGGGGTCCCACTAGCTATAATTTATTCTTATGGTCATGGCATCTGTCAAGGATTTCTAAGATAACTAGTCTATATTGCAACTAATAAACTAGTATAAGGCCAAATCTTATTTTGTAAAACCCATATACTACTATGACTATCCGTGAATGCATCCCATACGTCCTTTTCTCTTCGTCGTATCCTCGATTATGTAAATTCAATATTTTTTTCTTCCACTAATTGGCCAAATCTTGAAAAGTTCATCATTATTCTCTAGATAATTTTATTTTAAATCAACTTTCCTATTGAGATTGTCTACCCACCTTAAGTCACACCTACTCCATCAAACTTCAAATTCCCACAAGATTTTTATCTTCCAAAATAAATTCATAATTTATCTACCAATGGTCATCCTAAAAAAATATTCAATAACACTACATTCCTATGACATATAGTATCCCTACCACCCACATCTTATCCACCAAGGCAATCATAAACTAATTATGCAAATTACATAAGGATATTTAGTAACTAGTTTTCTAACTTTCACCAGGCACGATCGTTCATCTCTCCGAAATAGGGAAGATGAGAAACCATAATAAGAAATTCAAGAAGAGTATAATCGAGTTCGAATATGGAGTTCAAAGGTGATAAACGAATTCAAGAAGAAATTTTCAAATCAGTGTGGATTAAGATCCCTAGTCATGTTTAACACTCTTACAGGCTCATTCGTCACAGTAACGTAGTCGAGACGATATGCTCTGACCTGTATGGGCCACTACAAAAACTTGTCACGACCCACACCCGCTTTTTGGGATACGAGTGTGTGCACAAGCCAGCTACGTATCAAGCGGACTCCAGTCCAACTCGAATACGTATACGCTATCCAGAATAGGGTATCATGTCTAATATGGTAAGTTAAACTATATCTCAATCCACAATAACAATATAAAATAAGAATGAACATTATAGTTTATGGTCTGCAGCCCACTAGCATATATGTCCGATTAGACTCCAAAGAAATAACATGAGTCTACAAAGCTAGGCTAACAAGCAGAGTGCAAATAACGGATGTGAATATGTAATCACTAAAGTTACCTGAGTCTGAAGTAATCAACTACCATCATGATCAGCTAACTAACTCCGTGCAATCAACTATCTGAAAAGATCATCAGGTCCTCAGGGAACTAATAAGATACATAAAATATGCCTATCTAACAGTTTATCATGCAAGAAGAAAATCCATGATGTAAGTAGGAAAAGACTAAACAATACTGATACACGAATATGTGAACAACTACGCATAAATGAACTACTGGAAGAAAAATAGGTGAACACATGACAAGAGATCAACGGATAACCAAACCCTCGCCCCTAGTGTGGACTCGCAGGTTTGAACAAATAACTAACCCTCGCCCCTAGTGTGGACTCACAGGTCAGCTTCAAGCAATCAATCGGATAATCAAACCCTTTCCCCTAGTGTGGACTCGTAGGTTTGAACAAATAACTAACCCTCGTCCCTAGTGTGAACTCACATGTTAGTTCAAACAATCAACCCTCGCCCCTAGTGTGGACTCGTAGGTTGAGAATAAACAAAAATGGGAATAGCAGTTCAGTTATGACGAACTCGTCCTATAACACGATACGACTCAGTCAACGTACATGTGATAACAAATCCGGTATGAACTACAATATCAAACCATGAACAATGACGATATGAACGAGACAACTAAACTAATATGCATAATATGAAGGAATACATATCACCAATCAATGAAAGAAACTAGTAATTACATGTAACAAATAAAAAGAATATAAGGATGTAGATAAACTGTAAATAAAGCCAAGGTATACTTGCCTGGTGGTAGCACGTAGAACCAACACTATCCAGTCAATCGACGAGCCACAAAAGTCGAACTCTCACAACTGTCTCCAGGGGCTGAAACAGATATTACCAACGTGTTCGAAATAGTCAAATTATCTAGGATAGCCTACCCATATGTCCAATTATGGACACAGTGGTGAAAATGGTAATTTTGGGGCAAAACGATGTCCGCTATTGAACCCATTTTACATCGAAAAGCGTACCAACATCCATAATCACTAAAGTCGTTAAACTATGTCTATGGATCCGTTTTGACAATACGAACCCAACCATATGTCTAAAGTTGGATTCAGGCGGACTGTGCACAAAATCGTCCGTTGGATCGGGTCGCGGGCCCGCCGAAATAGCGTTTCGGTCGACCTTCTTGGAATCGGACCAAACTTGGCGTACAGGACCAAAAAAATGACACGGTCTTGTTGGCTCAAATTTTGTCTCGAGATGATGAACGTGCACAAAGTAATTGACTAATTGGCAAAGAGGTCGATACGAGGTATCTCGACGGATACGCTTCGATTTCGTCGTGCATGCATAATGAAATTGAGTTCCGTCGAATCCTACACATCGACAATATCCATATGCGTATTTCGATGCTCATGGGTCGCGACCACGTTGCCCTTGTCGGGGCGCACGCCGTATCGGTGGAATATACTAAAATTCTTAATGTTTTGAAAACAGTTTTTGGTCAACTTTCATCCAATTCAAAATCGAATATAATAAACTAATTATTGGGTTTCAATCGTGGTCATGTTGTCTACAAGTCACTTCAAGTGTATTTTGAAAACTATCGATATCATGCACGCAATTCGCCTTCCAAAACAGAGGGATTGGGACAGTTTTGTCCTGTTTTCTATCTACGAAAACTGTGTTTTTTCGAGTTTTGGAACTCGATTTGCAGCGCGTACTTCGCAAAATAAATTGAACTACATGAAGAAGATTGAACTCGGTTAGATGGTCACCATACCTGCGAAGACGTTTCAACAAACGATCGAACATGCGCGTAGAAATCGAAATGCGAAAATGGGTTGCTACAACAGCTGTGTTGTAGTTTGGCTTCTATGCTATTGTGTGTGCGCACTCTAGCCGGCCATCCGGTGGCTCGCACGGCGGCGTGCGATCGCAGGGTGGCCGCTGGGTGATGGGCGAAGGTGGAGGAAGAGTTAGGGTTTAGGGTTTGTGGTCGAATGATCTCTCTCTCGATCTCATATACTCGTACATGAGGGAAGAAAGGTCGGGTCTGTGTTTACTGGGGTTGGGTTAGCCTCTTTATTGTTCCCATAAGGGAACAGTAAAGTTCCTTTTTTTTTCCTTTTTTTCCTTTCAATATATATATATATATATATATATATATATATATATATATATATATATATATATATATATATATATATATATACCAAAAAAAAAAAAATATATATATATATATATATATATATATATATATACCAAAAAGTCCTAGCATTAACTATTCCTAGTAGAGGGCCTTATATGTCCACACACACGCACACACACATATTTTTTTTTTCACACACACACACACACACACACACACACACACACACACACACACACACACACACACACACACACACACACACACATATATATATATATATATATATATATAATTTGACAAGGATTTAACAATTAACTAATCGTTATTATTTTAATCAACAACAATAATAGTAATATTAATCATAACCACAACTAAAATAAGCTAACAAAGGGTATAGTACGGGTGACACATTATTCCTCTAATTAATAGATCCACCGAAAGTTGTGCAAAATTCTAAAATGGCATATCAATATTAATATCAAAGTATTGTACGTATAACAATATTAAGAAAATATTTGTCACTCCTAAAATTAAAATATGAAGTATATGCATCTACTTAAAATATGTCAACATGGGCATCTTTGGTCTCACTTCATGCCTACATGGGCTTGGGTTCAGTTTGACTGGTTTAACATAACCGGGTCTCTTAAAAAGTCAATAATCTAATTAATAAATAATTAAATTGTCTATAGGGGTTAAGTCACAACTTTGACGGGTTTTCCTAGTTAGAACACACATATGGCTCGGTCTTTTCTACCATGGCTAATACACTAGTCAAAGCACGCCACTGCACTATCCGTGCCACGATTTCTAGTCATCTTGCACTCCAAACTTAACCATGACTAAGGCTTTCTATAATAATAGTTAATTAATTAAATATTTATAAAATTCAAAAAATAACATTTAATTTAAATAACTAATACAAAAAAAATATTTCAAAATTTTGGGAAGAAGGATTATACGATACGCCCGGGCTTTCATAAGCATGGACTCAAACGCCTCTAATTGAGTCCCGACAATGAAACTGGTCTCCCTATCATAGCTAGAAGATATCGTGTTCATCAAACAATAGAGCTTGACGACAGAAAACAAAATGTGCGACAGGGTATTCTGAAGGGGCATCGTGAACCGCACTCTCGTGCACCCAGCATTATTGTACTTCCAACCACGGGCGCCATCCAACAAACTCTCAACAAACCCCAAGCAAGTACTTGGGTTCATCAACATCAGCTGAGTGTAGCCAAACTGGCAGGCAAAATGGCTTAGTAGATACGGCTCTAGGAAGCAATTATTCATGTTTGGATATACCAAGTGTAGTGCCAAATGCTTTGCAACCAGCGGAAACCCCACACTGGCAAAGAGATGTCATCCACGCCCGAATCCTCCAAACTCTTCATCTGCTTGAAAGCCCATAAAGACTGGGCAACTTTAGAGATGTCCCACCCTTGAAGATGGGACAAGATCTTCCTACAAATAGGGACACTGGTATGCAGCCACCTCCTTCTAAAGTAGAGACGGATAAAAGTATCGCCGGCAATATGCCCCTCCTCCATGCCAGGGCTCATTACATTGGGATGATGTAATATCAACCATCACATTAGATAGTGATAAGGCAGCTCCGCTCGAGGAAAATTCCACTCCTTTCCTTCGAGGCGATGACATCCACTATAAATTCTCTTAAATCCTGCATCAGGTTGCACACCATCGTGGGAAGTAAAGACAAAGGACGGCTAAAAACCAGCTTTACGGCAGGCAGGATAAGATTTCTAGTCACCCTCTCTACAGAACCGAATCCACCGAAAAATACGTAGTCTCAGAGCCATATCATTAGATAGGCAACCAGCACCGCCTTTGGTGACATTTTGTGGGCGCAGTACGAGAAGCTGCTATAGATGTTGTCGATTGATCTCTGTTTTCATCCTCGCGTGGATTTTGCTCACTAAGCCTTTTCATCTCGGCAAGCACCTCCAAATGTGTAAGACCATAGGGGATAGTGAAGCGAACCTTCGATGGATCATTATCATCTTGAGTGAAGACATAATCTCTCTAAGCAGTCACGTGAGGTTGTGCCTTAGTCTTATCCCTCCGCTGATTCAGATAATGATGGCTCACTACTTCTTTAAAGACCGCCATCATTTTTGAGTTCTTCTCTTCCAAGGAGGAGAGCTCCTCATTTGTCGAAAAATATTCTTCATACGACTCAGTCCCCCAAGGAAGCTTTAAGACCTCAAACATCTCATGAAGTGCCAATCCTAACTCCCCTACAGGCGTATAGAAAGTCCCAGTATGGAAATTGTGCAACTCCATGAGGGCCAGAAACATGGGCCGGTTTATCTCTATGCCGGCCTGGGTAGCGCGGATAGCAGAAGTCAGGCTGTTGTCCCTAATTTTGTTCTTGTACTTCGCTAAGATCCAAAGTGTTAGGTCATTCCACTTTGGCACATAGTGACACCAACCTTCGACTCGAAACTCCTCTTGCGGGTAAGAAATCTTGGCTGCCAACATGCGATTAACGAAGGTCGAGGTACTGAAGGCAAAAGTTTGGGGGGTAACATCGCTGTATTTGCTCCCAGGACACAAAGCTTGTAAGTGGTAAGAGGT
Source organism: Iris pallida (assembly GCA_029216955.1). Lineage (NCBI taxonomy): Eukaryota > Viridiplantae > Streptophyta > Magnoliopsida > Asparagales > Iridaceae > Iris > Iris pallida. Next base: position 7,511,939 of record JANAVB010005598.1, on the reverse strand, counting down.
CCCGCCTAGCGTAAAGGTAAAGGTATCCTTCTGAGTAGACGTAGAGTCAATCCGAATGGATCCTGCCACTGCCCCTCCCTGAGTCGGGGTAAGCTCCCAATGCATCCTCCTCTTCAAGGGAAGACTAATAAAAGCGGTCAGAGGCAGCTGGAGCTCCATCTTCGGCACATACATATTGAGGTCCTTCATCTTGAAGAACCAATCTTCTTTGATCTTTAACACCGTAGCTTCATAGGAAGCCAGGCGATCCCCAAATAAAAACAGGGGCTTCAAATAAGCTTCTATGGCAGCTTCGGTGGCACTGATCCTACCACTCCCCAGCATGGCTTGGAGGAAAGAAAAGGGATGATCCCGAATCAGCGTCATTCTCTTCGGTGGCTGATCCAACATGATCGCAACCTTAGCAGGGTTGACTATTTTCTCATTAAAGACCAGACCGATCTGGCAAAGGGAGTGGTCGAAGAGGACGTCATTCAACAAGGACAAAACCATAGACACTGCAAACAAAGCAAAAGGGAAAGAAGAGTAAGCAAAAAAAACTCAGCTCCATGTTATAAAAGAGTCGAAAGATATGCACAATTTTAGCATCGACGCATGCAAACTATCGTGCATCAAAGTCTCAACGCATCATCAGGACAATAAGTCCAGGCACGTTGACTAAGTTCTACCATAGCGCATCCTCAGGATCGAAGTACATGCACGTTTATCAAGAAAGCTTCGGTGCATCTACAAGACCGAAGTCTATGTGCGTCAGCACAGTAAAGCATAGGCGTATCTTCAGGGGATGGCTCATTCTGCCATACCCATGCACTTCAGCAGAGTGGTTCAGCGCATGTTCCAAGATGGTTGTCCACCCATGCGTCTAAAATTGTACAATAAAGTGTTTGTGTATTTTTGATAAACTCCCAAGCAACCGATCACCCACCGACAACTTCCAGTCGCACGTCGACCTGCGTCGTGTTGGCGACTTGGGGTTCCTCAGCGTCGGCCTCAACTGCCTTCGTGCCTTTGCCTCTGCCTCGGCCAGCAGCACCACGAGAAGTTTTGGGGGCCATTTCTCAAAAGCTAGGGTTTTTTTTGAAAAACTCTAAGGAAGAAGAAGAAGTTATTCTCTCTCCACAGACGCCTATTTATAGACCTAGGACGCACGTAAACCGATAAAAACATGATGTTAGCATCTTTTTGGGTCTCATGAAACTGACGGCTGCATATCTTCCAAAAACACATCATCATTAATCACTCCGAATTTGAGACATTATCTTTTTTTCATTTAAATCAAGAAGAGTATGTACCAACATAGCCATGCATGGAACGACCATGCGCCCAAAACATCTACTGCCCATGCTTCTTGGTTCAAAGTATTCCAAAACTTTGCAAAAAGTTTTAAAAACTTTGAAGGGGGTCTTGTAGAAACATGAAATTTCAGGCGCATCCGAAGGCCAAAGTTTCTATGTGCCACAAACATCATGCGCCGAAGACACAAGACAAATATCAGCCCATCATTCAAAGACAGCAAAGATAAAAAGCACATAAAGAGTAGATTTTTATTTTTACATGAAAAATCTATTACATGGCTAAATGATTACAATAAAAATTCTATTACAAAGAAGCCTAAACTCTACAACTAGGCGCATCAACTCAGCTAGGCGCATCACTCTGACGTCTTCGCATAGGCGCATTATTTTTCCTCATCAGAGCGAATCACTTTCTCGTCAATGTGCGAGTGCTTCGGCTAATGAAGTATTTATTGAGAAGAACGTGGGTTGGCAATCAATGCAAACCCGGTGGCTCTTCCAGCATAACGAAAGTTGGGACACGATGACCCCGATCTTTGGATGCAACAGGCACCCAACGCCATCTCGTAGAAGAACACTGCCGATAAGGGGCTCGAACATAAGTTGTTGTGTCCAAAGCTCTCCCGACGCATCTCAGTCATTTGAAAGAGTTTGTCGTCAAAATCAAAGTTTTTTTGAACGAGAAGATCCACAATCCAGAGTACAACATCTTGCCAAGGAGGAGGATCGGTCGAGTTCATCTCAAATGAGAATTTTGGATGAAGTGAATTATTTGCCATAAAATATAAAAAGACAGAACAATTATCGGAGGACTGGACTTTTACTTCACGTTACAAACTCGCTTGTACAAAGAAAGCCTAGGGACGAAAACCTAGATACAGCAATCTAAGTACAATTGTTTATTTTAGATTCTGGGGGTGACGATAGAGGCTCGGGAAAGCGACGACAGCTCTGCCTTACTCCTTGGACGATCGGTATGCAGCCTTAGCTCCAGAAGATTGCTTGGCGTTAAAGAAATGCTCTCTTTGCTCTCTCTCGGCTCTTTCTCTCCAAGTATTCTGGTGCTCTCTGATATCAAAAAAAGGGTCATCTCTAGCAAGGGAATGGCACCTTGCTATTTATAAGAAGGGAATACAATTATTAGGGTTTGCAATGATTATTCCTTGAAGTGGCGGCGGCATGTTGATTGATCAATCTGGGCCATTAATCTTGGGTGTGATGAATCTGGGCCATTAATGTAGATTGTGCTAAATTCTCTCAGTAATTAATGCTGATTGGAATAAATCTCCCTTATGATGATCTGCTGATGTCTGCGAATCTGAATGAATAAGTTTAATTCATTCTCCTGCCACGTGTCCCAGATTATTGGGATTTGACCCAATCTTTGATTGCAGTAAATCTGGAAAATTGATTGGCTTCATGACACGTGTCCTGGGAGCCACTGAGGGGATCTGAGCCGCATGAGGATTGAGCCGCATAAGCTCGGCCACGTGTCAAGGCTGCTTGGGGAGTGGCCCCCGAACCTTCGAATCACATGATAATCTGGGCCGCATGGACGTAGGTGGCCGCATAACGGGTAACTACTTCGTGAGCCGCATGGAGATGGTCCTCGTGAGCCGCATAGGGGAGCGTCTTCTTGATCCGCATAGGGGGAGCCTCCGCTTGAGCCGCATAGGGCTGTTTCGATCTGGGCCGCATAGGGCAACTTCGGCCTGAGCCGCATGGGGAGTCTCCGCTTGAGCCGCATATGACTGTCCACGTGTCTAGGCTGCATGGTATTTTCTGGATCTTGGAGGATTGTGTCAGAGATCTCCTTCGTTTCCCTAGGAATCTGTCATTATGACAGAGTCATAATTACATCTTTGTGTCAGGGCTGTCGTCTTGTCAGAGCTGTCAACCGTCAAGGCAATTAATGCAGTAAGGGAAAAGTTGTTTGTATGCTACGTGGCACTTCTCTTTGAGCCGCATGGAGATCATAGAGCCGCATAGTCCCTTGTGCCGCATGAATCTCTGAGCCACATGGGCTTTCTGAGCCGCATGGGGTTTCCTGGCCGCATGGATCTTTCTTTATTATTTTTCATGCTTCTACAAGACCTCCTTCAAAGTTTTCAATTTGCAAAATTGAAATACTTTGAATAAGAAGCATGGATGTGTGTAAGCTCTTCTAGCCGCATAAGGGGTCCTAGCCGCATAGATGTCTTGGCCGCATGGAAGTTTCAGCCGCATGGAACTTTCGAGCCGCAGAGTTGTTTCAGCCGCATGACCATTTGAACCGCATACGCTCTTTGCCACGTCATTATGCCATGCGTGCAAATCTTTTTGGGGCAGGATCCCAAGAGTTTAGTCTTTAATTGGCTAGTTTGTCTCGATAGCCGAAGAGTCGATCACGTTGTACGAGGCGTCGGTTCGTGGTCCTCCTTTTTCTGTCTATAAATAGAAGGGTATTTGGACGGACTTCTCTCTTAGACTCTTCTTGACTCAGATTCCTATCTTGTTTTCTTCCTCTGACCGTCAGACAACAATGGCACCTAGGGCTTCCAAGGCTGTGAAGAAGCCTGTAGAGAAGAGTAAGAAATCGGCTTCGTCTTCGACCGTCGCGCCCCCCGTTCGTCTTGACGTTCACGTTGCCATCGAAGGTAAGGACTATGTAGGAGATTGGGTACTTTGAAACCCTAACTGAGCCTGCTCTGCTGCATGCTTCGTGCATAAGCCTTTGATGCAAACTTTTTAAATTACATGATCCGCATACATGTCCCATGACCGAGCCGCATGGGGGTATACCCTATGTCCGAGCCGCATGAAAGTTGTCTTGAACGAGCTGCATGAACACTTCTGAATGTCTTCTGACGGTTTTCATTTCCTTTGTCTTTGGTTCTTTGCAGTATCTCCACCGGTTGCTGGGATCGCAGTGACAGAGGAGCCGCCGCCTCCTTTCATCAAACAGGAGTTATCCTCTGTTAAGGGGAAGGCGATGAAAGAAGAACCGGCGCCTGAGGGGGAGGGCAGCCTTCCAAATATCAAAACCGCTGAGGGTGGTGGCGCTGGGAATTCCAATTCTCCTGCTCTGGACGAGGATCTTTCTCAATTGCATCCTTCATATGCAAGGTGGTTAAGGGAATGGTATACGCGCTTCCGCAACTAGGATTCAGGGGCTTCCCGTAGATGTCTATCTTTTGTCTTTAATTTTTTGATGTAGTCTTCGTTTTGTTTTTCTTTCTTTCTTGTCTGCATGAAGAACTTCTTTGACTTGCTTGTAGTCGTGTGGATGTAACCGATTTTTGAATGAATGGATTATATTTGCTTCACTCTTTTGCTTTGTAATAGTCATCTTATTGGGACATTTTGCGTGGACCCATTGCCCCTAACGTACCCTAGTTTTGGATACGGGCAACAAGTTAAAAAGGAACCAACATACTTACTCAGAGGTACTGAGGACATGGTGAGCATGAGGTTTTCTTCGACGGAGCCTTCCCACTCAGAGGTAATGAGGACATGGCAGGAGTGGGCTCAATAAAGGAGGGTACATAGAACAACTCAGAGGTAATGAGGACATGGAAGTTCTATGTAGAGGGATGATTTGTTTTTGGCGAAAGTGAAACGGCTCAGAGGTAATGAGGATATGGCCGTTTTGGAAATTTGTGGATCTGTTACCCTTTTTGTGCACTGGGAGTGCGGGTAGTGGATCATGAGGGAGGATCTCTTCCAGGAAGAAAGTTCAGAGGTATGATCATACATGACTTACTATCTGAAAGAGTGATCGGGATGTGAGTTCAGAGGTACCAGCGGGTACATGACTCGATAATTTGGAATATTATGAAAGTGTGAGTTCAGCGGCACTAGCGGGTACATGACTCGATAATCTGGAATATTGTGGATGTGAGTTCAGTGGCACCATTAGGTACATGACTCAATAATCTGGAAAATATTGAAGATGCGAGTTCAGCGGCACCAGCGGGTACATGACTCGATAATCTGGAATGTTTGTGGATGTGAGTTCAGCGGCACCAGCGGGTACATGACTCGATGATCTGGAATATGTTTGAAGATGCGAGTTCAGCGGCACCAACGGGTACATAACTCGATGATCTGGAAAATATTGAAGATACGAGTTCAGCGGCACCAGCGGGTACATGACTCATTAATCTGGAATGTCGTTCAGACATAATATTTCTTCAGGAACTTGCCGTTGACGGGCAACATGAGCAAGTCTCTATTTTGTTTTGCGAGGCGGTAAGCACCGTTGGAGAATACAGCCTCGATGATAAATGGACCTTCCCATTTTGGCTGGAATTTGCCGACGGTCTTGTGAGTCATGACCATCGGCCTCCGGACTGCCAGAACGAGATCGCCCACTTAGAATGTTCTAATTTTTACCTTTTTGTTGAAGGCTCCAAAGATGCGTGCTTGGTATAGCTCGATCCTTTGCTGAGCCAGGAGGCGCTTTTCATCTAAGGCCTCTAACTCTTGTAGCCGACGACGGTAGTTATCATCCGTCGTTAATTGATAAGTGAGGGCGACGCAGAGTGAGGGTATTTGAGTCTCCAATGGGAGAACTGCCTCACTCCCGTACACCAGGGAGAATGGTGTGTTCCCTGCGGCTGTTCGGACCGTGGTACGGTACGCCCATAAGCATTTACCAAGCTTCTCATTCCAGTCGCGTTTGTTGGACGATACAACTTTTTGAGTAACTTGATGATGGTTTTTTTGAATGCTTCTGCCAACCCATTCGCTGTTGGATTGTATGGTGTCGAAGCAATATTCTGGATGTGGTGCTTGTCGCAGAACCGATAGAAGGCGTAGCTTGCAAACTGCGGACCATTATCGTGGATGATCCTTCGAGGCAGACCAAAGCGATAGATGACATGATGCTTGAGGAAGCTGATCACGTTCAAAGTTTTGACTTCTGTAAGCGGAACAGCTTCCGCCCATTTGGAGAAGTAATACGTGATTGCAAGTATGAAACGATGTCCTCGGGAGAAAGGTGGAGCTATCGGACCGATGATATCCATTCCCCATGCTTCGAATGGCCAGGATGCCACTGTCGGATGTAGAAATTCGGATGGTTGGTGGATGAAGTCCGTGTGGACTTGGCAAACCTTGCACTTGCTTGCATAATCTATCACATCTGCTACCATTGTGGGCCAGTAGTAGCCCATTCGGCAAAGTCGGTCTTGCAATTTAGGGCCAGGCTGATGGGCCCCACAGATACCGTCATGAGCTTCGCGTACGGCTTCTTTGGCTTCTGCGTTTGGCAGACACCGAAGTAATAATCCATCATAAGATCGACGATACAGCATTTTTGTCTCTGTATCATAGAAGAATCTGAGAGAACGCCTTCCGATGGAAGTGGCTTCCTTTGGGTTCTCGGGCAGGATGTCATAGACTACGAAGTCTATGAATGGTTGTCTCCAGTCCGGCGCTTCGTCGACCGTCTGAGCAGAATAACTCACCACAAACTGAATGTTGTTCTTGGGACCGACCAGTTCGTGGCCTATCACATCCACCGATTGATGAGCATAGTTTGGAACCGCTAAGGAAGCGGCAAGGCCAGCTAAGGCATCGGCTTCGATATTTCGGAGTCTGGGAACATGTTCGATGAAGAACCCCTCGAACGATGAGATGATGTTGATCGCTATTTGATGATAGGGGATCATATCTTCGTGGCGAACCTCGTATAAGCCCCGGATCTGATTGACGATTAACTGAGAATCGCCGTATGCTTCAAGGTATTCTACCCCCAGCTCTCTTACAAGTTGGAGGCCAATGACCAAAGCGTTGTACTCGGTCACATTGTTAGAGCAGGGTTCTGTGAGAGAGTAAGCACGATTGATCACTAATCCGAAAGGAGAAACCAGCACCACCCCGACTCCGACGACGATGTTGCCCTTAGGTCAAGTTCTCGAAGCACCGTCGAAGAACATTCGCCATATATCATCGTGAGGGGTTGTATGCGAGTCGGCGACCTCATTTGGGATCTCTTCATATATTCTGGATGACTCCGAGCCTGGGTGGGCTACTAAAAAGTCTGCCAGAGCTTGACCCTTAACAGCCTTTTGCGGGACGAAGTTCATATGATATGGGGACAACAATATTGCCCATGTAGCGAGGCGGGAGCTGAGTGCCCCTGGTTTAGTCATAAGGACCCTGAGAGGGTTGACTCGTGATATCACATGTATGGTTTGTCCAGTAACATAGTGCCGCGTCTTCTGAATGGCGAACACTAGGGCGAGACATTCCTTCTCCACAGCGGTATATCGGTGCTCTGGCCCAACCATCATTCGACTGAGATAATATATGGCTTGTTCATGGCCTGTATCGTTGTTTTGTGCCAGCAGAGCCCCGAGGGAATGTTCCATTCCTCGTACGTAGAGCAGGAATGGTTTTCCAGCAACCGGAGCCACCAGGACTGGAGGGTTCGACAAATATTCTTTGAGGCTATCGAAGGCACGTTGGCATTCTTCGTCCCATACGAATAAGATGCCTTTCTTCATGAGATGGGTGAATGGTCGACATCGCCCGGAGAGGTTAGAAATGAACCTCCTGATGTAAGCTAGCCTCCCTTGGAGGCCTCTGAGTTCGCGGAGATTTCTCGGGGGACCCATCTCCATAATTGCCTTTGTCTTCTTAGGGTCTACATGGATACCCTGGGCCGTGATGATAAAACCCAAGAACTTCCCGCTGGATACGCCCAGGAAGGTCTTCGTAGGGTTTATTTTCAAATTGTGCGCTCGCATCAGACTGAATACCGTCTACAGATCCTGCAGATGGTCTCCCTTACAACGACTCTTGACGGCGATATCATCGACATAACACTCCACAGTCTTGCGCAAGTGGTCTCTGAAGATGATACTCATGGCTCTTTGATATGTAGCACCGACATTCTTTAAACCGAAAGGCATGACTGTGTAACAGTATATGCCAATCGGTGTTCGGAATGATGTATGCTTTTCGTCGTCAGGAGACATCTTGATTTGGTTGTACCCCGAGAAGCCATCCATGAATGACATACGTTCGAAGCCGCATGTGTTGTCGATCATGATGTCTGTGATAGGGAGGGGGAATTCATCTTTTGGATATGTCTCATTCAGATTGTGGAAGTCGATACAGATTCGGATCTTCCCGTTCTTCTTGAGGACCGAAACTATGTTGGCGACCCAGTCAGGATGTTGCTCCTCACGAATGAAGCCGCTGGCTATTAGTTTGTTGACTTCGGCTTCGATCACATCCATGATGCCTGGGCGGAAGCGTCGCTGTTGTTGCTTGACCGAATTTGCATCTGGCCGAATGTTGAGTTTGTGGAGAGCAATATCGGGATCTAATCCCGGCATGTCTTCATAGCTCCATACGAACACATCAATATATTCTTTGATAAGTTCCAGCAGCGATTCTCGCTCTTCGTCTGTTAGGCTTTTACTGACGAAGATTGGTTTTGGAGAAGATTCGCTACCGAGATCCACCTATATAACCTCATCTTCAGTAGGGGGTTCTCTCAGTTCAAACCGCTTTTCCTATTGTGCATCCAACTGTTGGGCCCACGGCTCTAGCTCGTGGATTTCAGGAATGTTTTCATCTTCTTCATAGGCATCGGCGAATGCCATATTGACTGACAGGACTTGTCTGAATATGTCTCCGATGCTGGTATCCGAGTCAGAAGTTGGTGACCCGGTTGAATGTGACTGCCAGTCACATTCTTCATCTGAACTCTCAGGGATCATCATGGGTGTTACATACCCTAATCCACATCAAGTTTTGCTATAGTAGTCCCGTGGTTTGCCAGCCGGGACCGGTGGCTTCAAAGGTAATCGTCGCCCGGCGCCGTAGTTCAAGCCTGGCGTAGTCTCCAGATCATATCCCTGTTTTTGTATGAGATATTTGGATTGGGGGCTATAAAAATACAGGGGCAATCTCCCGACATCTGGTTCAAGGTCGACTTCTTCTATGGTGAAGGGATGCGGATCGTCCTTCCGGCCGAAGATGATTGGATGATCCCTCCCTCGATTATGCGGTAAGCATCTTCCACTGGAGTAAGCTGGATTACGGTGTACACATTTGTCACCTGTGTGTGTAGGTGAGTGCATATACCATGTTCTATAGCATACATTGTACACAGCTTATTGAGCCGAGGTAGTTCAAAGATAGCCCTTTATTGATGAAGTAAGGTATCTTTTCTAGGGGGATTACATCATCTGTGGAGGGAACATTAGTGTGGGCAGCCACATACTTGGCTAGCTCCGGTTCCTCTTCGGCTATCCCTTGTATAAACGAAGACTGAGAGGACGACCTGGACAGTTTGATCGTCAGAGGTTCAACGGGTGGAGCAGAGCATGGAGTTGTTGGCAGGCTAGCGACCCCCAGCTTGGTACTTGATGCTGGGCGGGGAGTGGTTGGTTCACTAGAAGTCCCAAACCTTGCATCGGGATGATGATTCTTCTTGGGAAGGCGTATCGTCATCGGCTTGTCGGAGGGATTGAGCTTCTCCGTTTGCGGCTGGCCGACTCTTGACAGCCTGATTGTCAGTTGCTCCGTTGTAGGTCTTGGCACTTGGCCAGACCTTGGCAGCCGGATTATCATCTGCTCTTCTTGCGCCGAGAGGCTGATTGCGTCCTTACGCAGAGTGGCTGTAAGGGGTACGGACTTGCCAGGTTTGCGAGCTTGGAGGTGGATCGTCAGAGGTTCTTCTGATCCTGTGGCTATCTCGGTACGAGCTTGCACATCTTCTTCACCAAGGTGCTTCTTCGACTTTTCGTACAGGCAGGAGTCTGAGTAGTAGGATTCGACCCCTTTGAAGGAATCGATATCAGCAAATTTTGTCCTCACGAAGCCGTGTTTGTCGACATATTTGAAGCACTGGTGCAGCATGGAAGGCACGATCATATAATCGTGTATCCAAGGGCGCCCCAAGAGGATGTTGTAAGAAGTATCTGCATCTATGACGTAGCAGGTGACTTCTGATTGGAGATCGCCAATCTGACATTTCAGACGAATCTTTCCAATTGGGTAGCTCCTGTCCGAATTGAAACCACTGATGGCGGTGCTTGTAGGCGTCAGGCGATGCATTGGGATACGGAGATGATGTAGCAGACCCTTCGGAATGATGCTTATGGAAGACCCAGGATCAATATGCATCTGATCCACCTTTACGTCGCCGATGTATCCAGTGTAGTATAACGGGCGATCGTGCAGGTTGGTTTTGATGAGCATGTCCTGCGGGGTAAAGACAATGTTGGGCATCGCTCCCGTGCAAGCGCCGTCTTGGAGATCTGCAGACGGGTTTTCTCCCGTGAGGTTGACCTGAGCCAGGTATGCGTCGGCATTTTGGAGTGCATCGCTCAAAGCCGCACGAACATCTTTTGAGAGTCTTAGAAGCTCCTATAATGACAACTTGGCCGGTGTGTTGGCCAATTGCGCCAAGATATCGAAGTTGTAGGGCCTCTCCAGCCCCTGCGGTGCCTCTTTTCGGAGGGATTTGTCAAAGCGAGTCCCCTTTGACCTAGGCTTGTCGGTCGTCGGAGGCTGAGCCGGTCCCGGAGCGTTAATTGTAGCGGGCTGATGATCTTCAGTCGAGTTATCAGCCACAGGTTGGGATTGTGCCCCAGACCGAGTGACGACGGCTGTAGCTTCTTCGATATCTGCCGAGATTGTGTAGTAGGACCTGACTTTTCTACTCTTCTTCTTGCGAATGGAAGATGGTGTGGGCTGAGTCACTTCTGATACCAAGTCTGGATGGACCTACATGACCTCCCCTCATGATGTGGTGAGGGGCACTAGCCCAGCAGCCTGATCTCGGGGAGGTGGAAGGTTAGCAATATCCATTGTCGCCAGAGGGATGGGTACCACACCGTCTTGAGCCTCGGTTGGAGGAAAGCTGCCAAATTGTACTGACACCATATTGGCTGCCACAATTACCTCTTCGAAGTCGATGGCCAGAGCGTTCGAATCGATGAGATTTTGGATGTACCGTTTTAGTTGGTAGCAGTCGTGTGTGGCATGGTGGACGTAGTGGTGGTAATGGCAGTACTTTGGATTCTCCATGTCTGCCGGCCGAGGTTTCCATCTTGGTGGAGGAAGCTGAATTCTGTCTCCTTGTATGAGCATGTCCAAGATGGGCTTGACGTGACCGTCTTCGAAGGAGTAAGTGATTTGCGGCCATTGTTTGTCTGCCGATTTTGGCTCAGGTTTCTGTGCTGTATAGGCCACCATAGCCTGCTTACCCCTATTGTCCTGATTGTTGGAGGGGCTACCCCCATTGTTATTGTTGGTGTTGGGATGCTTGCCCTTGTTCTCTCCGTCCGAGATGTGCAATCCCTGTTGGCGAGCCTTCTTCAACCGTTCTTCGGTGCTAGTGGCACTGATGGTAAACGTCTTCCAGTCCTTGAATTGACTTTCGCCCATCCAAAGACTGATTATTGGGAGCAATCTCTTTTGGCAAATTTTAATTAGGGAGGAATCCGAATTTCCAGATGGCAGCTTCATCACGGTTTGGCGAAACCGCTCAATGTAATTCCTTATCAGCTCTTTCTCCCCTTGGACGACGTCCATGAGGGTAGACATTGTGATGTCCTACCCTACTTCATAGAATCTCTCCAAGAACATGCGCTTGAAGCCGGCGAAGGAGCGGATACAGTTGTCTGGCAGGTTACGATACCAGTCGAAGGCGACCCCTTCCAATGCCTCGATGAATAATCGTGTGAGAATGGCATCGTCATGGGGCAGATGGTCGGTGGTGACCTCGAAGTAAGTGATGTACCGACTTGCTGAGGTCTTGCCATCATAAGGATTGATATTGAATGGCTTATATCTTGGTGGGAATGGAACATCCCTCCAGGCAGCAGGGTACGGTTACCGTATTCTGAGGTCTTGAGAATTTTTGCGAGCGTGAAACATGGCTCGGAGCTCCTGGACCTCTCTTCTCGCTTCGCGGGCTTTATCTACGGCGGTGGGGGCCGTTCCTTCAGGAGGATTGTTGTCCGGGTTCGGTGCCGCTGAATTCGAGTCCGTATTGACCGCGGGACCTGCGCTTGTTTGGCCAGGCGTTCCTCCCTGCAGAGTTGGAAGAGCCACTTTGATCTCGTCTACAGACTTGACCAAGGCAAGCAGTATGGCCTCCAGAGTGTCGATACGTTGGCGATCACTGGAACCACCTTGGTTACTGTCCGTCATGAATACCGTCCTTACGTAAGGAGAAATGGACGGAGCGGTGGAGGAAGCGCCCTCCGAATCATACCCCTGTAGTGAGAAGTCATTGGGATATGTGGGAATGTTCTCCTCTGGTTCGGACTCGGAAGGAACAGTACCCCCAATCTCCGAGTTCGTCTTGTCTTGGGAGTTGTGGATGTCGTCGGAGACGTCAGGGTTTGCTGCATCTGATGGGAGAGTTGTTTCCCCCGGCTCATCTTCTTGGAACATCGGATTGTCGTAGAGGTTCGGAGGAGTGCTACCCCCAGTCCCAGTAACCCCCAGTGTTGTGGACGATGAATCTCCCACTGTAGTAGATTTCGTCTTAGAACGGGTGCCTTGGAAAACTCCGGTGGTGGGCACCCGCTTAGACGATAGTCTTTTGGTCAAAGTGGTTGAAATCTTCGGACTGTGAACATTTGTCTTCTTCCCTCTCCCATCGGCGGGGACTTTATGAGCAGAGTTGGAGGAGACGACGGGAAGTGCCTCGTCTTCTGAAGACGGCTGTTGTAGTCTTTGAAAGACGGACTGCCGGTCTTTTCGCATCGTCGTGTTGTTGCAGCAGCAGTTGACGATGACTTGGGTGCAGTGACGTCCGTGGGAGGACTCTCTGCACCCCGGTGCATCTTCTCTTTCCTTGCGTTTGTGGAGGATGGCCTCACGCAAGTCAGACGGGTCTGGATCGACCATATTCGCTCCCTGGATTTCGGAAGACTTTTGCGAACCTCTCTGTCCGTGTGCCGCCGGGGGCTGGACTCGAGTGGTTCTGTATAACTTCCCATCTGAGGCCCGTACAACAGTATGCGGTACGCCCGGACGGTCAGAGATCGGATCAGCGGACCGAGCTTGCCAAGCTCGTGCTGTCCTAGACTTCTTCGCTCTAGTGCGTAAGGGCACATAGTAGGAAGAGTCTAGGTGATGCTGGAGAGAGTCAGACATATCTTCTTGGGAGCACAAGATATCAGGACCATAGGAGAGACGGTCAAAGACAGAGCCACGTGGAGTAGGCGTCACGCGGCTGTCATCAATAACCTTCATGCGGCTGGCAGGCGTAGCCGCATAGGTTTTCCTCATACGGCTGGAAGCTTCAGCCGCATGAGTTTTCTTCATGCGGCTGGATGATCTGGCCGCATAGACCTTCTTCATGCGGCTGGCAGACTCAACCGCATGAGCATCCTGCATGCTGTTGGCAGACTTAGCCGCATGAGCGTTCGGCTTCTTCTTGGGGCGCGTAGAATCACTCTTTGTCCCTGCAAGTCCAGTATCATAGTGCTTTCCTCTGCCGGACTTGGGGACAGCAGAGTTCTTTACGGCTCGAAGTGGAGCCGTATGAGAGTCGCCTTCGCCGTCTTGGGTAGCCGAGAGTATCCCATCCAGAGCTTGTGGAGGAGCAAATGATTTTGGCCTCCACTCGCAGCGAGCTTTCTTTGTGCGGGTTCACTTCTTGACCGGGCCAGCGCTTCCTTTAGAGAGCATTTCTTCAAACGCCTGTTGGTCGAAGCGGACGACCATCTTCTGTTGCGTGGAGCCAAGTTTGGCTGCATCCGATTGCGTCACCAACTCCTCAGCCGTGGAGAAGTTTGTCCCCAACAGAGTCGCCATCATGTTTGCCATGAAATATAAAAGGACAGAATAATTATCGGAGGACTGGACTTTTACTTCATGTTACAAACTCGCTTGTACAAAGAAAGCCTAGGGAAGAAAACCTAGGTACAACAATCTAAGTACAATTATTTATTTTAGATTCTGGGGGGTGACGATAGAGGCTCGGAAAAGCGACGACAGCTCTGCCTTACTCCTTGGACGATCGGTATGCAGCCTTGGCTCCAGAAGATTGCTTGGCGTTGAAGAAATGCCCTCTTTGCTCTCTCTCGGCTCTTTCTCTCCAAGTATTCTGGTGCTCTCTGATCTCAAAAAAAGGGTCCTCTCTTGCAAGGGAATGGCACCTTGTTATTTATAAGAAGGTAATACAATCATTAGGGTTTGCAATGATTATTCCTTGAAGTGGCGGCGGCCTGTTGATTGATCAATCTGGGCCATTAATCTTGGGTGTGATGAATCTGGGCCATTAATGTAGATTGTGCCAAATCCTCTCAGTAATTAATGCTGATTGGAATAAATCTCCCTTATGATGATCTGCTGATGTCTGCGAATCGGAATGAATAAGTTTAATTCATTCTCCTGCCACGTGTCCAAGATTATTGGGATTTGACCCAATCTTGATTGCAGTAAATCTGGGAAATTGATTGGCTTCATGACACGTGTCCTGGGAGCCACTGAGGGGATCTGAGCCGCATAAGCCCGGCCACGTTTCAAGTCTGCTTGGGGAGTGGCCCCCCGAACCTTCGAATCACATGATAATCTGGGCCGCATGGACGTAGGTGGCCGCATAACGGGTAACTCCTTCGTGAGCCGCCTGGAGATGGTCCTCGTGAGCCGCATAGTGGAGCATCTTCTTGAGCCGCATAGGGGGAGCCTCCGCTTGAGCCGCATAGGGCTGTTTCGATCTGGGCCGCATAGGGCACTTCGTCCTGAGCCGCATGGGAAGTCTCCGCTTGAGCCGCATATGACTGTCCACGCGTCTAGGCTGCGTGGTATTTTCTGGATCTTGGGCGATTGTGTCAGAGATCTCCTTCGTTTCCCTAGGAATCTGTCATTATAACAGAGTCATAATTACATCTTTGTGTCAGGGCTATCGTCTTGTCAGAGCTGTCAGCCGTCAAGGCAATTAATGCAGTAAGGGAAAAGTTGTTTGTATGCTACGTGGCACTTCTCTTTGAGCCGCATGGAGATCATAGAGCCGTATAGTCCCTTGTGCTGTATGAATCTCTGAGCCGCATGGGCTTTCTGAGCCGCATGGGGTTTCCTGGCCGCATGGATCTTTCTTTATTATTTTCCATGCTTCTACATGAATGAGCAAACTCTCTACACTGCTATTTGTAGGCCATGGCAAATCAAACCCATGCGCCAAGTGGCAACTTCTTCGAAGTAAGTGCAATGAACTTGCATTAATGGTGATGAATCTGTCATCTTAAAATTAGCTAAGTCAAAGTCATTACCTCGAAAGACTCAACAAAGCTGACCAAAGAAGATGTGTCACGCAGCTTATGCGCTAGTCAGCCCCATGCGCTGCATGACTGATGCGTCCACCTAAAGCTTTCCATCCATCAAAGCATTTAATGCTAAAATGACCAAAATGACAGCAGCACACGTCTCAAAGTCTGAGCAGCCAGGTTTTGTAGAAGACGAAGAGATGCAATCATCACTCGTTTGTCAGTTACGACTGTATTCTGCCACGTGGTCGACTGATCACTCACATGCGCCTCAGCAGCCATGTGCTCAAACTCCGTATGTACCTCAAAAGCCATGCGTCCAGACTTGCTTTCGACCCCTAAAGTAAGATGAACAAGTCTCTTCATGTGCCAGATCCTAGGCGCATCGAAGCAGATCAACTTGCAACAGATCCAAGATGTTTAAGCAATAGACATACGCCACATGTCATTGACTCAATTCTACCTACGAACGGGTGCCAACCGTCTAAGATCTTAGCAACAACCAAATCTCATCAACTGCTACGTGTCATCTCCTCCGTAGCTCAACAGTGCAGTTCAAACAGATTTAGCTTTAGCTCCCCAGCGCATCATCCATGCGCCCAACAAAGTCAGACACGTGGCATCCCTACGTGCAAAATTTCCATGCATGCATCGCATATGCGTGAATAAATGGATCATTCTGTTGCCTATAAATAGAAGGATTATTCCTTCATTCAATATCTTCGGATCTTCAACTTTTTAACCACTTTAGCATCTAGAGAACTTGCAAGAGCTTCAATCCTCTTCAAGTCACTGCCCGTTCTAGAGCAACTCATGACCTTCAGAGAGTCCGAGGTCGTTGTTAGATCGTCAATGGAGTAAAGAATCACCTCTTCATCGCCACGGTTCCTAGATAAAAACAAAAGTGTACTCCTATGATCCCAACGAGATCCTATATTGTACTATGTTCTGTTTGTGATTATATATAAAGTTCATACCAAACTTTTTAATTGCAAACAAGTTACAATCCTCTAGTCGATTTGCTAGTACGATACGGTCTAGAAGTTCAGAGTGATTGTAATCAAGAGGCTTGATAGAAGTAAGACACTTCACAATTAAAGTTGGTCGAGTGCTTCAGATCAAAGCCCATGTTTGTAGAAGTTGCAAAGACTTTGTAAAAAGGATCTAACATCTTTTTTGGGATAATTATTTCAGAGGAGACAATACCAAATAAATGTTTTGATATTTTTTTGTCAAATCAAGATCAAGATGTTGTATCGGTCAAGGTTTGTCAATTATCAAAATGGGAAGATTGTTGGCCCATTGGTCATGGTCGAACTGAATTTTAATAATTGATCTAACCCTGTCTCGATATAAGGGCTACTTGGATGAACTGATACATATTATGCCTGCTACCGTTCAAGACTTGGAGTCATGATTGTCATTGCATCTGTATTTTGAGTTATCAATTATCAATGTATTTTTATATTTTATTGAGTCTAGGAATACAATGTAAACCGCGTCATACTGGGAAGTAGCTACCAAGAAATGTTTTCAAAAATGCCTATTTCATTTTGAAAATAAGCACAAAACCAAAAACATAATTCATGACTGCTTGAGATGTTTCAAAAGCCCAAAACCCAATCTATTCTGGACCAACAGAATTCGAAGCAAATTTGCCCCAAATTTGGCCCGAGTTCGGTTCCATGAACGTTGCATTTTAAAACTTAGACTTCCCGTAGTTACGGATGCAACGGCTATATGCTAAGATCTGGTCCCCTTCTTGTGAGGACTAATCCAGTCGGAAGAGCCCTAGCTCCCGGTTGAAATCTACTATAAAAAACTGTATGTTTTCATACGAAGTCCTTGCAACTTCTACAAACGCGAGCTTTGATCCGAAGCACTCGACCAACTTCAATTGTGAAGTGTCTTACTTCTATCAAGTCTCTTGATTACAATGACGTTGAACTTCTAGACCGTAGCGTACTAGCAAATCGACGAGAGGATTGTAACTGGCTTGGGATTTAAAAATTAAAGCTTAGTAGGGCTTTGGAAGATCGTAGTAAGCTTAGAGAGAAGAGATAAGAAAGTGAATTGGTGTGTTGAAATGGTAGAATTTTTTCTCTATTTATAAGGTTTCTAAAGGGAGAATTCGGACAGAATTCTATGAGAGAATCTCGACATATAGTCGTTACATCTGTAATTACGGGAAGACTGAGTTTTAAAAAAGCAACGTTCATGGAACCAAACTCGGGCCAAATTCGGGAAGAATTCGCTCCAAATTCTGTTGGTCCAGAATAGATTGGGTTTTGGGTTTGCAACTCAGCTTTTGGGCTTTTAAAACTTTTCAAGCAGTTAGGAATTGGGCTTTTGGTTTTGGGTAACATATTTTCCAGTACGACGCAGTTTATATTGTATTTCTAGACTCAATAAAATATAAAAATACATTAATATTTGATAATTAGAAATACAGACGCAATGACAAACACGGCTCCAAGTCTTGAACATTAGCTGGCATAATCTGTAGCATTCGTCCAAGTAGCCCTTAGATCGAGACAGTATTAGATCAATTATTAAAATCCGGTTCAACCATGACCAATGGGCCAACGATCTCTTCCATTTTAATAATTGACAAACCTTGACCGATATAACATCTTGATCTTGATTTGACCAAAAAATATCAAAACGTTTGTTTGGTACTGTCTCCTCTGAAATATATCCTGAAAAAAGATATTAGATCATTTTCTCCCCCGTTGTCACTTAACAAAATAATTACAAAAAGATAAGCTCCCCCGTAATTTATGCTTAAGAAACAAACATTGAAGAAAAACAGAGATAAATAATAACATAAAGTTTACAGGCAGTTATGATCTGAAGCAGTAGCTATGAGATAATACTAAGCATAAATGTATACCAAAAGAGACAATAAATACTGGAATGAGAATGCATAAATAAAAGAGTTTAAAAACAATCAACTCGGCATCTCAAATAGTCATAGAAGTGCATAAAAGAAAATAATACTATCTTGGAATGTAGGAACATTTCCAAAAATACATAGACATAAACAGAGTTTAATAAGATGACATCTATACAAATACAGTAACGTCTAGATCAAGTCCTCATCTAAACAGAGTCATCGTCAGCACGATCAGCATCAGCACCGTGTCTGAAAGGACCAGCCCCAGAAGTGCCAGCTCCATGAGATGGATGTGGAGTAGCACCAGAACTACGGTACCAATCATAACGTTATCGGGGTTGAAGTAGTGATGAACTGCCTCATCCTCATAGCGGTTACAAAAAATAGTAGAATCTCGTGGAAGAGAACTGGAATGCTGACCAATCTGAGCGAAACGCAGATCCGCAAAAGAATTTGCAAGTGTCTGAAATCGACTAGCATCACGGAACTCTTGTTTCCTCAATGTCTCGGTCATAAAATCTCATAAAGAGTTGTGCTCATCCAGCTGAGCACGTCGCATATCATCCAAATGTTGATGGAGGCCCTCAAATGACATAGGATAAGTCTGAGGTGGAGGAGGTGATGCAGTAGGAGGAGCATAAGGGACAAAGTCACAAGCACGAGAGGACAAGTCAATCTCGAAATGCTGGAAGATGATAGGAACGGTCATCGCATAGAGAAGATTCATGTTCCTCTCGCGACACCTAGTCATCATATGGATAATCGTCTTAAGGACAAAAAAGGGAATCCCATTACGAATGTGATAGAGAGCAGACATTTCAAGACTAATTACATCATCTTTTGAGGTAGACTTGGGTAGTATAGTGGAATAAACAATCTGATGTAACTCATAAAAAAACAAGTTCAAGTGTATGGCTTTAAACTTGCCGGGACGGACGAGATCAGGAGCACAAAGTCGAGTCTTAAAGTTGTTCAAAGTCATGTCATTAGGAAATTCAAAATTAGTGATATCGACAAGCGGCTCACCTACTTTGGAATTCGTATGATCTTCGCTAAATCGTTATCATTGAATTGAATGTCATTATCGGCGACACGGCTTTTCACAAGATAATCATTATCAGCTAAAGTAAAATTGCAGTAAAATAGCCAAATTGTATTTGTGGCAATAGGAAATGAATGTATAACAAGAACATGCAATCCTAAAGCTTCGAAGTAAGGTTTGTGAGACAAAAAAATCATACACTTTATCGGTGCGCCGGGCAAATATTACGAATTAAAAAACCCGCATACATAACAAAGATCGTTCTAGAGTTTCAAAGAAAAACTCATTGAACGCCCCATCATCCGTTTGGACAAGCAAAAAGAGAGATCCTTGGATAGGATCAGAAAATGAGGCTTCTTCACTAGCCGTCTTCTTTCTCTTGAAAGGATTATTGATTCTAGG
This sequence comes from Iris pallida, assembly GCA_029216955.1. Taxonomy (NCBI): domain Eukaryota; kingdom Viridiplantae; phylum Streptophyta; class Magnoliopsida; order Asparagales; family Iridaceae; genus Iris; species Iris pallida. The sequence continues at coordinate 7,492,076 of JANAVB010005598.1, read as the reverse complement.
CATGATTTTCAATAAAAAAAATAGAAAAAATCTAGAAAAATTGAGAAACGGCGAGATAAAAATGATTATATCTTCTCAAAATAGAGTATGTAGAAGACGAGGAGATTCCATGCCAGAATCCAAATTTTCAACACAAAAATCCAAAGGAGTAGGAAGAAAATGGATTGAAAATCAAGGGTTTGGGGTATTTTTCGCGACTGTTGTGGTTCTGTTTGGGGGAGAAAGAAGATGATAATAAAAGTGGGATCATTCGGTTCTGTTTAAAATAACCGACGCCAGCCGAGTTTGGGCCAAATTCGGACCGAGTTCGCCTAGAACTCTGTTGAGGTATTTTGCACACAAAGAATGTCACTTTGTATTTATCATTCCTTTTCAATTATTTAATTCGAAGATTAGTAATTTTAAATTTCAATTAATATAATTAAAATTATTTTGTGAATTAAATTTTATTGTGCAGCTATTATCTCAGATTAGCTGTAGGAGTACTGTCCCAGCTAACGGAGGTTCACCAGGGATCATTTAATACCGTTTCGCTTTAGCCGTAGCCGTGGTGACAGACAGACCCTTTGTAGGCTTGTTTCAAAAATAGTTCTTGCATATTGAAAAATAATTAATAAGATAAAATTAATTATTATTATTAACATCTAAAATTCATAATTCTCGAAGTAAATAATTGAATCGATCTTCCGCTAAAGATTTTGTAAAGATGTCAGCTAATTGTTTCTCTTTGTCTATATATTCTAAATCGATGTCTCCATTTGCTCTATGGTATCTAAGAAAATAATGTCGAATCTCAATATGCTTAGTGTATGTTACAACCCGCACCCTGTGTAGGGGCACGAGAAGTGGGTACGCCCAGCCTACGCCACAGTGTCGGCGGTAGAACGCTAATCTAGGTCACTATCACAAACTAAATACAATATGATATACTCTCCAAACGGAGGACAAATCACATAAGGTACAACTCAATCACAAATCTAGAGATAGAAATAGCACGATATGATAGATATAAAATCTCAAAAGAGAACATACAAACAGAAGGAAAGTCTAAGTGTCTAAACGACACAACATCACAAACATCCAGAAATAATACAACTCTAAAGTCAATACAAATAACATAATAAAAATAAGATAAAGACTAGCTAATCTAGTCTAATCAGTAGGGATGACGTCCTCAGCTAGAGCTGGATCCTCCTGTGGGTCCAACTCACAGGTGTCGTCTAGATGGGCTCCATAATAGGTTGGGCAGAAGTCATCAGTATCATCTGTAATATTTTCAACAGGTCTAGTCAGGACAAGAGCGAACATAATACATCTCACGTAGTTCATATCGTGGCAGGAAATATAAAGCATGCAAAAGAGTAAGATACATGAACTGTAAGAAGATATACATGAAAACGAGAGAGATTTATAAACTGAAAATATATACATGATAAGTAAGAACTGTAAGTGACTAGTGATTTAGAGCACAATATGCTTATGTAAACATGTTAGGTTATACAATAAAATGGGACTCCATTATACGTGAGGGCACAATGGACATATACAATATTTTATACAATATGGGATTTGAACACATAACCATTTCCTACTCACCCTCCCAAATAAATACACAAGGATCCAATCAAGTTACGTTACCTATACAATAGTTTATCCATGGGCTCATGTGATCATGAGAGTACAAGATTGCACAAGAGTATACATGAATAGGGGTGTATAAGAAATACAATATGTTCGTAAAAAGCACATGACAATATGTATTTGATGTACACAAGGGGATAACGTCACAAGAGAAGATCCATATAGTACCAATCCGTGATAACAATCGTGACAGCATCAAGTAAAGTAATCTAGAGCAAGAATATAAGTCCTGACAAGTATGAAACGATCAGAAAATGTACACGCCTGATACCCTGAATGACTGTGTATATCAGATGTCTGAACCGGAGTCACAATGTCCTATTTAGAGCAGTACAGGTTATGATGTATACAAGAAGGTAATATTTGAAGCTTACAATGCATTCTACATGATTCTAGGTCGTTCTAGGTCAAAGTCAACTCTCGGTCAACCTTGGTCAACACTCTAGTCAAGCTAGGTCTAGGCCAGTCAACTCAAGTCTAAACAACCACCTATAGGTCACTCTAACACTAGGCTTATATACAAATATCACAATACATACATGTATATATACATTACATTATTTATGCATCCATGCATTCATGTATGCCTGTATTACCAATACATTAGCTTACCTACATGCATACATTACCATATACCTTATGCAGTCATTCATTCATTCATGTCATTCAGTATCTTACATTACTAAATGCATTATACATTACATTATGTATACATATCATGCATACTCATTACATTTCATTCAGTTGAATTTATATTTCCTCAATGTAACCAACATACATTAACTTATCAAAAAAAGAAAGAGGGAAAGGGAAAACAGAGGACATATAGAATATCATGCATATACTCATTCTCCAGTTTCTTATACAATCTCAATTAACATAATATCAAACTCAAAGACAGTTTTCTCATTTCAGTTTTATGCATTACATTATCATCTACATACATATCTTGCATGTACTTATTTACATGTATTCAGTCTCAGGTTTTATATAAACCAAACTCAGATATTGCATACATTTCATTCATCAATTGCCTACTTGCATTCATAAACATAACATATATGCATTCAATATGAAGAGGGGAAAACCCGAAATGGAAAGGGAAGGGAAGGAAAACAGGGAGCAAGGGGATAACTGGGACTAAAATTTGGGATTTACAATGTGCATACATAGATTCAGTGGCATATAGTGGATTCAATTCATTTCATTCATACAATTTTGCATACATTCAGTGTCTACATATATTGAGTTCATGCCTTGCATTTCATATATTCAATTCAGATTTTGTATAACCCAATCTCAGATATTGAATTCATTACATACCTATTCATGTATAACATTATATAGATGCATAAATATATCAACACTTAATATTATAAAATCTCAGTTTTCATGAAATCAATCCCAACATTCATGAATCATACATATATTTGAAATCTCTGAAACCTATCCAATTTCTAATTCAATCATCCCAACTCAAAATGTGAGAAGACATATGAACAGTTTATAATTCGAAGGCCCAAGCCAAAGTGCAAACTCGAAATCAATCAAGCAAAACCAAAACCAGATCAATACACCAATCTAAAACAAATCAACATATTCAAATCTTAGGAAACCACTTCAATCCCATTTCGAAATATTCCCAAAACTGTGAAAAATATAAATAAAACAGGGAACTCAGAATTATGACAGTTTATGTATCAAGCCTTAAGTCGAACTAACCAAATTCATAAACAATTCAAAATTATAATAGGGAACCTGTGAACAGAGGTCTAGCCCATGTGTGTCGACCCCAAGGATGTGTCCACATGTCCAAAACAGGACACATTGTGTCAAATATGCCAAAAATAGTATGTATCAAAAATCAATGGAACCGCTCCTCGTACGGCCATGTCGAGTCGAAATGGAATCGACACGGTGCACGAGACACCATTTAAACGTGTATAGTGCTAGAGGAGTCATAGGGCTAGTGATTCATCACCCTGTACAGTGTCCACGTGTCCACGCACGAAGTGCGTATCAGGGCACATTTTCACGTGTACACAGTGTAGGTAAGGACCAGTGCAGCCTCAATTTCTCCCAATCCACACCACGAAACCCGGTAAAACTTGGTCAACATCATGTCAGTCACGTGTCCACCAAGTTTGGGGTTACGAAGTTTCGTATCGTGTGCGCTATAGTGCCCGAACAGCAGGGGAGCCGTGTCACTGCCTCGTGTTGAGTTTCGTGTCCATATTTGGACACAAAAAGTAATACAAATCGTGCTCAGTCTTAGCGTTCTAGAATCCCCACATGTAGGGCTACGAAAATGTGTAATTAGTTTTGCAAATAGTGAACAAACAATTCATAGAGACATTTCATCGAACATTTTACACTACACTATGATACGTGTCTGATACGCATATCAAATGGACACGAATTTCTATCAAACTTGGCCTACTGCTAGAGGAACCTTAAATGAATGCATCTATGAAGAGAAATCAGGATTTTAATAGTTGAAAAGAGGTTTACCAATTGAGAGTTGGAATCTCAATGTAAAGAGCCTAGAATTGATGTCTTCCTCAATTTTCTATGGTCCCAATGCCTTCAAACCTTGCTAGCTAGCTTCTAGAGGCTTCCTCTACACTAGGGGAGTGTATTGCAATTGATTTGGTACAATTTGGAGTTGATTTGAAGAAAGGGGCTAAAATTGGGGAAGAACACTAAACTAGGGTTTGTAGGTTTAAAGAAAGAGGCAAGGGGATGGGAACGTGTGTTTATATAGGGGTAGGGATCCTTTGATGGCAGCCTAGGGTTCATTCTTGGATTAAGGTTAAGTTTCATATAGTTTAGAGGCCTCTAGCTAGTTTAATTCTAGGCCTTAAGCTAAGGGCCCAAGCTAAAATATCTACCTTAACAAATATCCTACTTTAAACTAATATCTAGATATTACTAACCTTGTCATGATAGAAGCTTCTAATCTAATATGTAGGCTAATGACTAATATCTAGGTTAGAACAACTTCTAGGTTAAGGCTTAACAAATAGATTAGCACATAATTAATTCATCAAAATGCATTTTCACTAAAAGTCAAAAATGACCAAAAATACCCTTGGGCTAAAAAGTGGTAATTTGCAATTCTAATCACATAACTAGGTCTCCATGGTCATGGTTAGTCTCTAGGTTATGTAGTCTCTAGGGTTACACTAACAAAACATCAAATTCACAAATTTAATAGTTTTAAATTAATTAAAAATCACTAAAAATCATAACATGAATTAAATTCTATTATTTAATAATCAAAATTATAAAAGTTCAAAATTATCCTCATTTAGAAAAGTGGGTGTTATAAGTCTACCCCCTTAGAAGAATTTCGTCCTCGAAATTTAGGTCGGTCATACTCTTTTTATGTCAAACCCCCAACAATTAAGGTCTTAAGGAAACTTATATAAAGTACGCAATTGGGAAGATATCATACAGGATTTGGAAGGTAGTATCAGTCTGAGGTCTCATCTAGTCATTCTAGTCATACTAGATCAAAAGCAATCATAAGGTATCAAAAACATACAACAATATGTTAGGGTGCATCAATCATCAAAGATAGGCTAAGGTATAGGTCAAGGACTCACCTCCAACTAGGTCTGGTGGCTGGAACTCCCTCCCGAAGGCGGAGCCTTGGCTGAGATAAGTATAGCAGGACAGTCTCGCAGCACGTGTGCAGCTGACCCACAAAATAGGCACACCCCTCTTCTCTTCCTACAGTGGTCCTATATATGCCCAAGCTTCCTTCAGAAGGTACAGGTAGGCACTTCCTCAACTGGCTTCTGTTGGACAGGAGTCTGGACTGGATAGGCTGGTCTAGGCTGATAGTCTGGGTGCTCATGGGGCTCTGCATATACATTGCTCCTCGTCCTCTTAGAACTAGGCTCTCCTCCTGAATGTACAAAATCCCACAGTAGTTGGATCCCGTGGCCCTTCTCCCTCAGGATCTCAGCCTGAACTCTCTGTGCCTCCAATACATTCCGGAGAAGTTCAGATATCTGAGCTCCGTCGGGAAACAAACCTCCCAAGAATATGGTATGGGGTACCTTCCTAGAGACAGAGGAGGAGGCGGAGGAGGACTCTCGGTCTCAGATGAGACTGCAGCTCTCTCCTTAATGACAGGTGGTGAAAAAAAACTCTCTGGTGAGGCTGCTAACACCTCCTCGATGGTGGAAGGTGCCACTACCCTTAGGTCAGCCTGAGGGGTCACTACCTCCTTAGCAATAGGAGATGGGAGCATGCTCCCAGTCATAATCGGAGCTGCAGCGGCTCTCAGACGACGGACTCGGGTCATGGGTGCCATACTGGAAAAGGTAAGGAAAACAATCAATCATCAAAGGCTGTAAGGCAGACTAACAACTTATACGAAAACTGGTAAATATTATAAACAACAGAGAATTAACTACAATGGATTTCTATTCTACTATCAAAACTAAACTATTAATTCTAAGATAAGGCCTAGTACAAGTCATCAAATCATTAAGAAGAATTATAACTAAATGAAGTTCTACAAAGAATTAGACTAATTAATCTAAAGTTATCCCTACTCATAAGTTATTTGATGATGGAAAACAAAACAAAAAAATTTAAAACAGAAGTGAAATGGAAGAGGTGATACTTTAAAAACTTTCTCAAGATATAATCTGATAATCATATGCGTCTGTCCAAAATCATGATACTCAGAATCCTCGCCACACTAGTAAGCAAGGCTGCGATGAACGGTAGAGTCCATAGCTGGGGTATGTATCTCTATAATTATGTCGTCTGGAATCCTCGCTATGCCGACTAGCATAGCTGTAAAAAATTTGAAATCTCTTGATCAAGACGTATACATCCGAAGTCAGGTCCCTACATTCTTGCCACGCCAGCTAATATAGCTGCGACAAACTATAGGCTCCATATAACCAGGTAGACGTTTTACCATCCCTGTTGTTCCCGTCAACATATGTTATCAGAAGATATCGTAACTCGGGTCATAAAATTTATCTCGATAAGAAAAATCAAAATCAACAACGATCCATCAAAATCAAATTCAAATATCAAGGAGTAAGGGTGAATCAAAACAAGAGAAAAGGATTTCAAATTTGTAGTTCAAAATGAGATTCTCTAGGGTCATCCCAGGAATCTCTCAAGGAATTCTAACTGTGATTGAGTATCCTCTTATTCGAATACCTTACTTTCTATATTCTATTGCAGGTGCGCAGCAGTACAACTAATCGTCGTACTACCACGACTTCGCTATAAATGCGAATCTCGACCTGCGTGGGCTACCACTAAAATGTGTCACGACCTGCACCCTGTGTAGGGGCACAAAAAGTGGGTACGCCCAGCCTACGTCGCAGTGTCGACGGTAGAACGTTATTCTAGGTTACTATCACAAGCTAAATACAATATGATATACCCTCCAAATGGAGGACAAATCACATAAGGTACAACTCAATCACAAATCTAGAGATAGAAATAGTACGATATGATAGATATGAAATCTCAAAAGAGAACATACAAACAGAAGGAAAGTCTAAGTGTCTAAACGACACAACATCACAAACATCCAGAAATAATACAACTCTAAAGTCAATACAAATAACATAATGAAAATAAGATAAAGACTAGCTAATCTAGTCTAAGTAGTAGGGATGACGTCCTCAGCTAGAGCTGGATCCTCCTATGGGTCCAACTCACAGGTGTCGTCCTGATGAGCTCCATAATAGGTTGGCCAGAAGTCATCAGTATCATCTGTAATATTTTCAACAGGTCCAGTCAGGACAGGAGCGAGCACAATACATCTCACGTAGTTCATATCATGGCAGGAAATATAAAGCATACAAAAGAGTAAGATACATGAACTGTAAGAAGATGTACATGAAAACGAGAGATATTTATAAACTGGAAATATATACATGATAAGTAAGAACTGTAAGTGACTAGTGATTTAAAGCACAATATGGTTATATAAACAGGTTAGGTTATACAATAAAATGGGACTCCATTATACGTGAGGGCACAATGGACATATATAATATTTTATACAATAGGGGATTTGATCACATAACCATTTCCTACTCACCCTCCCCAATCAATACACAACGATCCAATCAAGTTACGTTATCTATATAATAGTTTATCCATGGGCTCATGTGATCATGAGAGCACAAGATTGCACAAGAGTATACATGAATAGAGGTGTACAAAAAATATAATATGTTCATGAAAAGCACATGACAATATGTATTTGATGTACACAAGAGGGATAACATCGCAAGAGAGATCCATATTGTACCAATCCGTGATAACAATCATGACAGCATCAAGTAAAGTAATCTAGAGCAAGAATATAAGTCCTGACAAGTATGAAACGATCAGAGAATGTACTCGCCTAATACCCTGAATAACTGATGTATATCAAATGTCTGAACCGGAGTCACAATATCTTATTTAGAGCAATACAGGTTATGATGTATACAAGAAGGTAATATTTAAAGTTTACAATATATTTTACATGATTCTAGGTCGTTCTAGGTCAAAGTCAACTCTCGGTCAACCTTAGTCAATACTCTAGTCAAAGTAGGTCTAGCCAAGTCAACTCAAGTCTAAACAACCACCTATAGGCCACTCTAACACTAGGCCTATATACAAATATCACAATACATGCATGTATACATACATTACATTATTCATGCATCCATGCATTCATGTATGCCTATATTACCAATACATTAGCTTACCTACATGCATACATAACCATATACCTTATGCATTCATTCATTCATTCATGTCATTCATTAACTTACATTACTACATGCATTATACATTGCATTATGTATACATATCATGCATACTCATTATATTTTATTCAATTGAATTTATATTTCCTCAATATAACCAACATACATTAACTTATCAAAAAAAGAAAAAGGGAAAGGGAAAACAGAGGACGTATAGAATATCATGCATATACTCATTCTCAGGTTTCTAATACAATATTAATTAACATAATATCAAACCCAAAGGCAGTTTTCTCATTTCAGTTTCATGCATTACATTACCATCTACATACATATCTTGCATATACTTATTTACATGTATTCAGTGCCAGGTTTTATATAAACCAAACTCAGATATTGCATACATTTCATTCATCAACTTCCTACTTGCATTCATAAAATAACATATATGTATTCAATATGAAGAGGGGAAAAACTGAAATAGAAAGGGAAGGGAAGGAAAACAGGGAGCAAGGGGATAACTGGGACTAAAATTTGGGATTTATAACGTGCATACATAGATTCAGTGATATATAGTGGATTCAGTTCATTTCATTCATGCAGTTTTGCATACATTCAGTTTCTGCATACATTGAGTTCATGCATTGCATTTCATATATTCAGTTCAGATTTTGTATAATCCAATCTCAGATATTAAATTCATTACATACCTATTCATGTATAATATTACATAGATGCATATATATATATATCAACACTTAATATTATGAAATCTCAGTTTTCATAAAATCAATCCCAACATTCATGAATCATACATACATTCAAAATCTTTGAAACCTATACAATTTCTAATTCAATCATCCCAACTCAAAATATGAGAAGACATATGAACAGTTTATAATTCGAAGGCCCAAGCCAAAGTACAAACTAGAAATGAATCAAGCAAAACCAAAACCACATCAATATACTAATCTGAAACAAATCAACATATTCAAATCTTAGAAAACCACTTCAATCCCATTTTGAAATATTCCCAAAACTGTAAAGAATATAAATGAAACAGGGAACTCAGAATTATGACAGTTTATGTATCAAGCCTTAAGTAGAACTAACCAAATTCATAAACAATTCGAAATTATAATAGGGAACCTGTGAACAGAGGTCTAGCCCATGTGTGTTGACCCCAAGGATGTGTCCATGTGTCCAAAATAGGACACAATGTGTCAAATATGCCAAAAATAGTATGTATCAGAAATCGGTGAAAATCACTCCTCGTACGGCCATGTCGAGTCGAAATGGACTCAACACAGTGCATGAGACACCCTGTGCACGCGTATAGTGCTACAGGGGTCATAGGGCTAGTGATTCATCACCCTGCACAGTGTCCACGTGTCCATGCATGAAGTGCATATCAGGGCACATTTTCACGTGTGCACAGTATAGGCAAGGGCCAGTATAGCCTCGATTTCTCTCAATCTATACCACAAAACCCAATGAAACTTGGTCAACATCATGTCAGTCACATGTCCTATGTGTCCACCAAGTTTAGGGTCACGAAGTGTCGTGTCGTGTCCGCTACAGTGTCCGAGCAGCAGGGGAGCCGTGTCACTGCCTCGTGCTGAGTTTCGTGTCCATATTTGGACACAAAAACTAACTCAAATTGTGCTCAGTATTAGAGTTATAGAATCCCCATATATAGGGCTACAAAAATTGTAATTAGTTTTGAAAATGGTGAACAAACAATTCATAGAGATATTTCATCGAATACTTTACACTACACTCGGATACGTGACCGATACGCATATCAAATGGATACAAATTCCTACCAACTTAGCCTACAGCTAGGAGAACCCTAAATGAATGCATCTATGAAAAGAAATCAGGATTTTAATAGTTGAAAAGAGGTTTACCAATTGAGAGTTAGAATCTCAATGTAAAGAGCCTAGAATTGATGTCTTCCACAATTTGCTATGGTCCCAATGCCTTCAAACCTTGCTAGCTAGCTTCTAGAGGCTTCATCTATACTAGGGGGAGTGTTTTGCAATTGATTTGATCCAATTTGGAGTTGATTTGAAAAAAGGGGCTAAAATTGGGGAAGAACACTAAACTAGGGTTTGTAGGTTTAAAGTAAGAGGCAAGGGATGGGAACGTGTGTTTATATAGGGGTGGGGATCCTTTGATGGTAGCCTAGGGTTCATTCTAGTGTTAAGGTTAAGTTTCATGTAGTTTAGAGGCCTCTAGCTAGTTCAATTCTAGGCCTTGAGCTAAGGGCCTAAGCTAAAATATCTACCTTAACAAATATCCTACTTTAAACTAATATCTAGATATTACTAACCGTGTCATGATGGAAGCTTCTAATCTAATATCTAGGCTCATGACTAATATCTAGGTTAGGGCAACTTCTAGGTTAAGGCTTAACAAATAGATTAGCACATAATTAATTAATCAAAATGCATTTTCACTAAAAGTCAAAAATGACCAAAATACCTTTAGGTTAAAAAGTGGTAATTTGCAATTCTAATCACATGACTAGGTCCCCATGGTCATGGTTAGTCTCTAGGTTAAGTAGTCTGTAGGGTTACACTAGCAAAACATCAAAATCACAATTCACCAGATTTAAATAG